>OX418225.1:36845825-37387758 GCA_948455865.1 Conomelus anceps | reverse complement strand
CAATTTTCGGAATATTTTATTTCATGTATTCAAATACATTCTAATGTATTTCTAGTGAACAAATAAATTTGTTGATTTGTATCTTATTCTACTGTTTTATATTTTGGAATATTCTTGTGAGATTGTGTATTTTGGAATGAAATAAAAATTGGAAAAATTGAAAAAAAAATTGATGAACTTTCTTGATTTCGTGTAATATGAGTCAAGTAATATCAAATACTTGATTAGTTACGATTGAACCATAGTTACATGTTT
Source organism: Conomelus anceps (assembly GCA_948455865.1). NCBI lineage: Eukaryota > Metazoa > Arthropoda > Insecta > Hemiptera > Delphacidae > Conomelus > Conomelus anceps. The sequence continues at coordinate 37,387,503 of OX418225.1, read as the reverse complement.
ATCATACAGAAATGTAATACAAGATGTAATACAACAATGTATAAAATTTTACTACGGTAAGATAGTACTTGACCAGGTCAACTTTAGTGCCGTGGAACGTAAAAATATGGCACCATATAAATAGATTTATAAATGAAAATAAACATATTCATTTATTAACTTTTCATGTGAAATTTAACGACTTGCAGTCAAATATTTGTTAAGAATAAGTATAACTTACTTAATCAGTAGGCCGAGCGCTTTCGAATCTTTGAGATCCATCTTCAGAGGCGTGGGTTCCTAGATCATCATGTCAGTTTTTTGGCTAGAAGTGTTGTGGTTTTTGTAAAATGTGATCAAAAAGTTAATGAGATTTAAAATTTAGTTGTTCATTGAGAATGTTTTGTTTATTGTGTGTGGTGTTTTTGTATATTTCAAGGTGTTGAGTTCGTGTCCTTTAGATTTTATATGTAGAATGTGTAGGTTGGTACTGATGTTAGTAAAAGTGTGTCCATTTTGAATGATATGGTCGGCAAAATTCGATTCAGCTTTTGATGTCAGGGCTTGACATCACAACACAGGGCTTGACAACCACAAGACTTCTAACCAAAAAACTGACATGATGATCTAGGAACCCACGCCTCTGAAGATGGATCTCATAGATTCGAAAGCGCTCGGCCTACAGATTAAGTGAGTTATAGGCTACTTATTCTTATAATCCGACCACAGTCAAAAGAACCTTCAAAATATGAACTCTACTGCGCAGAGAGAGCACATGTTATGCAGTTTATCTCTCTCGCTCACTAGAGTAGTGGAGGGGGTCAGTCAACGCTTGTCTGCCCAACAGTGAGCATCGATAGTACGTGGCTTTCAAATTAATTGGAATGTGTCTTGTAATGTGTCCTTGACAGCTAGAAAAGCGCGCGAAAGAGCCAGCTTGTGATGAGCTGTCAGAAGCTCGGTCGAGCAAGTGAGTGAGAATGAGTGGGGGGAATAAAGCTGTCGCTCTCTCGCAAAAGAGTGGGAGCCGTGGGGGAGTGGTCACTACAGTGATACAATGCGCGAAGGTTCTTTTGTCTGTGGCCACACTATAACAAATATTTGACTGCAAGTCGTTAAATTTCACATGAAAAGTTAATATTAACAACGCAGTTCGTCATGGAACAAGAAATCCAGGAATATTCATTTACATGAGTGAAATTCGAAAATATAATTTCTGATTTCAATAGCAGCACCATTTTGACTATCTTTATTTATTTATCAAGATTTAATACATCATTCACACATTAAAAAGACTACATTCACAATCAAACGCAAAAGATAAAACAGGCTTTTACCCCGAAACTACTTTCTTCACAAAATGTCAACTGGAGAATCCAAATCTTTGTTAATTTGGTCCAAGTTTCACTAGGTGAAAACATTTCTTCCTCCTCCTCCTCCCACCAGAGGGCGTAACCTGTTATAGCCTTCAGCCAATCACAAACCGTCAATGAAGGTCAGCCTATCACTTAGCCAATAGTATCATTCCGTGTATAGGTTGTGTATTTGCTACTCTGTATTTTAGTTTTAGTTTGTCTTAGATTGATAATGGAGTAACATGCGAAACTAGTGTCTCTATATTTTTTAATAAAAGTGGTTGTGACAATTTCGTGTTATTATACATTGTAGATATCTTCCACAATATCATCACCTTCACCACTACAAAGAAAGTTGAAAAAATTTCACTTAAAAAATGAAACTTTCTTTTTAAATTTAAGTATATTTATTTGGAAGTTCAATTGAAAAACGTTTATGTATAATAGGTACGACTACTTGTTCAGTGAACGTAATATACTCAAATATTAATAATGTCTATATATTTTTTAATAAATGTGGTTGTGACAATTTCGTCTTATTATTCATTATTGATATCTTCCACAATATCACCTTTAACACCACAAAGAAAGTTGAAAAAAATTCACTTACAAAATAAAAATTTATTTTTAAATTTAAGAAAAAAATTTGGAAGTTCAGTTGAAAAGAAGTACTAAAATAATAGTTTATGTATAATTAATAGGTATGTATAATATTTATAACATCATGCTCAATATTAATAATGTTATGGACTCTTCTAGTAAAAGCATTCCATTTGAAGTTTTACACCAACATCAAACGCAGGTAATCTTGATGCAAACGATGAATTAGTTGGTGAAGTTGGGGTCCACGTGGTTCCCATGCAGAATCAAGTAGCTACTTGGCGCTATCTACAGCGAAAATCAATATCACTCACCTCAAGACTTAACGCACGTGTAGACTGAAGTTTGAGCTGGGAAAGGCAAAGTGAGGAAGCAAAAGGCATGTGTCTGATCGGTGAAGGTTATATTGGAGCGACTGATGGAGGAGGCAAGTAGCGGCAAGTGCTAAGAGGTAAGAGGGCCATCGTTGAGCTGGGAGATTAGATCCGTCCTATAGACTTGGGGCAATATTGCTAGGAAAACCGACAATCGGGATTTGGAAAGGTTTAACCAGCACATACGACATTTTGACAAGAGGATCAGTTCTAACAACACAAAGCAGTATCAGCCAATGACATTTATTTGCTATTTTCTCTTTATTTACAAATGACTAGCAGGTTGTCCCGATACAACTGAATGCATAATAGCTAGGGTTACCATAATTTTTTAAGGCGGAATCCCGATGGAGGGTATTCCTGGGGTTGTGGGGATGGAATAAAAATTTTAAACTCAGAGACAATGTAATTTTGGAGGGAAAATTGTCCCTCTTCCCCCTTTTAACCCACACCTTAAATTGATAGGCTAGGCCTTATCCTTTCGTTCTGAAATACTTTAGATTTAGATAATATGTAGTAAAAAGTAGGTATTTTAAAATTAATAAACAAATATGTACTGATTTTTTACCAATATAATTGGCAACGCGTAATAAAATTTTACAGAGTTTTTGTTCATCTTAGTAAAATCTGGACATTTCTCAAATCCAGACCCCAAACCAGACAGATGCATCAAATCTGGACGTATGGTAACCCTAGTAATATCCCATCTAAAAATTTGATTTACTTGTCTCTTTTCTGTTATCCCTCTTCTTCTTCTCCTCCATCTTCTTTTTCTTCTGTCTTCTTTCTCCTCCTCATATCCTTCTACTTTTTCTTCTCTTTACCCTTTTTCTTCTTCTTAATTTTTTCCCTCCTTCTTAATTTTTTCCCTCCTTCTTATTCCTCTCCTCCTTCAGTACCTTATTCACAAGCGTTCAAGTTTTGTCGACAGCTAACACAAAGTAACTGTTTATTATACAGGATGAGTTACCCATACGGACTTATCAATTCTTTCTTTTTTTTATTGCTGATGATGCCTACATGGGTCTGAAGACTAGTGTGTGGGTAACGAGGTGAATGGGTGAATGATGAGAAACATCCATGGCTGAATGAGATTCAACACGCGGCTGCAGGAAACGAAGCCAGCCAGAGCCCTATTTTATCACAGACAAGTGCTCCAACCAACTGCGCTATCAGAGCTGACAATTTTTTGTACGTCAGAGCCACAGACAACTAACTAGCTATACTTTGCTATCTGTAGTAATCAATGTAAGTAGTTTTTAGCCAATTCCAATATATAAAACACAAAAATATATATATATATATTATACATATTTTATTTATTATTTTTTTTTTTGAGGATGAATATATATATTTTTTTGAGGACGATGCCCATAAGGATGAAGACCTGTACGTGGGTTATGAGCTGGATGATGAGTTATACCTACAGTTTTAGGTGGGTTCCGAACCACCGGAGTGATTTTACAGCAGACAACAGCATTTTTTTACTGGCCAATCCAATCGGTCACCTTTACAAAAAGGGCCCAGCAGTTTGCAGCTTATTTTTATCTGATTGAACAGATACCTGCTATGGATCACGGCTATCACTTGGACTGCTTTGGTAAATTAATAAGAGAAATAAGGAAGGCTAAAGCGCTAAAGTGAGCAAGACAATGAAATTTCACGAGAATAATCTAGCGTTCAGCATTGCCCTGATTTGCACGCCATCCCCAATCTTCCCGAATTTTCGGATTTTATCAGAAGATTCCCTAAAGAACAACATCAACACCAGAAAAAAAGGCTGATAAAAAGCTGTTCGTCTCTCGCCTCATTACGGCAACGTCGCTCCAGCCAATTTGGACGTTTTTGTTCTTTTGGAATGAGGCCGTTTTCAATTAAACATCCAAGATCTTCTTCTACTCATTTTTATTTTTGTTGTTTTTCTTCTTTCAAATGCCTCACGGAAAAGTAGTGGTCTAAATTGTGTACTCAACCAGAACAATGCCCGAACATGAACGAATAGTTGATTTTTCAACAGAAATCATGTCACATAAAATAAGCTTGTCATAGAGCGAAATTAAAAAATAATTAAGAAAAATAAGATTTTTCATCATGAATAAGACTTGTTACTGTCAGACCCACATTACATATAGCTTTTATCAATATTATTGTTTTTTAGTTCGTTTTTTTAATTATTTGCTTTGTTCCTCTATAGTGTTATATTTTTAGTCAGATTTTGTAATCATAGAATAAGTTTAATAAGACTGTAATATGCTTTTTTGACATGCTAGGACAGAACTCGTTCTCCACACACAGGCTGATGCCCATGTGACTTTCTTCTAAGTTTACTGTATAACTGTGTCTTTGTTACTGTTTCATGAAGGAAATAAATAGAGTTATCAATCAATCAATATTGTAAAATCTGCATCTACTAGTTTACTCAATTCTCAAACTAGAACCGAAATTTCGTAACAGTTTATACACTATTCTCAAACAAACTAAAGCTGAAATTTTTCAACAGCTACATTCATAACTCGAAATGAATGATGCTATTGTTTAACAAAATGGCGGATACCTATTACAAAATGGTGGATACCTCTTACAAAATGGATGCTTTTGGAGTGATACTATTGGCTAACAAAATGGAGGACGCTTCTGATAGGTTTTACAAGGTACGATGATGTTTTGTGATTGGTTGTACACTAACACACGTCTCGGTACACGACCAATCACACTACTCCACCATATCCTGGTACAACCTATCAAAGGCGTCCTACATTTTGTTAGCCAATAGAATCACTCAAGAAGCATCCATTTTGTAAGAGATATCCGCCATTTTGTTAACCAATAGCATCATTCATTTCGAGGTATGAATGTAGCTGTTGAGAAATTTCAGCTTTAGTTTGGTTGAGAATAGTGTATAAACTGTTGAGAAATTTCGGTTCTAGTGTGATTGAAAATTGAGTTAACTAGTATTTATGAAGGTTTTACAATAAATACTGTTGTGACTAGCCTTATTCATCAAGGATAATGAATAGCCTACGTTTACACACACGTTCTAAGTACATCGTTTCCATTCAAACGTGACTTGTAATCTGAATCTTCATGCTCTTGCTTTTCACATGTCTTTGTCACTCTTATTCTTCAAATCTGCATCTCTCACACTCAATTGAGAGCCGTCGAAGCTTTTCCTTGGTTCTACGGACTTCCTGATTTTTCTACTATATTCAATGACCTTCCATGAAGTTCTCAAAGCATCTAGCTGCTTCCATTACCTTGAACAACAACTACATAAAGAAATCCACGTACCAGTGAGTTAGTTTTACAAAGCTTGCGAGACAGATTGTGCTGCAGATCTTGTGTGCGACAATCCAGTGCCGTTGGAGTAAACGGCGCTCGATTCCAGTGTAACGTTTTTTTTTGCAGTTTATTAACTGTTTAAAGACGTTGTGTCAAGTGATAATAATTGGGATTGTCAAATAACGTATTGGACTGTGTTTTATAAGTGTTTAGTTGTTCTTTAATCGTTTCTTTCTACATTATTGTACAGTTTAATGGACTCTTGTTTCTTTTATTATTGATCGCCCTATAATTAATTAATTATCAATTCTTGTAAATAATTACTGAAAATAAGTTTTAGCTTGTCATTTGTCGATCTGTTTTTCTTTATTAATTGAACTTGCAATTAGTGTGTGTAAATAGAATAATTTGTGTAAATAAAGTGCAAGTGTAAACTTTAGGGTTGCCAGCCTTATTTTAGCTTTTGAACCCGTAATATTACTATCTCCAATACAAAGAAGAAATTAAGATTTTTCAAATACTAGTATTGAAGAATAAGGAAAACAAAGTAGTTGTGTGTTGTGATACTAAATAATGGAGAAAAAGTAGGTAAGAGAGAGAGAGTGAGAGAGAGAGAGAGAGAGAGAGAAAAAAGAGAGAGAGAGAGAGATTCAGATGACTTTATTTGTGCAAATATACAGTGTACATGAATGATAACAGTATTATTAAGATTAGCAACTCTCAGATGAAGTGATGTCCAGTTGAAGTGATGTAGGCCTACATTGATTTTGGAAAAGTTAACATTTTTTTTGAGAATGAAGCCTACATACGTCTAAGACCTGTGTGTGGGTAATGAGTTGGATGATGGTGATTGATGAGTTGGACCTACAGTTTTAGGTGGGTTCCGAACTACCGGAATGTGATTTTACAGCAGAAACAGTGTTTTTTTTTGCTGGCCAATCTAATCGGTCACCCTTACAGAGAGCGCCCAGGAGAACGCAGCTTATTTCTATCTGATTGAACAGATACCTGCTACGGCTCATGGCTATCACTATATTGGTTGAATAGAAAATATTATAAATACAACAAATATATATTTTAAGGTATTGTACAGCAGAAATTATTGATGTGATTGGTAAAAAAGAATAAGAGCTTGGATCTTAGAGAGTGGGAGAGACATTGTGAGAAAGAAATAGTTGCTGAGTGGTGATGAGAGCATTGAATAGCGGGTGGTAAGATCAAGGACTGCTAAGTGGAAGCGAAGGAACGAAATTCGTTGAGAAAAAGCGGGAACAATTAGAAAAGGAGTAAAAAGAAGATCACGACAATGCAGAGAGGAGATGTTAAAACAAGAAAAAGTAAATCTAAAATGGTAGAAATTACTGCGGTAACTGAGCCAGCCACCGGTGAGGCTGAAAATAAAGAAGAAAAAGAAGAGAGAGAAAAGAAAAGATCATCCAGGAACGAAGGTCGTAACGGACAGGGAACTGAACTTGGACATCGCTGTCTGCCTCTATCCGGTTTTCCTCACCAGGCCATTCTCATCTCATAGGTGTTCATTTCATCCTTCTAACCTGGTTTTTGTTCGTGTGGTATGCTCATTCTCTTTCACATGCCTTCTCTTTTCAATCATTCACTTTTATAAAAGAGTGAATAAAAGTACCTATGCTTGGCAAAGCACCAACTTTGGCATAATACAGCTTCATGTTGAAACGACTTGAGAATTTCATTGATAAATTGCAATTATTGTAGTCTGTGTACTCGTAGACTGGTTGGCACAAATTTCCGGCTCCTACAATCTTTGTCCAACCAGCTCTGTCTCCTCTACATCAAGCCGCGCCAAAAACGAATTGGTACCAGGAATTTTAAAAGATAGTCTACGAGTGTATCATCTGCATACGACAATTAAATTCCCACAATAAATACCGCTAGGTCATTACTAAAACGTTACCCAAGTCTAATTTTCTTTAATAAAACTTGAGAGATAAATATTAAAAGAGAGTAGCTTACTCTCAATTACAACGCTATTATTTAAACATTTGAAAATATCAATTAAAAATATATGGTTGTGTCAAATAATTCATGCTTGTAATGTATGTGATAACCTTCACCAATACCGTGATAAAGCCCATCTAATAATTCGAGCTAACCGATCACTCATTATTTATGGATAAATTTAAAAGTACGAATCATAACTTTAGTAAGAACCATAAGTGTAGTAAATAGATAAATAAATATCTTTATTGATATAAAAACGCCAAAATTACAGAAAAAACTGTTGCGGCACTTGTCTCGTCAAATTGTTCTAATGATAAACTAAACCAATAAATCAAGAAAAAGAAAAATAAATTAAAAATATTTGTATTACAGGTGAGAATCATAAGTTTTGTCACAATAAAAGTGCAAGTGACCATACAGTGATTAAATAACTTACAAGGTAATGTATTTGTATAACAACGGCCTGACCTGTATTCATTGAAACTCATAACTATGGAAAAACTAAATAAAATAAAAAATCCACCCCTTCCAAAAACAAATTATTTTTGAAGAAATGTCAATTCAAGAATATAATTAAACTTTCTAAAACCGAACATGTTCGTGAGTTCAATTAAAATGTTCGGTCTGTGAGCGAACAGTGACGACCAACAACAGGTTCCCGCCACTGACCCAACCATATTGTTCATATTGTTCGAGAAGGCGTCCACACCAAACCAACTCCAAAAAATGTTCGGCGACATCAGCTGATTCCAGCGAACACTGTTCGCCGAGCATGTTTGGTTGGTGGAGACGCGGCTTAATAGTATGAAATTATAATCCTAACGCAATTGAGCAACAAATTATGCTGACTTCCCAAGAATCCATGGAAAAAGAACGAAATATGAATAGAACAGGTAGGAAAGTCAAATAATTTAAATCTTTTACCTACCAAAATTATTTCATTACCTACATTGCTACATATTTTTTCGTTTTTCTAATAAAGGCACAGTAGCACAATAGGAAGTTTGGGCGAACTAAATAACGATAACGCTAATGCTTACCTGAACACTCTATGCATCTGCCTGCGCTAAAGGAAGATGCTATAGAGCAGGCAGATTCATAGTGTTCAGGCTATCGTTAACGTAAGTTTGTCCAAATTCTACATCATTAATTATTAAAATGGGTATTATTTATTATTATTATTATTATTAGACGTAAAACTCCCAAAGTGGAAGACCCTGAGTAAAGATGGTTCATTTTTTCGGACTTCTTCTTCTTGTTTGCCCACCAGCTTTTCATTTTTTGTGCGAATTCAGCTTTTTTCTCTTCACTCCATTTTGTACCAGCTCTTGGAGGTTTATTATTATTAATAATTTATTAAAATAATAATAAAAGTGGGTAGATTATTTTCCGATTGTGATCGAAACGAAGATAACAAATTCGAAAATTCTCTCTTTTATACAATATTGCACCAATACACTGAAGAATGATAAAACTGGAGTATTAGGTTTTGGAATTTGCTTCGTACATTGAACGCTCCGGAAAGTGAGAAGAAGCCTTTGAAGCTGGGGCTAGCCTAATAGTGAACCGGCCGTAAATTCAACTACGAAAGCAATGAGAGAAGTCAGGCGAACAGATGGAGGAAAGGGACGAAGAGAGAAAGGGGGAAAAGAGAGGTTTGTAATTAAATTTTAAGGGGACTTCAACCCAACTTCTGTTTCGTTTTGCTGTAGTCGCCTCTCTCATCTCCGGAGTTAGAAGTAGCAGAGTTCATCATCGTCTGTTTCGGTCTTTGTCGGTTGGTGAAATGAATGTTCAGCAGACGGAAGAAAGAAAGCAGTGTGAAGAAAGAAATGGAGAGAGGAAGGAAACGGAAAAAGAAGAAGAAAAAAGAAGTACAAGAAGAAGAAAAAGAAAAGGGGATACTAGTGGGAGAGTGTGCATGAGTAACCAGGGGAAAATATAGTCGAATTAAGGAGGAAGATAGGAAGAACAAGAAGGAGGACGGGGTGGAGGAGAAGGAGTAAACAGAGAAGAAGAAGGAGAAAAATAAGAGAAAAAGGTAAGTGGAAGAAGAAGAAGAAGGAGGAGGAGTAGGAGGAGGAGGAAGAAAAAGAAGGAAGAAGAAGGAGAAAAAGCAGAAATCTAAGAAAAAAGGTAGGTGGGAGAAGAAGTAAGAGGAAGAAGAAGAGTAATAAGAAAAAAGTAAGATAAGGTAGATAAGGAAGAAGAAAATAAGAAAAAAATAAGAGGAAGATAAAAAAGTATAAAATAAAGTGGAAAAAGGAGGAGGAGGAAGAAGAAGAAGAAGAAGAAGAAGAAGGAGAAGAAAAAGGAATAAGAAGAAGTATACAGAAAAGCAGAAAAATACTAAAAAAAAGTAATAGGGAAAAGAAGGAGGAGGAAGAAGAAGAAAAATAAGAAAAGAGTGTAAGGAGAAAGAAGAAGAAGAAGAAGAAGAAGCAGTATACAGAGAAGAAGCAGAAAATACGAAAAAAGTAAGAGAAAGAATAAGAAGAAGGAGAGGAGAAAGAAAGAAGAAATAAGAAAAAAGTAAGAGGTGGAAGAAGAAGAATAAGAAGGAGAAGAAAAAGGAGAAAAGGAGGAGAAGAAGAAGGAGGAAAAAGAATGAGGAGGAGGATAAGGAGAAGAAGAAGGAGTATACAGAGAAGAAAAATAAGAATAAAGTAAGAGGAAGAAGAAGAAGAAGAAGAAGAAGAAGGAGAGGAGGAAGAAAAAAGAAATAAGAAAAAAGTAAGAGGTGGAAGAAAAAGAAGAAGAAGAAGAAGAAGAAGAAGAAGAGGAAAAATAAGAAAAAATAAGAAGAAAAATAAGAAAAAATTAAGAAGTAGAAGTAGAAGAAAAGAAGAAGAAGAAGAAGAAGAAGAAGAAGAAGAAGGAGAAGAAAAAGGAATAAGAAGAAGTATACAGAAAAGCAGAAAAATACTAAAAAAAAGTAATAGGGAAAAGAAGGAGGAGGAAGAAGAAGAAAAATAAGAAAAGAGTGTAAGGAGAAAGAAGAAGAAGAAGAAGAAGAAGCAGTATACAGAGAAGAAGCAGAAAATACGAAAAAAGTAAGAGAAAGAATAAGAAGAAGGAGAGGAGAAAGAAAGAAGAAATAAGAAAAAAGTAAGAGGTGGAAGAAGAAGAATAAGAAGGAGAAGAAAAAGGAGAAAAGGAGGAGAAGAAGAAGGAGGAAAAAGAATGAGGAGGAGGATAAGGAGAAGAAGAAGGAGTATACAGAGAAGAAAAATAAGAATAAAGTAAGAGGAAGAAGAAGAAGAAGAAGAAGAAGAAGAAGGAGAGGAGGAAGAAAAAAGAAATAAGAAAAAAGTAAGAGGTGGAAGAAAAAGAAGAAGAAGAAGAAGAAGAGGAAAAATAAGAAAAAATAAGAAGAAAAATAAGAAAAAATTAAGAAGTAGAAGTAGAAGAAAAGAAGAAGAAGAAGAAGAAGAAGGAGGAGGAGGAGGAGGAGGAGGAGGAGGAGGAGGAAGAGGAAGGAGGAGGATGAGGAGGAGGAATAAGAATGAGGAGGAGGATAAGAAGAAGGAGTGTACAGAGAAGAAAAATCAGTTTGAAGTAAGAGGAAGAAGAAGAAGAAGAAGGAGAGGAGGAAGAAAAAAGAAATAAGAAAAAGTAAGAGGTGGAAGAAAAAGAAGAGGAAAAATAAGAAAAAATAAGAAGAAAAATAAGAAAAAATTAAGAAGTAGAAGTAGAAGAAAAGAAGAAGAAGAAGAAGAAGAAGAAGAAGAAGAAGGAGGAGGAGGAGGAGGAGGAGGAGGAGGAAGAGGAAGGAGGAGGATGAGGATGAGGAAGAAGAATGAGGAGGAGGATAAGAAGAAGAAGGAGTGTACAGAGAAGAAAAATCAGTTTGAAGTAAGAAGAAGAAGAAGAAGAAGGAGGAGGAGGAGGAGGAGGAGAAGGAGGAGTAGGAGGAGAAAGGGGAGGAGGAGGAAGAAGAATACGAAGGTGAAGAAGACGAAGAAAAGGAAGAAGAAGAAAGGAAGAAGTAGTAGTGGAAGAAGTTAGAGTAGAAGAAGGAAATAGATGAGGAGGAGGAGAAGAACGATGAGGGCAAGAAAAATAATTAAGAAAAATAAAAAAGTAAGAGAAACAAGAAGAAAAGAGGATACAAGTGGGAGAGAATTAATGAGTAACTAAAGGAAAATAGATTCGAGACATATAGGGTCTTCAACATTAAATTACAGCCTAACTCAGATATAATGTTGAGTACAAAAAAGGAAGCAAGCACACTTAAAAAGAGCTTATCTTTCTTTCAATATACCATAATGCAGTGATAGCAAAACAGCATTGTAATGATAGATCTTCATGCTTTTAATGTGACACTCCATCATAACCTACTGAACAATAAAATTGTTCATCTAAAATAAAGAAGTTAATAAAATTTGCTGCTTAACACTTAACTCTTTCTGTTATAAGGTTCCTCACTTTTTAGACTTACATTAATTTATTTCTTGTTGTCATTGATTTTTTCATCAATTTCACGTACAGTTTATATTAATTTAACGAGCCATCTCACTATAGAACAAGAATACATCATGTAATAAAAGGCTCTGCTAAAAGGTTACAAACTTTTTCGATTTCAAATTATTATTTCTTGATGTCATTGATATTTTTCATCGATTTCACGTACAAGTATATGATGTAACAAACCACCTAACTATAGAACAATAATACACCAATTCACTTACCTTTATTAGTTATTTATGTATTAAGAGCGTGAAGCGCGACTTTATCGCTCGAGCCAAAACATTTACAGTAATTTTGCGAGAGCGATAAAGAAGCTTCACGCGCGAATTGCATACAATATTTTTCCTAAAACTGCAGTTCTGGATTCCAACACAATAAAAGCTTGTAGTTTGTAACATCACAGACCAAGCGCGGATTTGGTTAGCGTTCGCCTTTTTTGAGGTTATGTGAATTTCACGGATTCAGTGATCCACCAATGAGAAGGCATCAAAATCAAAACAGAAGCGTAAAGAAAACAGCTGCCGAGCGTAATAGTATATTTCGCACCTAGGGCCGAAAATGTGTGTTTGCCGGCTCGAGATCGCGGTTTTGAAGCGTTTGAGAGCCGGCAAAACATTTTTGCCTGCGGTGCGAACGCTATTTTTCGCCACACCACAAAAAAAAAACAAAACAACAATGTTAAGTTGGAAATTTTGAAAGCGAAATTTTAAGGCTATGGTACTTGCAAGAATACAAGGAACGGCTATCACCTTTTTATCCAACCTACAGCGCTCTGGGTGGGCATTTTGTCAACTACTACAACTGTACACCAAAAGGTTGGTTGGTTAGGTTTTTTGTTGTTATTCCTGTTCATGATTCAAAACCTGCATAAAGCATCCAAAAACCTAACCAACTAACCTTTCTATATCAACAGTAACCTCTACCAACAGTTGCAGTATTTGACAAAATTCCTAAAAACAAAAAACCTAACCAACTAACCTTTTGGTATACAGTTGAAGTAGTTGACAAAATTCCCACCCAGAGCTCTGTAGGTTGGATAAAAAGATTCTATTGTTTGATATCAAAACTACAAAATAATACATATTAAGTTATAAAAAGTGATCATTTATTGACATTTTAAATACTACGTACATTTTTAATTAAAAAAAAAATAAACATTTATTGACAGTTTAAAACTTTTTGTTTTACATAAAAGTTGGAAGGATTCATTTTTACAATCATGACTGCTGTATCCAGACACGATCAGCTGTCATTCAAGGTCATTTTCTTTTCCGCCCTAGGGCGGTAAACGTTTACAGACCTCGTCGGAAACCAAACACTTTCGGCCTCGATATGACTCACGAAAAACAGCTCATTACGTCCTAGTGTGGCGAAAAGTACTTTACCGCTTGCGGAGCAGTAAAGAGGTATTTTACAATTAGTTTTCAGTACGTACAGAACTACTTTACGAGCAGTTGTAGGAAAAATATATTTTCAAACAAAATTCCGATAAATTTCATAGATAGAAAAGTTACTAAAGTTCTTCTAAAGGAAATAACTATATGGGTTCAACAGAATATTTATTCCACGCTACCTAAATTTTAATATTATCATTATTTTAATTATTATAGATTTCGTTTTTCAGTAAAATCGATTGCAGGCACTGAATTGGTGTCACAAGCTAGTTTTTTTGGGTTATTTTACGGTATAATAATACAGGGTTTGAACTAAACAAAAACTTGTAATTAACATTGTCCTTTTTGTAATATTATGGGTTTGTTTTAATATTTTGATTGTTTCTGTTCTTAAGTTATGAAGAATTATATCTGTTTATATTGTTTTTTTTTTTATTATTAAAGAGTATTTTATTGAATTGTATTTCGGTGAATATTTTTTTGCTTTGTTTTACAATGAAAGGATGATAATTGTGTTTTTTAGTTTTGTCACCTCATGGAGATACTTTAAGATCTTTATTACTTTACCTTTAAATTCATTATTGATTTCTCTCATTTCACGAGCTTTCTATGTTTACTAGTAATATTATTGAATGAGCTCACAGCTAGCGCTCAAGTATTTACTTTGCTGATGGCTGTGCCAAAAATGTGTTATACACTTTATATTGTGAATTATCTTATATTTGTATTTTGGCGAAATAAAAATATTATTATTATTATTATTATTAAACGGCTAAACTAAAATGTTCCTGGCTTTTTGATTTTCAATGATTTATTTCTTGTTTTTATCAATTTTACGTACAGTCCCATAATGTAATAAACCACCTAACTATAGAACATAACATAACCTAAATTTAGACAACTTTATAAAAAGAATTTCATTTGTTAATACGGATCACCATGTACAATAATAAGCTAACCTAACCTAACCTAACACGGCTAAACGACAAGGAAGAACTAGCTGTAAAGGTCTCCCCACCATCAAAAGCCATATGCTAATAATCACTTTCTGAAAAAGAACACAGCTAATAAAAGGCTCTACTAAAAGTTTCCTGGGTTTTTTATTTTCAATCATTAAGTAAAGTAAAGGTGTGTGGCTTTCATTGGTGGGGAGACCCTTACGGTTACGGGTAGTTCCATCTCGCCTTTTGAGTCATGTTATGAAAAACTTGGTGGACCTACAATTTTAGGTGGGTTCCGAACCAACGGAAAGTGATTTTACAGCAGAGAACAGTCTTTTTTTGCTGGCCAACCCAATCAGTCACCCTCACGGAGAGGGCCCAGGAGTTTTGTAGCTTATCTCTGATTGATCAGATACCTGCTACGGCTCACGGCTATCACTTCCCTTTTCAATAATTTATTTCTTGTTTTTATTCAAATCTCTTTAACTTCAATTTTATTTCTTGTTGTCGTCAAGAAACTTTATTTCTTGTTTTCATTCAAATCTCATAAGTTTCAATCACTGACTTCCTCCCTTCTCTCTTCCTTATTTTGTCTCGTTCTCTATTCATTACTTCCAGGCACAGGAAAATCTAAATAAACTGTTTAAGGTCCAAAGTAGTTAATAAGAGTGAAAGTTACAGTTAAGTGGTGTGATTAGTGGCAATGATTAATCCTCTTGATAGCCGTTCAAAAGATTATGATTATCAAACGCAAGTTCGAGTTTGGGGATGGATTACTAGCAGCAGATCTGGACAGATGATGAAGCGAAATGTGAGAGAGACAGAATGATTATGCAAAAGTAATTGAGGCGAAAAGATGGTGTGTGAGAGAAGATGGAGAAAGACGATAGAATGAAGAGTTATGAGAGAAAGATAAGCCCCGTGGAGGATTTGCAACGGGTTGGGAGACCAGATAATGCGACGAATCGAATAGGCTCGGTTTAGGATTCGCTCTCTGGGACCTTCCAGGCCTCTGTGGGTAGGAGCCGAATTTCAGGCACTGCGCATGAATAAACACGCACTAGAGCGAGAAGGAAAACAAGCGAGAGAGTGAGAAAGAATGAGTGAGAGAGAACGAGAGTGTGAGGAAGTGAGAAGATCCTCAAGAGACTTTGTGATGTTAGAAAGAAAAAACTCCTCTTTGGCAAACTCACACGACGTTTAGTACGCTATTCCAATTTAAAAAACATTGCATATTTGATAAACATAGCGGCCAAAAATTGTGTTGGGAATTTATAGCATTAGGGTTTAAAGTTGACAAAATCTGCAATGCGGTAAAGTCTATTGTCACTGTCCCAGGTTTTTTAATTTTTAATTTTGTGTACGAAATCACTGATATCTAATAACACTCGCAATGGAATATGAATGAATCACTTCTGTTTATTTTAATGGTATAAATTATTCATTTGTTCCAGGTATAGAAGATGAGACCATCAGGGATTAGTAAATGGGGCGATAACAGTTTTATACCCTGACCATGAGGGGTGGATGAGTGAAGTGATGGAATGGGTGAGAGATCAGTTTTTGTCATTCAAATGACAGATCATTTCAGTTTTGTCATCAATAAAAAATTATACATTTGCTCATGCAAAAACGAATAGTTGGTCTTGTTTTGCTAAACAAACACTCCATACTTTGTACACAAGAAATTTTCCAAGTTTCAACTGAAACTTCTGATTCTTTTCTCGCATAAAGAAGGGGACAATTTTAACTTTTCTAAAAAAAAAAAAAAAGGCCCCAGAAACAGCAGTTTAAGCGGACTTTGACACTTATCGTGTTTTGAAACAAGAATAGCTAAATAAGCTAACTATAACTAAATAAAATTATACGATATACTCCTCCAAAGTACTATTTTCTCTAGTATTTATGTCATTGCCAAAGGGGTCCAGACCCCCAAATCCTCCCCTTTGGCAACGTCCCTAAGACCACCGAAACAACACAGACAATATGAAAATATTGGCAGTAAAACATTTCATGAAGCAACACAAAAATAGGCAAATACATTATAAAAATTCAAGATTGACTGGAGAATGAGGCCACATAAGTTCACATCAACTTCACCAACAATAGAGTTGAACATAATTTCTAATCACTGACTATAAAAAAATATGCAATTTTTTTTGAGGATGAAGCCCACATAGGTCTGAGACCTGTGCGTGGGTAATGAGTTGGTTGATGGTGATTGATGAGTTGGATCTACAGTTTTAGGTGGGTTCCGAACCACCGGGAAGTGATTTTACAGCAGAGAACAGTGTCTTTTTTGCTGGCCAATCTAATCGGTCACCCTTACAAAGAGTGCCTAGGAGACCGCAGCTTATCTCTGATTGAATATACACTTGCTACTGCTCACGGCTATCACTCCCCAATCTCTATGCGTTTATGGGAGGATGCTCCCTGAAATATCGTATTAAATTTCTTGCAGCTGACTGTTCTCTGCTGTAAAATCACTTCCCGGTGGTTCGGAAAATAAATGCCTAATACCGCGTTACAACTTCCCCGGAAAGAGAATTCATTCACTCATTTATAACACAAAACACAATTCAGTAAAGATAGAAGAGCTGTTTTCTTTACAAATTTTTAAAAATCAAAATTTAATAAATAACATTTGAGAATGTTAAAATAAGATAGAAGAGCTTGGAGTGAAGTATATGTAAGAAACTCTACTAGCCAATTACGAGAAACTCATCACTTTCAATCGACACCAAAGTACTTCTGCATAGGAAAATATTCAAACCGGTATGAAACTATGGGTAATAGTAGTCTAGTTGGGTAATATGGGTAATGGGTAATGGGTAATATGGCTATGGGTAATAGTAAATTGTGAAAGTTGTACTTGATAATAAATGTGACAGTACATTCATTTTACTACCTGTAATAGACCATTTCCAGCTGTCACAAAGTAGAAATATTAATAGAATATGTGACAGAAAAGTTTAGAAAGCAAATACAGCAGACTTTTGAGCATAATTCATACAAACATCGATAATTTTCTCTTCCTCATGTTCTCGTACATTTTCTTATTGAATAAGACACTAAATCAAGCAGAATAAATTTCACCTAAATATGGCTTACGTAATATCACAAAAAATGATGATTTATCAGCCAGAATGTTTTACCAACTCAAAGGAAAACAAGAAACTCAGTTCAGCTTTTTGCTGCCATGAATAATAAAGGTAGATAGGACTGCCAGTCTTGGAGTATGACAAAGTAAACTGTCACGTACAGCCCTGCTCTGGTTCTGATATAGCTGCCCCTGGAAAGGGTGAGGATGAGGGGATAAGGAGGAAGGATGAGGAGGAAGGAGGAGGAGGAGGAGGAGGAGGAGGAGGAGGAGGAGGAGGTGAAGGAGGAGGAAAACTTCCAAGAGAAGAGGATATATTTACGGCCAGCAGTTGCCTAAACTGTGACTTTATCTAGATGTCGAGAACTGGGTTGAATCCATCAGCCGTAGTCCCCTCCCCCTTCATCCTTCACCATGTCATAAGTCATTTCACGATAAGCACAGCACACGTTCAATAGGATGGACCTGACTGTCTCTTTTCAATCTTCTCTTATCACACTGTTCTTTAAAGATTTGAAACAGAGTTCCGCTCCAGTTTACCTTTCTCCCTTCACTTCAATCTCCGTTTTCTATCGATTACTTCTGTCATTTTTTCCGCTAAAACTTCACTTTTTCCATAGTGTATTTATTGGCTGAGATCAACCACATGAAAATGATACTAGTTACAGGCTATCTGACATCGGAAATGTCGCTGACGGCTGACATAGATCATTTTATATCACTTAAATTTCAAAAGGTTCTCTGAAGAATCTTAATAAGGGGAACAATCGGTGCTCAAAATCTTGACATTATAATAATGAATAATAGATATAAATAATATGAAAGATATTTCCTTTTTTTGTTGAAAAAGGCTATGTTCATTTATTCTACATTTGAAACTTCTATCAGTCTGATCCACATAACAGGCATTACAATCACCGCAATTCAATTTATAAACTCCACTTTTATACCAGATATAAATTTTATCTTTACTACACCCAAACAAACTCTTTAAAATAGTTTTTGTTCCCGGTTTAGTATATATTAAGCCGCTCTGTACTTTAGTTTGAGATTGATAATGGTGTAACAACCGAAACTAGTATCTCACTTTTTTCAATAAATGTAGCTGTGACAACTTCATGTCTTATTATTCATTATGGATATCATCCACACACAATATCACCTTCGCCACTACAAAGAATGCCTTATATAAGTTGAAATGCTTATTCTACTGACTCTTATCATAAGTCGTTATGCTTATTCTTTATGACTGTTTTTTGTGTCATGATGCTAATATTTGACAATATATTCATTTGAGTTGAAAGTCTCACAACAATCTTCACTAGAATAGCATATAATAATTAATTATTTTTTATGAATTAGCTAATTAAATAATTAACTAATGTACTTTTAATTTATCTGGAACCTGAATCTTCAAATTTCTATTTTTATGGATAAAATCTGTTCAGAAGCCACATTGCGGTTTTAGGGCGCTGACAACTTGAAATGTTAGATCCCTCAATGAATAAGTAACATTTTTAAACTTTTAATTGTAAATTCAACGACTTGCAGTCAATTTTAATTGTGAATTAATAATATTTCTACACACTTTTGGGTGAGTGAGTAGAAATATTATTTATTCACAATTGAAATTGACTGTAAGTCGTTGTTAAATCTGCAATAAAAAGTTAATATTAACAACGCAGATCGTTATGAAACAGAAATCCAAGAATTTAACAATTTTTTACCAATAGCAACAATGTAAAAAACCAT
The DNA here is from genome assembly GCA_948455865.1 of Conomelus anceps. NCBI lineage: Eukaryota > Metazoa > Arthropoda > Insecta > Hemiptera > Delphacidae > Conomelus > Conomelus anceps. The sequence continues at coordinate 37,368,282 of OX418225.1, read as the reverse complement.
CGTTGGACAGTTGTAAACAGCCAGACTCAATGCCTGACAAATTAATGCGCCTCGCTGTGTTGAATGTGTATCAGAATTGTTGGGAAATATGGATAATCGGTTCGTCACCCTCCATATTTGATGTGAACAGATCTGTTGTGGCTTATCTATGTGCGCGAATCGAGAAAAACAGAGTACATGTCAATGACAAGAGTCAGTAGATATATATGAAGCATCTTCTCAGCTTCTGGTTTCTATATAAGATATATATATATATATTTATTTATTTATATTGATGGACACCCATACTTTACAAAGATCTTTTGGTAAATTTGCACATGACTATAGATAGCAAGAAGACATTATGTTTTTTTGCAGCCTACATTGAGGACTTGATTTAATCATGAAAGATTCAACAAAACCTAAATAGAAATGTACTAACAAAATTATAGTGCCACAATTCGAACAATGTATAGTTATTTGCACTTGAAAAGAAAACAATACGTTCATATTCTATAATATTGTATGCATTACTTTATAAGGCATAAATACAAAAAGCTCTACAGAAAAGGTGATATTGTAATTATTTTACAAATGCTTGTACAAATTTACACAAGTAGGTAGCGATGAACTGAACAAAATTTTGCCTATTCTACTGAAAATTTTTACAAAGATTACTCAAGTTTGAATGCTCAAGGCATCATCCTCAGATGAAGCAATGAGCATTGAAACTTAAGCATTGTTTTTTTAATTATTATATAATACTGTAATTACTATTATATTATAATACAGACGAATCGACATCATTTTGTTTCATTCATAAAATAATGGAAAATAGTTTGATTGAAAGATGCCAGAAAGATGAAACTTCAGGTTTTTAACTTGCATCAATTCTAAGCACAACAATCAATGGAAAAGATTGATGCATTTGGGTGAATATCTTAATGAAACTGGTCTTTCACCTAAAAAAAGATTGGAAGAATAGAGTTTCAATATCCATGCTCAGATTGATTGAATGAAACAATGAGTAATGGAACAATAGATGAACAAACACTGTCAATCTACTAGAAAAAACCTACAAACAACGCTGTGAAATGTCAATATTTTCATTTAAATTTGTCCAAAAAGATCTTGACACAAATAGGTAGGTTGAAGTGGACCAACAAAATGCTGATCATCTTATCAAAACATCCCACTTTGTGGATAATTCCTATGGATGAATGAATAACAGGTTACACGTAACAATCAAGAATAGAAAAATATATTCAATAGAGAATAACACCAAACTCAAGTAGGTAGTCTGATAATTTCAGCTCATTATGAAACATTTTCAAGAGGTCAAGGTGGAATTTATACTACATTCATATGAATGAGTACTATTTGGATATCTGAAATCAATTCTCAATAGAAATTTAAAGCTCATAGAAAACAACTGAAATGCGATTAGATCTAACATTCGGAAGGGAAGTCTACATCAATGGCTGTCAATTTAAAAAGAATAATCGACGCGTAGGTTTCCGTTGAGGTGAAACAAGAATGTAAATTCACAATAAAGTTTCCTGCTAACAATGTTCAAGGTCAACGCTGTAAAAGCGGTTGTATTGATGATATAAAAATAATCGGATTCATTCATGAATTGAATAAATCAACGTGCATTGTAACATCATTATTTTGTGTACAAATATCTAGTTTTTACTTAAAATCGATAATCTGATTTAAAACCATTATTATTGAGACCAGTAGGCCTATTATTGAGTTCTTTCAAATACAGTGTTTGCAACAGAATAACCAGAAATTGAAATCTCTTTATAGAGGACTCCAAATGCTATATGTCAAATGAAATCTATTAATATAAACGTCTTTATGCTGTCTTCTGTCGACGAAACTTTGGAGAATTAGGGATTGAAGGAGGAGAGGAAAAGAGTGAGGATTCATTGAAGAAGAAGAAGAAGAAGATGAGGATGATGATGATGATGGTGATGATGATGATGATGATGACGAAGAAGAAGAAGAAGAAGAAGAAGAGGAAGAAGAAGGAGGAGGAGGAGGAGAAGAAGAAGAAGAAGAAGATGAAAAAGAAGAAAAAAAGAGACTACTGTAGAGATTACTGTGCTCATATCTCAGAAAATAATTGATGATTTTTTTTATTATTGCAATAGACTACATTTCAGTAGCTTAATAATCTCCAGACAAAGAGACTTTGAAAAAAAAAATATGACCAAACCCCTATTGCACAGCCGTAAATTAAATTTGTAAATAGGTTACATCATGTTCTAGATATCCCGATTCAATTGAATCAGGCAACCTGCTAGTAAATTATAAAGAAAGACTGCACAAACATGAAATAAAAATTTAGCTTCGAACTAATAAATATCTAACATGAAGGTGAAAATTGGGAAAAGTGAACAATCCAAGCTCATATAGCTCAAGAGTTGTTATAGACTTTACCCTAAAAAAAATAATAAATAAAAGCAGTGTTAGCTTGAGCTTTACCGAAGATGTAAAGAGAATAGATGTTTAAACAGAATTTATTAATTTCGAATTTTATATTAATAAATTCTGTTTAAGTAAATTTGTCAGTTTGTTCAATTGTCAGTAACTTCGAACTAACTTGTGAGAATAGATGTTTTGATAATAAAAAATTTCTAATTAGTAAATATAGTAATTTAAAAAAAAAAATGTCACTGTAATAAGTAAAATAATAAGTTCTAGAAGTGGCGCGCCACGGGAAATAATAATAATAAATGAAAGCAGTAATAGCTTGAGTTTTACTGAATATATAGATAGAATACTAGTTTAGGTGATAACATTTTTTTCTAATCACTAAATATAATTCTCAATTGTAATTGAAAAAAATGTTTCAGAGATGTTAAGTCTGTAATAAGTAAAATAAAAAGTTCTATAAGTAGCGCGCCACGAGCATGGCGTCGGTTAACATGCATTCTTATGAAGGCCAATGCAATTCTCGAGATGCTCAACCTATATCAAAATTCTAGAAAAAATATAATACTAGCATATATTCCATAATATTCTTTATACTGTTCCATAATATTCTTTATACTGTATATCATTATTTGTAAAAATTCAATGGAAATAAATGTACTTAATTAATTTCAAATCTAAATGAAAATAGATGAAAAAATTGGAATTAATTCTCTAATAAAATCTTTCTAACAATACATTATTAAATAAATAAATAAATAAATATATTTATTAACATGAAACGCCAGTACATGCAGTGACTGCCAAGGCAGATGTCTCGTCACACAATACAATTTACATACACACATAATACAAAAGTCAATAAAACTAGCCTATCTATAATTTCACAGGTTGGTCAGGGGGTCTTCAAAATACTCATCTAATTTATAATAGGCTTCAACTATAAAGTGTGATTTTAATACTTTCTTGAATTCGTTAAATTTTAATTTTTTTACAGCCAGAGGCAGTTTATTATAAAGTTTTAAACCTGCATAGTGTGGGCATTTTTCGTAGACCTGTAACCTGTGAACCGGGTACCTATACAGTTGCTGTTGTAAGCCACGTGTGCTGTAGCTATGAGAGAAGGAGTTTTGCTCATAAGCGCTTTTACTTTTATGTACAGTTAAGAGTGATTCCAGGATGTATAAGCTGGTAACTGTGAGGAATCCCAGTTCTTTGAAGAGAGGCCTACAGCTAGCTCTCCTATCCATCTGTAAAATCGATCGGATAATTCTTTTTTGGAGGAAATTTCTTGGTGCTTTCCACTCATTAGTCTAATAAAATTAATTTTCAATCGTACACCAAAGGTAAACGCGCTAATCACATTTTAAATAGCCTAAATAAACTATGTGCTTTCTCTTTCTAATTGGTAATATCATAGATAATACAAACGATGCATATACCTTATCGGTGGGAATAGTGATCAGACTTGTACGCAATCAATCAAGCTAGCATGGAGGTACCTGCATCAAACTCTATGTCAATCATAGGTGAAATACAAAGTGAAACTACAACTTCTTGGTGAAATTTTACTTTGGAATGGGTGAAAACTGAACCAACATGATTTCTACTATGGCTATACACGGTGATTTTCAAGTGTGGAAACGGCTTTATATTGCGAAACTGAGACGTTCTTCGTGAAAGAATCTTATGCAAATTTTTAAAAATCAAACTTTTTGCTCCGCCATATTGGATTTGACTTTGTTATTTAAATGGTATGGTGGTCACATGACACATCATTTCGGTGTGAAATTTCAAGAAAAAAAAAAACAATGGCGTAACCCGTTTTTCAATAGATGCCTTTGTTTTCGATTTATAAGCATTTAATTTGCAATTTTGGGAAAATTGTGTTAGCAATGAAAAAAGTAGAATGCGCTGCATAAAACATTTTATTGAATTTTTCATTCAGAAATTATCTAACAACTAAAATGTAATTCATTTTTAATAATATCAGCATCATAAAACATTTTTATCTACGACCATGTCATAATGTATACATTACAGTTTCACAATTGATGCCAAAACAGCTGTCTTTTCGAAATGCTTTTTGAAACCCGTTGTTAAAGAGCTCATTATAGTACAGGTTCTACATTATAACACGGGTTCTGGACCAATCAGAAGCATTTTTGATGGAATCAATATCGTAATTCAATATTGAGAAACTATCAGCTGATTTGATCAAACTGCTAACTAAGCTGCTAACCTAACAATCTACTATAATTTCTCGTATTTGAGATGAGAGGTTAGGTATCTCTGACAGTCACAGGTAAAATGAAATTGTTTCAATTAAATGTATACTAGTGGTCGTAGATAAAATAGTGTATGCAACGATTTTATTTAGCCATTAAAGCACTCGTGAGATATTTATAACACTCGCGTTCGCTCGTGTTATAACTTACATCTAACTCGTGCTTTAATAAGGGTCAAAATAAAAACGTTGCATAAACTACTATTTTATAATGATACCTATACTGGCTGATATTAACATCGGTAGCTGAAATGTGGTTAATAAATAATAAACTTAGCCTTTTATTTTTTTGTATTGTTTACCCATTAATTATAAAGTCTTACCACTGTTTAAACTTAATGATAATTCATTAAAATGTTTTATGCAGTGCGATCTACCTTTTTTATTGCTAACACAATTTTCCCAAAATTGCAAATTTAAATGCTTATAAATCGAAAATAAAGACATTTATTGGAAAACTGTTTACGCCATTTTTTTATCTTGAAATTTTACACTGAAATGATGTGTCATATGACCACTATCCATTTAAAAAAATAAAGTTGAATCCAATATGGCGGACAAAAATTTCAAAACCAGCAAAAAGTTGGATTTTTAAAACTATGCAGATCCACATGATCTTCTTTCACCAAGAACGTCTGTTACGCAATATAAAGGTGTTTCCATATTTAAAAATCAGTCTGTATGATTTTCTATACAAGCTCAAGCTACTCTTGGTACCAATGTAAGCTACAATTATCTGATCTGATCTTATTCTGATTATTCAAATAGTTTTCACTCTTCCTCTAAAATTTGTTGCTCTATTTATTTTTCTATTTATTATCTACATCATCGTTTCCCAAGCATGCCACTAATGGTATTTCAAAATTGAAGGGAAAATATCAAAACGCACATTTCCACGATTTATCACATCATACACTATTACACAAGTGGCACTTGTTATTTAATTCTTGTCAGACTTATTTTTGGCCATTATAAAACAATCTTCCTACGACAGAACTTTGGCGCTGTGAAACAATAATAGGCTAGTAGTCAACAGAGAGTCAATTAAGAGAGAAGTTAGTATTTGAAGGTTAGAAATTAGCTGGTGGTAAACAACACTGAACGTGGGATGCTAGATAACCTGGACACAAATTTAGGTGGAAACAAAGATGAAGAGAAAAAATGTCAAAGAGAGGTAGTGAGTGTGTGTGAGAGAGAAAATGATAGGAAGGAGCATAGTCACGAGGAGAGATATCTCCAGACTACAGTACAGTATCGACATCCACTGCCTTAATTATAATTATTTGATTGAACGATCAAGGCTGATTGGTTTATAAGAGAATGTTTACAAGGAAGAGATATGCAAGAGAATAAAGTAGCAGGAGAAGAAGAAGAAGAAAAACAAGAAACAAAGATAAGAAGAAGAATGAGGAGGAGGAGAAGGAGGAGAAAGAGAAGAAGAAGACAGGAGGAGGAGGAGTAGGAGAAGGAGGAGGAGGGGGAGGAGGAGTAGGAGAAGTAGAGAAAAAAGAAAAAAGGTTAGAGGAAGAAGAAGAATGAGGAGGAGGAGGAGGAGGAGAAGAAGGAGACAAGAAAAGAAGAAGACAGGAGGAGGAGTAGGAGAAGGGGGAGGAGGAGGAGTAGGAGAAGAAGGAGAAAAACAAGAAAAAAGGTGAGAGGAAGAATAAGAATGAGGAGGAGGAGGAGGAAGAACACAAGAAAAGCAGAAAAAGCCAGGAGGAGGAGTAGGAGAAGGAGATGGAGCAGTAGGTGAAGGAGTAGGAGAATAAGAAGAAGAATGAGGAGGTGGATGAGGAGGAGGAGGAGAAGAAGAAGAAGAAAAGACAGGAGGAGGAGTAGGAGAAGAAGGAGAATAAGAAAAAGAATGAGGAGGTGGAGGAGGAGGAGAAGAAGAAGAAGAAGGAGAAGAAGAAGGAGAAGAAGAAGAAGAAAGTGGTAAAGGAAAAGGAGGAAATAAAAAAGGAAGAAGATGAGGACGAGAAGAAGAAGGGGTAGGGGAAGGAATAGGAGGAGGAGGAGGAGGAGGAGGAGGAAGAGGTGGAGGAGGAGGAGGAGGAGGAGGAGGAGGAGGAGGAAGAGGTGGAGGAGGAGGAGGAGGAGGAGGAGGAAGAGGTGGAGGAGGAGGAGGAGGAGGAGGAGGAGGAGGAGGAGGAGGAGGAAGAGAAAAATGTGTGAAGAACAAGAAGATGAAGAAGCAGATGTAGAACAGAAGTGAAAGAAAATGAAGAATGCTGAGAAAGGGGAAACGAGAAGTGTAATGAATTAATAGAAGAATAGAATAAAAGGAAAAAGACGTGAAAAATGACAGAGAAAGTTGTAGAAGGGAGAAGAAAGGTAACTAATCTATATCTATATAATCGAAATACCACTGACTGACTCACTCACTCATTCATCACAGTTTCTCAGGAACCACTCGACCAAAAACGATAAAATTTGGTACACGTATTCAGTAGGGGGACTAGACGCGTGCTAAGAAAGGGTTTCAAAATTTACCCTAAAATTGAAGATTTTTGAAAATTTAGGTGACAACAATTTCTAGAGAACCATAAGGTCAAATCAGATAAAATTTGGTATTCATGTTAAGTATCGGCCTTAGATGTACCTTGGAAAAAAGTTTCAAAATCAGCCCCAAAATGGGCCCAAAATCGACGATTTTTGAAAAGTTTGGTTGAGGCCCTAGACGTGTACTCAACAGATGTAATCAACCTGGCATAATTACATTTCATCATACCCAGTCATATGTTTCCCACATATTGCAAGGCTCCGACTGTATGGTAGCCTACATGCAAAGTGCAAAGTCTTTTGCTGTTCAAAGACAGTGTAAATAACGCTGCTAAGGGGTCTGCCATATGATAAAAACGGTTGACTTCTATCAGCTGTTCCTTTAAGCTGTTTGGCTGGCAAGTTCAGTAGGTTAGGTCTATTAATGAAATAATAATTTGTTTTAAGAACCACAAGGCCAAAAAAGTTCAAATTTTCAGCTGGGGTGCTAAACACGTGAAAAATAGGGTTACATGATTAATCTCAAAATTTAGGATTTTTGGAATTCAGTTGATCACAATTTCTCAAGAACCTCAAGGCCACATGGAGTGAAATATGATATAATGTATATGTTTGATTAAGACCCTAGATGCATACTAAGTAATGGTATCAAAATTCTTCCCAAAATCACCTATTTCTGTAAATTTATCTAATCACAATGGAAATTAGTTGGACCCCCCGGGGGTCCAGGGGGCGGAGCCCCCTGGCTAGACGGTTAAGGCGAGCGAAGCGAGTCTGCCTGCTAGTCTATGTATAAAATGAAAAACTGTATAATAATATAAAATAAAAGTATTAATAAAGGAACAAGTAGAATGAGGCAAACAAGAAGGATGTAGAGGAGCAGGAGTAGGAGGATAAGGAGAAGAAGAAGAAGAGGAAGGAGATGTAAATGGAAAAGATAAGAAAGAAGAGAAAAACGAGAAGTGAAATGAATGAAGTACGTGAGAAGAAGTTGTAGAAGGAAGAAGATGAAGAAAAACTATTGGGAATTGAAGAAAAGGGAAAATAGCCGTCGGCCGTAAGCCAGTCAAAGACAAACTTATAATTGAAACAAAATTGAAACAAGGTCCCAAATTAGTACAACATCGCTCTCGGCTACATCGACCAATCTCGAATATACTTTTCGTGATTTTCACCATAGTGACGGCCCAGTCTACTTGCTGCACGATAGTCAACTAATTCATAGGTATAATCAAGTTGGTAAGAACAATTCCCATACTGTTACCATGGATTACTGATACCTAGACATTGTCGCACTCCAGTTGGCACACCTGGAGTGCGGCAAAATCAGCTGGAGTGTGGCAAAGCGAAATAGTGCAGGAATCAGCTATTTTGCATACTATAATGAGTGCATAAATAGCTGCTTTGTTGGGTAACTGGAGGAAATAGCTATTTGTGTAACTAGAAGTGCAAAATAGAGTGCAAAAAAGTTTCTCGAGTGCAGAAACAATACTTTGCACTCGTATTACACATAAAATTTTTACTACAGTAATGTATAAAGTAATTTAAAGAGAACAAAACAGGACATACATAACCTGACAATTCCTCACATAACCTATCTTCGAATCAAATCGATTTCAACAACAACAACTACAACAACAATTTCGCAGCTGAAGCAGAGTAGCCAACCTATTTTTGAATGCAGAATAGGGAACCTGCGTATTACATGCTCACTATTTTGTGTTGTTAGGTTGCAAATTTGGAGTGCGGAAAAGTACTTTCCCGCACTGGTGCAGGAATAGACTGTTTTGCGTGCTACTGTTAGTGCAAAAATAGGCACTTTCTCGGGTCACTGTAGGAAATTATTATTTATCGATCAATCAATCAATATAAGAGAGATAGAGAGTGAGTAGGGGTCTGTGTGTGTGTGTATGTCACACTTTCGGATTTCACAAAAACGGCAACGATTTTGAACACTAAATTTGGCACAAAGCTTCCTCCAAAGTCGATTCAGTGCACCTCGAAGCCCGGTTTTTGATTTTCCTTTCAGACTTTTCAAAATTAATGTTCAAATTCAAATTATGGGTACTACTGTTTTAAAATGTGTTGTTTAGCCACAGTAAAATCATAAAACAGCTGATACATGATACGACACTATGATGAAACCCATAAAGGTCTCCCCACCAATAAAGCCATACACTTATTCTTATTATTGTTACTATGATGCAAAAAAATCTTATAGCAACACATTTGTTTTGTATCAATATTGCAGCTCTTGACTCCCATTTTGGATTTGTTTTTGAGGATGAAGCCCACATAGGTCCGAGACCTGTGCGTGGGTAATGAGTAGGATGATGGTGATTGATGAGCTGGACCTCCAGTTTTAGGTGGCTCCCGAACCATCGGGAAGTGATTTACTGCAGAGAACAGAGTCTCTTTTGCTGACCAATCTAATCGGTCACCCTTACAAAGAGTGCCTAGGAAAACGCAGCTTATCTCTATCTGATTGAACAGTTAGCAGCTACGGCACACACTGTATCGGCATTGGCGGTTGAAATCCATATATCGCATATTTAATTAGAAAATCTATCTAAAATCCCGTTGCATAGCACGGGTAAACCACTAGTAAATTAATAATATGATGTAAGCTAGTAGCAAAAACGTATGGGTGAAGCTAAACAATTGAACTAAAATATTGTAGAAAATATAATAGATTGCCAGAACATACTCAGAAGCAATCATCACATTTTTTAATAAAGAATAATATAAAAGGACTATAAAAAAGAAGTGGAATACATTATTATTCACTAATATAATCTTGAATCAAAAATTTTCTCGCTATGAATCAACAAAGTGTCGAAAAACTTGAGCTTCAAAAGTTATTTTGGAAGACAAATTTTTAAGCTTATCGTTTTATGTGCGTGATAAAAGCTTATCGTTTTATATGACCATAAATTATACAGTACACTAATCCTCAAATCATCACTATTAGGCCTATTAGGTGAATAAGACTAATAAAACGACATATAGGACATGAAAGTTGTTGTTAGCGACATAACTGACTTAATTGTGAGCCATTGATTAAATTAATAAACTATTCAATAAAAAATACTTGTACTACTGTGTCTCCCAGATGTTTAATACGTTGAAACATGACTTAAAATATTGAATATGAACCATGTAATGTTGAGTAGAATATGGAATATGAGCAACAACCTTTAAGTGAATGTTTTCTCCCATATTAAAAGTTCACACACCTGAATACTCAATATTCCAATAAGATGAATTTATTGAAACAAAAACCTAGAGAAGGAGAATTAAACAAATAAGCCGATTCTCGACAACTGATGCAACAGCATATAAAATAAACAAAACCTTTCATAGATGAATATAACAAAAATGTAGTGAAAAAATGTTATGTTACGACTTCCCACAATACATAGTATTTAAACAATATAGTACAGACCGTTTCAAAGTGCGTGGCGTCTCGCTGGTGGCAGGGGAGACAGTGCGAGAGAGACAGAAAGTCTTTCCCAACACGCTTCCCCTCCAGCCGTCAAGTACAGTCGCGTCAAATACACTCACTGCTGGTCATTTTAGCGTTAGCGGACTTGCAGAATATTTGAACTTGACTGTACTGCGAGGCAGCAGGTACAGTAGTGGGAGAAAGCGCTCTGCGCGCATGCTCTATCGAGACGCCAAGCACCGTGAAACGGTCTGTAGTATTTATATACAGTTTTATATAGTACTCACAATTCACTGGATTAGAACTAGTAGGAAATAATATCAGCAAATTACCTGAAACAATAAAAAATAAAATTAGTACAAAAATGTTAATTTCACTTTGGCTTATGAAATTTAATATTGTTGATATTTCAAGATGATTATCTTGAACATCAGTAAATAGTCTTGATAAGCATCACACCATTGAACAAAAGCTGGTGATTAGTGGTGATTGAAAATAAACAAAATTTATTTAAACAAGTCCTAAATGGATACTTGCTTAACAAACAGATTGTATAATATTTGGCCAAATGACCTTGTATGATTGAAATATTGTACATTTTTTCATTATTAATTATTTCATTTTGTCAATTTTGACAATTATTTGTTTTGTTATTGTTGTTCTAGCTTTTGGCAACCAATGCATTCTAGTGATAGTAAACTGATTTAAAATTTCACTGTTACTTTCAAGATATAGTTGTAGTTAGTTTTACAGTATTATATGCATTTTGAAAGCATAGTTGATACTTTTTGTATTTTCTGACGTTCCTAAATTTGTATTGTTACAAAATACGGGAAAAATTATTACTAATGAACTGGAATTGTTTAGAGAAATTTGAGAAATGCTCAAGTGTTTTTGTGAAATAGGTTTAGGATTAGCTCTTCCAAGTAAAACTAGTTCAAAAGCCTAGTATAGCTCCAGGGAGCAAGAACAAGAAATTAGTCAGAGAATAAGCCTTATTCTATATTTCAAAGTTAATTATAACTGTGTAAAGTGTAATTATTATAAAGTTAGAATTAATATTCTTTTCCCCAAGATTTACATTGAAATTACAATTTGAAAACTAACGAATGTTACGTTACTAACAATTGAAGGGACCGTACCGTATTGCCTTTCCGCAGCAAATAATTCTAAATGACCTTCCAAAATCAGTTTCATTAACTTGAAAATAAGAACTTTATGACTGAAGAGCATATTCATAAAACCAATCTAAGGGGACAGGAAAAGAAATTCACTCATTTTCTTACCATACACTGAGATTTATTCAATGAACATATTCTACAAATTTTTAATGAAATGTATCATTTGTTTATGAAGCCCACAAAGGTCGGAGTCCTGTGCGTGGGTAATGAGTTGGATGATGGTGATTGATGAGTTGGACCTACAGTTTTAGGGGGGTTCCGAACCACCGGGAAGTGATTTTACAGCAGAGAACAGAGCACATTTCAATAATCAGAGTATAAATCTCAAATTGAATAATTTATTAACTGTACAATTTTTTGAAACTACGAGATAAAGAAGATAGAAGAGTCTTTTTTGCTGGCCAATCCAATCGGTCACCCTTACAGATAAATCCCAGGAGAGCGTTACATATCTAATATGATTGAACCTGTTACGGCTTACGGCTATCACTTCACATCAACTTTATTTTCCATTATACTTAGTAGATGAACGACGAACGTGTCCCCTTACCATCTGCCTGGAGCTACCACTGCTTTAATTAACTACAAGTCACAAAAAAGACTTTGCGGCTCTGGTAGCGCAGTTGGTTGGTTGGAGCGCTTGTCTGAGATAAGATAGAGCTCTAGCTACCTTCGTATCCTGCAGCCTTGGTTCGAATCTCATTCAGCCATGGACGTTTCTCATCATTCACCCATTCACCTCATTACCCACGCACAAGTCGTCTGGTAGTGCAGTTGGTTGGAGCGCTTGCCTGAGATAAGCCTTGGGTTCGAATCTCATTCAGCCATGGACGTTTCTCATCATTCACCCATTCACCTCATTACCCACGTACAAGTTTTCAGACTCATTTGGGCATCATCAGCAATAAAAAAAAGAGATAAATGAAAAATAAATTCATGGAAACAACAGCTAGGAAGAAACTGATGTTCAGTTATAAGCCATCACTTATGGTTGACATGACAAAGAAGTTACAACAAATCTCTTTTATTTCTCCTTTAATCTTTCGACAGCGAAATGGAAGCAATGGAGAAATGAAAGCAAAAGTAGCAGAAAGGAACAAAGTAAACAATCCAAATGAAAAATGGCCGACTGGACGCAGCACAACTGGTAGATTTATTTTTCCCGCGTATTCGTACGCGGGCAAAAGTATGAACAGTAATTTATTTCCCGCGTTTTATTCGCCGCCATTCTGTGTTTAGGAGGCTCGTCCGTTGAAATGTGGGATAGAGCACGTCATTACAATCCACCCTGTCCTATTCATGGCTACGACTTACTCTAGTAAGGCCTCTCAAGTCAGACATATACAACATTTACTCCTTTTTTGTATTCTTCATCGTTACCTACCTTTTCACCATCTTCTACTATTGCTCCAAATATTGTAGGAAAAAGGTAGGGCACACGGTACGGCCGAACTGAAGGGAAATAGGTTTTTCCTCGGATCCTGCGAGTGGAAAAGCGGAGAAAGTGAACCAGGAAGACTGAGCCATGAAAAATTCAATGCGTCGTCTACTGAAAAATTCCTTTCTTCGTTCGACAAAAACGGATTTCAGGGTTTGGCACGATTTCCCCGACAGAAGAGCACTTCTCTACTTCGTTATATCACGAAGCGAGTTCCTCCCAAGATACGAACAAGGAGCATTCCCTAATCAGTGAATACCGTAGTTTATTGTTATGTAATGATGTACTCCTATATTATCGTTATAATTAGTTTCATATAGTTGAAACTAATATGAAATAATATGAAACTATTATAAAGTAAGAGTCAGAAGAGAACGCAGTCTAGTGATATTAGTGAGAAGCATGGGGAAAACTTGAATGATTAAATTATAGATGTAATAGATTATATTAACTTAATCCATTTAAGATAAGAATTTTCCATGACAGTATTAAACAAACTAGATGTTAGCAAGTACATAGAGATAAAGTTTGAAGAGTGATTCATGAGAATTTGTAATCTAAAATCTCAGAAATCTACAATCTAAGAACCATTATATTTTGGCTGAGCCAATTTTATGTTACACATTACATGGAAAAGCGCATTTAGGGATGTAAGACCCTGTCTTACATTCAAACCCTATTCCATAATGGACTTACCCTAATAATACCTACTGTACAAGATTATTATTTTTAAAATGTAAGAGAATTGCACAATCTTTAAATCTTAAATAAAATAATTAATTCTACAAATTTTAAAACTACTAGATGATTTTGATTTTTTTTAGGATGAAGCCCACATAGGTCTGACACCTGTGCGTGTGTAATGATCATGGAGATTGATGAGTTCGACCTACAGTTTTAGGTGGGTTCCGAACCACCGTGAAGCAATTTCACAGCAGAAAAAGGTATTTTTTGCTGGCCAATCCAATCCGCCACCCTTGCAATGAGAGTCCAGGAGTCCGTAGCTTATCTCTATCTGAACTGATACCTGCTACGGTATCAACTAGAACTTACAGAACCAACATAGGTTACCAAAGAATACTACTACTGTTGACTACTTCAACAATATGAAATTCAACTAATAATCAAGCATTCTTCAAAATTTTCTTCTGTTGTGAATTTTATACTAATTTTCTTTGATTTTTGAAATTTTACTGAAGCCAAAAAAAATTCAAAGGAATTTTACTGAAGCCAAAAAAACTACTAAAAGATTGGAGAAGTCGAGTCACATCGGATTTATGTAGGTAGCTTGATTATTTCAAACAAGAGGAAAAAAATTTAAAAATTATTCAAAAAAGAAAAGTAGCATTATCGCATTGTAATGCAATACGTACAAACAATTATTATTACTTATTCTCTCAGATACGCCGAAAAAAGCGGAAAGTGAAAGTAGAGACACTGCAATGCATATTTCTACAACAATAATGTAACATGTCTCAAGTTTTCACTTCAACATATCACCCTTCTTCAGATGTGTTCAATTTCATTCTACATAGAAGTTGGCCATCTCTTTTCAAATTCTACATTTAAAGTTATCTCAAATATGAGTATCAACTCTCATTCACCCTACTTTTCTGTTTCTTTCTCTTACTCTCTCAAGTGTTAAAATTAAATGTTAAAGAGAGGACAACTATGACCTAACTCCTCCGTTTCATGTGAATGCATCAGTCAATCATAGCTAAATATCATTTGCTTAACTGATAAGACAGTAGTTTATACATGTAATACAATGTTAAAAATATCACTGTCTACAATCACGTGATGTAACCTTGATTTTAGACAGTCATACCCAAATTTATAAATCTAGTAGAATAGAGTAGGAATCTAATCTATTAAGGACCTTACTAAATTACTAATTACAAGTAAAATTGAGGTACTACAAATTTCTAAAAATGTGTAAATTAATTATGCTTCCAACTTCTGCCATATTCAAGTCAGTAACAAAAAATTTCCGAACCTATGTTTATAAGAAGTTTTTTATTATTTTAGAGAGTACAACAAGCCCACGCAGTATTGGCAACTCTATGCAAGATGTCCTGCATGAAGTTCAGACAAAACTGAATTGAACAGTTTAAATTAATTACTGTAAAAAATTACTTCACCGGAGGAGGAGACCTAATTTTATACCATCATTTATTCTGATTTTTTGGCTACCCTGAAGTTTACATTTTAATCTTACCAGGGTTTGCTTTAAGCTACTCAAGTTAAACTAACAAAACTAAAATAATAAAGCATAAAGCTTAGACAAAATTGAATTGAAAAGTTTGAATTAATTACTGTAAGAAATTACTTCGCCGGAGGAGGAGACCCATACAATAATTTATTCTGATTGTTTGGCTACTCTGAAGTTTACATTTTAATTTTACCAGGGTTTGCTCGAAGCGACTCAAGTTAAACTAACAAAATTGAAATAATAAAGCATAAAGCTTAGACAAAATTGAATTGAAAAGTTTGAATTAATTACTGTAAGAAATTACTTCACCGGAGAAGACACAATTTTATACCATAAATTATTATTTTTTGGCTATCCTGAAGTTTACATTTTAATCTTACCAGGGTTTGCTCAAAGCTACTCAAGTTAAACTAAAAAAATTAAAATAATAAAGCTTAGACAAAATTGAATTGAAAAGTTTGAATTAATTACTGTAAAAAATCACTTCACCATAGGAGGAGACCCAATTTTATACCATAATTCATTGTGATTGTTTGGCTACCCTGAAATTACATTTTAATCTTACCAGAGTTTGCTTTAAATTAAGCTACTTAAGTTAAACTAACAAAATTAAAATGATAAATAAAATAAAACAAATTATATAAGACCTGAAAGAATTTAAAACGCAAAGCACTAGCTGCAAGACAAGCATAGTTTCCTGAATCACCTGCGGTTGATATCAATCTTCACCTAGTTGATTTAATAATTAATAAAGTTATAGACCGTCTAGATCATTACAACAGACTAAGTTATCCGCCCTAATAATTTCATATTCAACATAACAAGCCAATAACAGAGCTAGATGCACCAAATTTCCGTGTACGCAACGGCAGCCCTGTTGAACAATACGCTATTATCTCCAAAGCTCCCAACTTATGCATCTAACGTCCTCAGAATACGAGGTCTATACAGAAGTGTATGAAGGATCTGTATTGTTTCCCTATGTGGTTTTGGCCAATGTGGAATTTAATTGATAATTCCTCGGCATGGAGGGTAACTCACTGAACAGCAGTTGTTCTGGAGTTAAATCTCTAGTTGAGTTCTTCAAAACAGCAGCTCCGTTTTTAAGTTACTCGTTTCCCTAAACCTCTTCAATTGATAATGAAAACATTACTGATGAAGAGGATGAAGCCCACATAGGTCTGAGACCTGTGCGAGGGTGATGAAATGGTTGATGGTGATTGATGAGTTGGACCTACAGTTTTAGGTGGGTTCCGAACCACCGGGAAGTGATTTTACAGCAGAGAACAGTGTCTTATTTGCTGGCCAATTTAATCGGTCACCGTTACAAACAGGACCTACGAGAACGCAGCTTATCTCTATCTGATTGAACAGATATCTGCTACGGTTCGCGGCTATCACTTCCCCTATGCTAATACTAGTAATAAAATAGTAATTAAGGGGCGCTTCAAATTAGCTGGATGATTACTTCTACAGTACTAAGCTTCCAAATATTCATCCTAGTATTTTGTACAAGGCGATTGAATATTCTAATAACAATAAGTATTGTAAAAATTATATAAAAAAATTGTAATTATGAAGATACATATTTTGTTCATAAAGATATTATACTTAGTATTATAGAAATTATAAATATTTGAACGTAAATAGTTATTTAAATAACCTTTAAGTTACTTCATGAATTCAACTCTTTTATTCCTACGATGGCCATTTCGCATTGTGTGAATGCTTCGCAGACACGGCTAGAGGCTTACTCAAGTAGGCGGTTCTGGTAGCGCAGTTGGTTAGAGCGCTTGTCTGTGATAAGATAAGGCTCTGGATGGCTTCGTTTCCTGCAGTCTTGGGTTCGAATCTCATTCAGCCATAGATGTTTCTCATCATTCACCTCATTACCCACGCACAAGTCTCCAAACACATGTGGGCATCATCCACAATTGAAAAAAGGTACTACCTCCTCACTTCCCCTATGCTAATACTAGTAATAAAATAGTAATTAAGGGGCGCTTCAAATTAGCTGGATGATTACTTCTACAGTACTAAGCTTCCAAATATTCATCCTAGTATTTTGTACAAGGCGATTGAATATTCTAATAACAATAAGTATTGTAAAAATTATATAAAAAAATTGTAATTATGAAGATACATATTTTGTTCATAAAGATATTATACTTAGTATTATAGAAATTATAAATATTTGAACGTAAATAGTTATTTAAATAACCTTTAAGTTACTTCATGAATTCAACTCTTTTATTCCTACGATGGCCATTTCGCATTGTGTGAATGCTTCGCAGACACGGCTAGAGGCTTACTCAAGTAGGCGGTTCTGGTAGCGCAGTTGGTTAGAGCGCTTGTCTGTGATAAGATAAGGCTCTGGATGGCTTCGTTTCCTGCAGTCTTGGGTTCGAATCTCATTCAGCCATAGATGTTTCTCATCATTCACCTCATTACCCACGCACAAGTCTCCAAACACATGTGGGCATCATCCACAATTGAAAAAAGGTACTACCTCCTACTGAGTAGGCCTCTAGCAGTATCTGAGGCAGCATTCCAACAATGCGAAATGGCCATCGTACGAATAAGAGTTAAATTCACTTGTAAAGTTCATTCATAACTATTTAAATATCAAGCTAAAAAGTAAGGTGGAAATTTAAGAAAATCAACTTACAAGTAATTTTTGTTACTCTTTAAAAAAAATCATTAAAAATAAATTTAAATTTAAAAAATTGGTGAATGGTTGTTTTGAAATAAGAAAAATTATGTTCTACAAAGCCCGAATTAACTCAACAAATATGAATTTGAGGGCAGCTTTTGTTTTGGTCTCTTTACTTTACAAGATGATTAACAAATAATTATTTAGTGTAGTTTTGGAAAATTATTATACATCGACAAGTAATTTATAATTTAATATACAAACGGCAGTTCATCAAACGTCCAAGCTAATTCAAAGTGAATCCTACGAAGAAAACCCGATATTTCGTGATCGCTCTACGGAAGAAAGCAAGCTAATTCCAAGTTAAATTTTATTTTTTCGCAATTTAATTCAATTTATTGCTCAATGATGAATTCCGTAGAAAGCCATTTTGGGTTGCAGTTCGATATCCCATCCACTGAAATAATAGTCGCAGGAGTTTCGATACCGGATGGAAGTATAGACACTTTGATACACGAACCATTTGACACACAATTGCAATCGATGGTATCTAGTATCGATATTGTCAAGTATCGAAACTCCTGCGACTATCTCACTGGATGGGATATTGAACTGCAGCCAAATTGTTTAATTGACAACTTTTTAATTATTCCCACCGTTTTTTGATAATACAGTATCTTTAATAATTGGATCATGATCAAGTGTCGCAGCTACCTACTGCCAAGAAGAATAGAATAAGAATAAGATTTATTTCCCAATTAAACAAAAATACATCAATTTGAATAAATATATTGACTAAGATTCTAGACTATTTAGTTACTCATATTTCGAGCCAGCAAAGCATAGCTTGAGCGCTAGACCGACCAAGGAAACAAAATAGTAAAAATCACTACAGCTACAATATAAGAAATAATAAAATAAGCATAAGTAAATAAAGTAAATTCGTATGGCTTTTCGTGGTGGGGAGACCCTTACGGGTAGTTCCACCTCGCCGTTTTTTTAACGACTGCTTTTTTTATATGCAGCCGGGACCGACGTCTAACGTGTCCTCCAAAACACGGGAGTGGCTCGAGAAAAATATCTTGTACTCCACTGGGATCGAACCCAGGACCTTTGGCTTATCAGACCAGCGATAAGCCAACTCGGCTACGCCGACTCCATAAGCATAGGCAAAAAATAAGGACAGATAATAAATACAAATAACACATATAAGATCAAGAAACTAGATTAAATTTCCTATTTTAAAGAAGATATTCTCGTTGACCCATTCTACAATTTTAAAAATAGATGATTTTTTATTATTAAATGATAATAGTTCAATTGGTAAGATATTGAATAGTTTACAGCAAATATGATGTGTTTGGTGCCTGCAAATACTTTTATTCCAGTTAGGTATGAAAATGTTATTTGTTAACGGTCTTATGTTGTAAGTAGATTGTCTTATTCTGAATACATCTCTATTGCAATTTATTAACAATATCAATTTTTTTTTTTGTACAACTACCTTAAAGTTCCTCTTCGCTCAACCAAACAACCAAAGTACCAAAGACTGTGAGGGTTTTTAATTCTGTCTTTGCCAACTACCTTACAAATTTTTGCATGGCTATTTCAGCCAATGAATGTTCAGTTCAGTGGAAGCGAACTTTTATTTCCAATGACATTCGATATCGTGTCATGTTTTAGCCTTTTTTAATCAATAGCCTATTTTCAGCATTTGAATAGTAATCAAATTCCCGAAATGTCACACGAGCGAAGAGGATAGCTGCTGATAGCAGGTCATCGGCGGTAAGGAGGTGACCTTGATTATGCTACTCAACACCAGGTGACGCCCCACCACCGTACAACGCTGAAGGTCATTCGTGTTTACCGAAAAACATAACTGACTCGTACGGGAGTTGAACTTGGACCGACACTATTCTCCTGCAACAAGTTCGAAACTTTTCAGGTCACTAATAAGGTGTTATAAAGGTGTTCACTGTCACTCTACTCTACAAATGAGTACTGAAGCACGAGAAATAATTCTAAATTATAAGCAGTCCTTTTTCAACGTTAGAGTTTTATTTTATCAACGGTTGCGATGATTTGTATTCATGCAAATAAAGAGATAATATTTGATATTTATTTCGCAATTTAATAATTTATTGTAACGAATTGGAATCTCCACCACCATCATTTAGAATATTGAACCAATACGGAGAGATTCATCACAGTAAAGATGGTATCAAATAGTATTAGTTTACTCTATAATCAATTTGCAGTATCATTTTCGAGCAATTAATATTGTTTCTTTCAATTCAGAGAAACATTAAAGAAAAATTCTTTTGCTTTTGTGCTCATTCAATTTTTAAGTGGTAAATTATCTATTTAAAGCTACAGTCAATTCAATTTACTGTTTTTAGGTTGGTTTATTTTATTAATTTTGTTGGATAGATGGCGTGCCTTTAATAAGGACGGAATTAGGACTCAATGCCCTCTCTTCCACTCAATCCATATAGGTGAGTGTTAGGTACGATTGATGGATTGATCTACTCACTAAGCTGCATCTGAAAAACCTACATATATTCAAAGACAATAGGGCCTAGACTACTTTTTTTTTAATGATGAAGCCCACATAGGTCTGAGACCCGTGCGTGGGTAATGAGTTGGATGATGGTGATTGATGAGCTGGACCTGCAGTTTTAGGTGGGTTCCGTACCACCGGGAAGAGATTTTACAGCAGAGAACAGTGTCTTTTTTGCTGGCCAATCTAATCGGTCACCCTTACAAAGAATGCCCAGGAGAACGCAGCTTATCTCTACCTGATTGAACAGATACCTGCTACGCCTCACGGCTATCCTCTTTGATATATTGTATCTACATACTGAGTAGTATATTTATGCCAAGTCCTTTGAAACAAATGCTCTATTCTTGATTGTTCAATTCCATTGAAGGGTCTGGCAGCATCGGTGTGTGTATATATAGTTGGATGTTAGTTATTTAAAGAAGTCTAAAACCTCTATAAATTATTTTATTAATAAAGAAGACAAAGCGAAGTATATTTCTTAGATTTTCAGGATAACCAGTGTTGTCAGATTGTCAATGTTGGGCAATCTCGACTATTTTGTAATGATTGTTGTATACACTGCCAAGACAATAAAGACCACCAGGAATAACATTACGGTAACGACATTGATAAGGGTACAGGCAATCATTGATTCTACAATGACGAACATCCACAAAATGTTGTAATAATTATGGAAATTCGATTCCAGCGCGATAAAGTAAATGATGAGTGTTGTTTATAAATCATAGTCCTAAATTAGGGAATTCCAAGAGAGGAAACGCAAGAGCTGTTAGTGATATAAAGAGTTTATTAGTTGAAAGCTATTAGGTGGCTAACAGAACTTAGAAGTATAATTATTATTCTAAACAGAAAAATAGATATAGGCCTAAGTATAATGTATCAATATAACTTCAAATAATTGGTACATGTGCCATAAGCAATGCAATTTTCAACTTCTTTTTGAAAGAGGAAATACAATATTTTACTCTAACAATTCAAATAGAAGGCATGTCTGCATTCATAGTAGCCACATCAATATCAAGATTGGGAGCATTAAAAAAATATGGGACATATTGGAGTGAAGTTTCTACTTATTCTTGAGGATGGAATTGTTCAACAGGTATAGATAACTCTAACTTATACCTCAAAAGTCCTCAGCAGACATAGGACTATCTGCTGATAGCAAGTTTCACATGCACAGGATGGTAATAGATCATTTTTTCAAAATTATTGAATTGCAAACAATATATGATCTTGTAGTCTTCTATATCATTGGGAGCTCGACTAGAGTCAATAATTATCATTGTATACATTATACCGATTTAGAAGAGCATATTCCATTCACTTCTCTAATGACCTAGCCCTAGCCTATGAAATTTCAAGTTTGAAATGTAGGCAAGTCATTGAATCCAAAGGCTACAGTTTCATATCTACCCCATAAATTAAAATTATAGTCTGTTGCAGTGTCTAAGAAAAAGAATCAGGTCTAAATTAAACAGTAGGGTATCAAACTTTATAAGTTACAGGTCCTAAAATAGGCCTACAGCGTTCAAAAATTAACTGTCAAGACACGAGTTCCCATCATTACCAGGTTGAAAGTTATTAAAATAACTCATTAACATTGAAAGATTCGAAACTAGTCAATCTATGCAATAATATTAGAATTATAATTATCCATAAATAAGCCTTCAAAATGAAAAGAAATAATGAATGTACAGTGTAGACAGTGCTTAACCTCAATTTCAATCTTACTTTGTACATTAATTTGTTTGTTTGTAATACCAACCTTCAATGCAGACGACATGATCCCTTATCTGCTGGGCAACCAAAGTGTCAGGAACAAGCTCTATAAGATCATAAATAGCATAAATCGATGGATGAACACTTTCAAACCGCTGGATTTCCTGCCGAATTGCAATAGAATTGTTCATGTATGATTGATAGTTTGGTCGCGAATTCATTTTAAATAATTTCAACACTTGGAACCCGATACAAAATCATATTCAACCGAAACTAACGATTTGTGCTAATTTTTCTTGGGCATCATGTGGAGGTGATGCATTTGAATACGAACGTGAGCATGATAGGTATCTTTGAAAGTAACACACTGCCTTCATTTACCTGTTTACCTTAAACAGATAACTCATCACACAGACACAAATCACTATCACAAACTAATAAATGAGCCGATAAATTGGCATTTTGCACGACGAGAACCTTATCATTTGACACTTCCATATCCACAAAGTAAACAGAACCTCACTTCTTTCAAACTGAACTGATCCAACGACAAAATCCACACTGCCAGCACTGCCAGGCCAGGCCGTGGAACGCCATTACATTCCATGCAAGTTGCCGACACCTGCAACAGCTCCAATATTGTAAAGCTAGCGCTACCTATCGACTAAAAAATGCACTCTAGATTGTGTCAAAATTCAAACTGGATAGCATTGTAAAATCGCCAAAAGAATCTTGCAAAAGATAGTGCAATCTTTTGAAAAAATCATACAAAGCTAGAATTTCTTGAGACTCGCTGCAGTTGATAAATTTACAATCTAATATTGATAAATTTAATTTTACTTACAAATAGGTACAATAAATAATATTCAATTTGTCAACTACGGTATATCAAGTGAGCAAGTCTCTTGAAAAATTACCAAGTACCTACTGTGAACAATATTTCATTTAACCAATGGTAGAATTCTTTCATTATAAAAAGGATTCACAGCAACTAAATCATTAATTTACAGCACCTTTGTTTTTAGTCATTTGATTACTGTATTATATTATGTGGACTCACATTATATGTGGGCGGATCCAGAAAACCGTTCGGGGGGTTGGGGGGGGGGGGGCGAGTCACATGCCAAGGCGGATTCAAAATAATACCTTAGAGGGTATGGATACCCCCCCTTATGTTAAACCTTTCCTCTATAATAGACTTGTATTCGTCATCGGTTTGTAGGAGGAGTGCACGCTACAGGTCGTCTGACAAAAGCTTTTGTGCTGAAGGGCCGCAATAAATATGAAATATTATAAGATATTTTCGATATGAAAATATGTTGTTATACTCTGTACAGTCACAGAACGGTAGATAACTTACGTCAAGAGCTGAAGAAACCAAGTATTTCTATTTGGAAATAGATTATAATTTACAGAAATTTATACACAAATCGACGAATGCAGGAAAAACACTTTTTCTATTTATAACAACTGTAGCCTTACATGAGTAGGCTACATTAATCGATAATACGTATTATAGTCGACTTTAATTCAAAAACGCGTTAGCAAAATAGCTTCAAACTGAGTTGTTGAGGCCATCTAAGGGGCTCTAGAACTACAGTCTTAAGAGACTGATGAGATGGAACTCAGAAAACCTAGATTTGAAACAAGTTGATGTTACCTTTCACCTTTTATCAGTCTGAAGGTTATGCAAACAGCAAAAATGATGTGATAACTATACAAAACTGTAAAGGGGTGATAAATCACATTATTATACAAAGATCAAATTTCAATAATTATACAAAGCAATAGATTTTTGTAGCTGAGATGCGATCTGTTACACTAATTTTGATCCTCAATTATAAGTGTAATTGATTGTTTGATCCTATACTTGATCCTCAAGTATATTTGATTGCTTTGAAAATTGAGATGAAAAATAATGAATATTTTAAAAAAAGCTACTGATTGTATTTCCTACAATAAAATTAAGTTACGGAGTTTAAAGCGTCAAAAATTGCACAGTTCATTTATTTTGTTGGAATATGACACAACAGTGGGCCTGTTTATTTCACAATCCATTAATATGAAGCAATTTTTCAGGTTCTGGAAAAAAAATTCTCCAAGCCGACAATTTTGAGTTGGAGAATTATTGTAATGCAGCCAAGAAAGACGGATCAAACCAACTTGCGCCGCTTTGTATTCGAAATTTCTACTGCTTATCAAGAAGTGAAAAACTGGATAAAGATATGGGTGTTTGCACTGCGGAGTTTCCACTGTCCAGTACTCGATGATGATTACCATCGCAAAATCAAACACATGCTGTCGAATGGTGGAATTCACACTGCTCCTATCTGTCATACACCATTCCACAGCATGTGACTCATTTTGCGATGGTGATTATCATCGAGTATTGGATGCTATACGGTGTAAGCAGCCTGATACACAAATTAAACAATAATTATTCTATCCAAGTTTTCCAATAATATTATAATTGAATTATTTAATGATTAGTGATGTTTTCTAACTACCATCAATATTGAAACACAAACTGCCTGGTAAATAGTGAAAATCTTTCACTGTTTATTGACTATTAATGAACATGTTGTGATTCTTAGAGACGCAAAGAGTCTCTATCCTCCAGAATGTTGAGGATTTCCTGATGCATTTCTCTACGCTTATGCAGACTTGTTGGTACGGTTGTAAATGTGAAATCGAAATGACTGAACATGGGCCATGACGTTTTCCAAACCCTTATCACATTTGGTAGCCTTGATATCATGTATTCAGCGTCCTGCAAAATTTATTGAAAAGAGTTATATAGAAATGCGCTGTAACCATCATAGATAAACATTAGAATAATAGAAGTATCAACACCTGGAAGCATCACTTCCAAAGAAAGTGTAACTTATTTAAGTTGTCGAAAAACCTTAAACCGGATGAATTGCAATTCATTGGTATAGAAACAGAATTTATTTATTATCTGTGATGTTTTCCATGACAAAATACTTAATGAACAATCTAATATTAAAACTGACACTGTATTTCACTTTTTGTATGATTTCACTACTATTTAATATTAGAATTTATTGATTTCGAATTCCTCAAAGTGCTATTAAATTCGAAATCAATGAATTCTGTTTCTGTATATTTGTCAGTTTGTTAAATTGTCAGTTACTTCAAACTAACTTATTGGTACAGCCCCAAATGGACCCTAACCACTGTGTATTTGCAATTGGCAAAATCATAAAATATCAATAAATGAATGCATCAGTAATTACTAATTGTGGAATAATTCAGAAAGAAGCTCATTTCTACATTGACAAGAAGCTTTGTAGCCGTCCTCAATCTACAAATTATTGGAACAATGACAATTGGTTATCTGTAACACATTTATTTAAAATAGTATGATTGATATTGAATATTAATACTAAAAAAGTTTGGGAAACAGTTACTAGACAGAATATTATCATTGACAAAAACATCTGAAACTGGTCTCAATTACAAATAAGTATTTTTCAAATTAATGAACATTGTTCTAAAAGTATGTTATTTTTTTAAAAATAGTTACATTAGCCTAAATAAATAGATTATGGATGGATAAAAATTGCTATGCATTCATCAAAATTATTTGAGCGTTAGTAAAAAATGATACTCTGCAACAAGTATATAAATACACATAGGGGAAGTGATAGCCGCGAGCCGTAGCAGGTATCTGTTCAATCAGATAGAGATAAGCTTCGTTCTCGTAGGTCCTGTTTGTAACGGTGACCGATTAGATTGGCCAGCAAAAAAGACACTGTTCTCTGCTGTAAAATCACTTCCCGGTGGTTCGGAACCCACCTAAAACAGTAGGTCCTACTCATCAATCACCATCATCCAACTCATTACCCACGCACAGGTATCAGACCTATGTGGGCTTCATCCTCAAAAAAAAAGAAAAAACATTAGTAAACTATGAACATTACAAAACGAGTACAATATGGGTACATTTTTAGAACGGGGAAGTATAGATGAAGAAAGCATATCATCATTGACAAAAAGATCTAAAATTGGCTGAAATCTGTGAATTATCAAAAAAATGCCAAGTGTGTTCCTATTGGTGATTAATTATTTACAGTATCTTATTTATGATTAATTGCATTAAGCATGAGTTATTCCATAGAATGGAGAATTACTAAGGGGGAAATATATAGGCTACAGGATTCATATTGACAGAAAGGTTTTAAACCAGTCTAAATCGTTGGATTAATGAATGCATTACTGAATACAGGAGTCAATCTGAAATTTTTTGAAATCATGCCAACTGGATCCCAGCTATTGTGTACCTATTATAATCAATGCTTTAAGTTGAAAATGTCATCAAATATGAAATTTATTGATACACACCTCTTCAGAGAGGAGTTCGTCTCCAGTTGTGTAGAATACAGCAATTGGGGTCCTGATCTTGTTCAGGGGATATTCAGGTGGTGGATTGCCGCCCCAAATTCTCGTATTTTGCTCAGAGTCTCTGTAGTCGAACGGCCTGAAACTGGCTACAAAGCAGATACAAATTATCATTGATTTCCTGATGTACAATAGGGGAAATAAATAGCATTGGCTATCGTCCAATGATTCTAATATTTATCATCATAAGTCCATAAAATCATAGTTCAGAAATGAAAATTTGCATTTTTTAAACTATTTTGATAGTTTTACTTTATTGTTGATTAAGGATACTGGATATAAATTTGGAACTGTCAGATCAACAATAATAATTATACAATCTTACTACTATATCAGTTAGTTGAAGTGAGGATTAATTTTGATGTGAAAGGAACTCTTTCATACTATAAAAAGATTTATCAACTAAATATTTTTGCAATTGTTTTTTAAATATTTCTATATTTTTAAGACTATTTAAAAATTGCGGTAGCTTGCTGTAGAGTTTCCTACCAATATAACTAGGTTTTTGTTTAAATAAACTGAAAGTGAAAAGTAGCTCATAGTTGATCAAGCTAAGATACAGTAAAGAGTATTTAGAGATCTTTAAAGTTCGTGCAAACGTTAGTACGGAGAGAGCCAAGCTGTGGCATAAGCAAAACTACTGCCTTCCACACAATAAACAAATGGTCCAGGGACTTACATCACCAGCAATGGCAAGGTCACTCAGGCCAAGCACTTGGCAAAAGGCTGCTAGCAGACACAAGCTCCTACTTCACCGACTGGCTGGTGAGGCTGGGTAGAGGTCAGGTTAAGCAGCTAATTGCTCTGATAACTGGACATGGCCACTTCAGGAAACATCTCCACACAATCGGACTCAGAAATGAAAATCAGATGTGTAGGCTTTGCAATCAGTCTGAAGAGACTGCCAAGCATATCATACTGGATTGCGAGAGACTCGGGGCAAGGAGAATGGCTCTGTTTGGCTTTAAGCAACCAGGTGATGAATGGGACGTTAGCATAGGGAAGAAACTCCTGGATCTTGTAAAGGGCACAGGTATTGGTTTGCCTAACTAACGTACTAGGGACACACAATAAGCTTCGGTTGACGTGTGAGGATCTTTGAATCTTCTGGATCTTTGAATCCGTCCCTTCAAACATAACATAACATAACATAGTACGGAGTGTTTTATGGCAATGCTATTTCATACGGGAATATGAGCGCGCTGTTGCCACTTTTTCACATGCTGTTGTTTGAAAACGAGATCGCTTGTATCGGCTTTCACGGATATTGTGAAACTTGGCAGCACTGTACCCTACCTCTTAAGCGTAATACAGCAAACTAAGGTTTGCACACACTTTAGTAGTTATTTGTCCAATATTATTGATGGAAAATCATTTTCACGATTTTAATAATATTAAAGATTCTAATTATAATAAGATGATAATATTGTAGTGAAAATGGAGAGAGAGAGAAAGAAGGAACAGTCGTTCTCGGTGTTATCTGCTATGTAAATGTTTACTTCTAAGCAATTAATTACTCTTCTTTTGACACTTTTATGGTGTTTACTTGGAGCTTTGCAGAATGTCCTAGATGTTTGATTAGAATTTAATGGAATATTATCGAATATTGTGGAAGGTGCAAGGAACTTTATCGGTTTGATTTAGAATTCGGTAGAAGTTGATAGAAAAATCGAGGGATATCTCGAATGGAAAATTATATTAATAGAGAGAGACTTTTGTAAAATGAGTTCAGTTGAGTTCAGTTGTTGTTCTATGTTGATAAGTGGCAGTAGTGACAGTTCCCGTTAATACAGACAGTGCAATTCCGTTGGCGCTATTACAAACCATCTAATGAACTTTCGTTGTCTGTAGTGATAATTCTTTTGACAGTTCGTCTATAGTGATAATTCTTTTACCTATTACTGTATTACGGACTTGTGCTACATAAGTTAATTGTTCTTTTTAGACGATTATTTTTGAATATTATTGGACAGTTTATTGTTCAGTTGTTATTTAATATTAGATCGGCCTTTTAACTTTTAGTGATTGATTTTTGTACAGTAATATTGAAAACTCTTTATCAGTTTAACAATATCGATTTATCTGTTTTGATTGCTTATTTTTGTGTAAGAAATAACTGATCAGTGCTTATTGTGAATTATTTGTGTTAATAAAGTGCGAGTGATAAATTTAAGTGTTGCCAGCGTTATTTTAGACATTGTAATATTACAAATTTGCCGCCAAATCTACTTTAAACAACTTTCAAATAATTTTTGTATTGAACTAATTTCCACTTAATATTTAATATATTTAAAATTATAATTAATTCTTTTAATATTAATTACATGTAAATTACTAAATTTATAAAAAGACAAAATAGAATATTCATCTTGGTCTCCATTCAAATCTCCAGATGATAAACTGATTTTTTGATTTCAGATAAACATCTGAAATCAAATATCAAAAACAGTTAGTTGATTTTGGTTCTTGATGGTAAAAACATCAAAATGTAAAAAGAGGATTTTCATAGATTCAAGAAAGTTAAGTGATATGATTTCAAGATTCAAATTTTATTAAAATCTACATAAGTGATATCTAAATTAACGTCGGAAGTATAAAATTGTCCAACTTATGAAGTATTCATTAAAGGAGAAATGAATAAAAGAATCTACTCTTTGATAACAATTTCACAACAATGAAAATATCGAAATGGGAAAGATGAGTATTCCTTTTGATTTATAATTTATCATTAAATTCTTAAATCAATTTCTATTTTATGAGAAATGAAAACACATACAATTTCATAAGAAGATACTATTTATTATTCTCATTAAGAAACTTCAAATAAAAATTATGTCAGTCTCTTTTGAGAACAAGTCTATTCATTTGTTTGGATAAATAATCAAAATTTAAAAAAAAGAACAATATCATTTGAACCGATGTTTTATCCATTAGAGTAACAGTAGGAAGTCCGTTCCAGTGAGAATCTTCCACAAAAAACGGAACGCTGCAAATTGGTACCGCCTGTTGGGACTCTTCCTACTTAATCCTCGAGTTTATTTTTTCACTTTTATCATCATAATTTGATATGCAGCAAATTGATACCACGTGCTGAGACTTTACTCATTTAATCCCTGAGTTAATGAACATTATCTCAATTCTGCTATGCAAATTGACAGCTCGAATGATAAGATTTAACCTTATATATGTTCAACCCCTGAACTAACTTATACATACGTTGTCAATAAATATTATGAATAGATATCCTCTCAGAAACAGGATGGAAGAAATAGTGAATGAAGAAAACAGCTTAGACGAATCCCAAAACATGGAACCAATAAGGCATGAAGAAGAATTTATAGAAAATCAAACTGAAAAAAATGACCAGGTAACAATTGATAGTCCTAATGATTTTGATTGCATGAAGCAATTCTTGATGCAATTTGCTGCCCAAATTACTACCGATTTAACTGAAGAAATTGCCAAGAGTAAAAAAGATTTAGGTGAAGAGATTGTCAAAAGTAAAACAGATTTAGCTGAAAGATTAGACAAAAATACTGAGAAATGCACTGAATTAAATGCAAAATTGGACAACATTAATCATGAGTTGAATAATAAATTAGAAGGATTAAAAAATTCGTTCATGAAAGACATAAAAAAATTAGGAGAAAAAACTACAACGATGGAAAAAAGAGTGGATAAAGTAGAAGAACATTGTCAGATCAAAGTCAATGAAATCTCTGGTAAAATAAAAGAGACAGTAGTTAACATTGCGAAAATGAATGTTCAAAATAGTCAACAAATAGAGGCGCAAAGATGTATAAATGAGAAATTGAATAATGATATTCAAAATACAAAAGAGGATGTGAAACAATTGGAAGAGAAAATAGAATCAGAATGTAAAAAGAATACTGATAGTTTAAAAGAAATAGAAAAAGCCATCGAAAATAATCTAATGTCAGGAAGAATTGGGAACATTAATGGAAATAACTGCCAACATGATAAATATGATTTTCAAATGCAGATTAATCGAAGAAATCCAATGACTTTTATTTTCAACTTATCCAGTTATTTAGAAAGAAATGGAATTCACAATTGGGATAAAATAAAAGGAATTCTTGATAACAATTTTGATTCAAATCATTTTCAAAAAGACTGGTGGAATTTTATAAAGTCTGGTGTGAACAGCTTTGAAGAATTTAAAGCAAAATTTATTGACAGAATGTGGTCAAAAGAAATACAAAAGGAAGCCCGAAATGATTTGCGATTCGGAAAATACAAGCTAAATAACAATAAAAGCATGACCGAATACTATTTATCACGATTTAATGTAGCAAAAAATTTAATTCCGGCCATTGATGAAGAAACCATTTTCGAATTCTTAAGAGAACACTTCGATGATACAATCACTACCGCAGCACTTGTAAGAAATGTAAAAAACAGTGAAGAATTCATAAAATTATTAGATGTTTTTGGAACCATGGAAAAGTATAAAGCAAACCGCAATGGACAACGCGAAAATAGAAGTGATTCAAAAGAACAAAAAATTGACAATTCTGATTTACAACGAAACGAAGACAAAACAGAAAATGAATTTAGTCAATACCCAAATAAAAGAAACTTTCATGACAATCAAGGATTTCGAAACCCATATTCTGGTAACAGGCCCCGTTTCCAAAACGGAAGAAATAGACAAAATAATTATTATAACTATAACCATAGTGATCAAAGAAATCAATATCGTAATAAACAATTTTATAGCAACCAAGCTTACAATGGAGACCAGCAATTTGAAATTTCAAATCAGACTCAACCAAACTCCAATCACACAAGTCCAAATGCCGAAAATAAACCACAACAAAAAGCTTTAAACTAATATATGGACAGCAAAAAACTAACCCTGACTGCCCAAATACTGAAAGGTTACCGACATTCAATATAAATTTAGAAATAAATAAGATTGATTTTGAAGTTGATGAATCAAAAAATACAAATGAAAAAACTGTACGAACTGAAATAAGTGATGAAGAAAATTTTAAAAAAGAAAACCCTGAAAAGACTAGTGTTAAAGAAGAAAGTGATATTTTGAAGATTAAAGATATAAAGCTTAATCGAAAAGATTTACTGTTTATGAATTATGTACCATCAAACAAAAGTGAACATTTAGGTAAGAATGTGAAGGAAAACTTGCCGAAAAATAACGAGAAGCGGAAGGATATTGATAAGCAACGAAAGAAGGAATTGATAGCAATTCAGGAAAAGTGTGGTGAATACTTTCCTGTAGAGGAAAACAAGAGGTCTGTAGAAGATGTAGAGAAAGAAGAAAGTAGCTCAAGTAGGATACAAAGAGAAAATGAAAATCTAAAAAAAGATCATAAACAAAAGCGAAATGAAACACAAAGATTGCATGAAAATCGAATCATTGATGTTAACAGAGAAATGAACAAAGGGGAAGAGAAACGGAAAGAAAAGAATCTGAATAAACTGAGAATTCAAACCAAAAAAGAAGAGAAAAATAAAAATGAAGAAAAAAGACATGCTGAAAAACGAAAAGATAAAATTAAGCGCCAATCATCAGCATCTGTCTTCAGTGGAAAGAACCGAGAATACTCGTTCAAAGCGGTCCGAAAAAAGTTGGCTTATCAACTGATCGATTGTTACAGCACTGGATCAAACACTGTAGCCTTCGACCCAACCGTATTTGTGCAGATGGAGAATTATTTTATTTGTGTTCAGTACATTTGCCATATTATGTTGTTCTTATGTTATATTATGTTATATTGTGTATATTATGTTATGAAAGTATCTTATGTTTCCAATTGTAATTTTTTGTGCTTTAATGGCAAACAAAGTTTCTAACTATTTAAAAAAAAAAAAATATTTTTCTGTTTTAAAAAACTGCATAAGAATACGTTAATGTTCTGTATTAATTGTTAAAATTCTCCTAACATTGTCATAGATTTTGATAATTTATTTAAAAAAAAATATATTTTTTTTATTAGCGAGAGCGGGGTATTTGTAATATTACAAATTTGCCGCCAAATCTACTTTAAACAACTTTCAAATAATTTTTGTATTGAACTAATTTCCACTTAATATTTAATATATTTAAAATTATAATTAATTCTTTTAATATTAATTACATGTAAATTACTAAATTTATAAAAAGACAAAATAGAATATTCATCTTGGTCTCCATTCAAATCTCCAGATGATAAACTGATTTTTTGATTTCAGATAAACATCTGAAATCAAATATCAAAAACAGTTAGTTGATTTTGGTTCTTGATGGTAAAAACATCAAAATGTAAAAAGAGGATTTTCATAGATTCAAGAAAGTTAAGTGATATGATTTCAAGATTCAAATTTTATTAAAATCTACATAAGTGATATCTAAATTAACGTCGGAAGTATAAAATTGTCCAACTTATGAAGTATTCATTAAAGGAGAAATGAATAAAAGAATCTACTCTTTGATAACAATTTCACAACAATGAAAATATCGAAATGGGAAAGATGAGTATTCCTTTTGATTTATAATTTATCATTAAATTCTTAAATCAATTTCTATTTTATGAGAAATGAAAACACATACAATTTCATAAGAAGATACTATTTATTATTCACATTAAGAAACTTCAAATAAAAATTATGTCAGTCTCTTTTGAGAACAAGTCTATTCATTTGTTTGGATAAATAATCAAAATTTAAAAAAAAGAACAATATCATTTGAACCGATGTTTTATCCATTAGAGTAACAGTAGGAAGTCCGTTCCAGTGAGAATCTTCCACAAAAAACGGAACGCTGCAACATAGAGCCCGTAACTATATAATAATATATAATTGATGATATATAATAAATTATAATGAACAAAGCTAAACCGAGACCTTAATGACGAAGAGTTTTGTAATCTAAGTACAAGGCTTGTCTAATATTCAGGCCTGTCCAGTGGCGTAGCGAGGTCTTGTGGCACCCGGGGCGAGGTTTCAACTTGCAAACCCCCCCCCCCCCATCACATTACACACAGTTAACAAACGACACCTTATTAATAGCTGATTCTTATTTTATATCAACCATGGGAGAGTTATAATTTTTTATGTAGATATTCAAAATTTGGGACTCCGGGGGCGGGCGTCAGAAAAATTTTGATTTTTAGGTCTTTTGAAAGCAATTTTAAGCTATTTTGATAATGTTTGTCTTGATATTGGGCTCCGCACAGTTGATTAGCTTAGGCCTGCTTATCGCAACTCTTCAGAATTTGGGCAGGCTAATTGAAAATATTGAAATAGCTTGCTTGAACAGCATGTGATTCAGTTGAGTTTGAGATTCATTAGATCATTAGCTGGTTTACTTTGGGAATAGTATTTGGGACTCTATTATTGGAATTTAGAGAAAAAAATGTGAATTATTAATTAGCTTGGAGGAGCCCTGTAACACTTGAAATTGTTTTTGTAGATTACGTCTTGGAGACTCCAGTTAATGCGTATAAGACAAGTCAAATCAACAATTAATTATACACTAGATATCATAATTACTATATCAATTAGTTGAGGTGAGGCTTAATTTTGATGTGAAATTTGATGAAACAACTACCTCTTTCATAGATGGTAGAATGATGGTGCGGGGGTTTTCCCCCGGAGAAAAATAGAAAATAATCCTCTCATTCATCTTAATATTTGGTAAAAAATTCAATTGATTTTTTGTGTTTGAGAATTGAGTGATTCAATTTGAGCCATGGCAAATTTTTGGATCCAACCCCTGGGAGCACCTCACTTTCTTGACTATAGACTCACCGTAAACGGTATAGTCCAATTAGTAACAAGACCTACCAATGAAATTTATACTAAAAAATTTGTTACTTAATAATTTTGTTTTACTGAAATAATATTATGCCGTGAAATTCAATTACATGACTTGCTTTTCAGGAATCAAACTAATAATTTTTATAACTTTCCCTACTCAACTCAGTTAAAAAAAAGAAGAAACA
Organism: Conomelus anceps; assembly: GCA_948455865.1. Taxonomy (NCBI): domain Eukaryota; kingdom Metazoa; phylum Arthropoda; class Insecta; order Hemiptera; family Delphacidae; genus Conomelus; species Conomelus anceps. The sequence continues at coordinate 37,333,472 of OX418225.1, read as the reverse complement.
AGAAATGTAGGCGAGAAAGGAAGATTAAAGCAAAACAAAGACCTAATCCTATTAAAATAATTATTTAACCCTAATTACCTGATCCAATATTCTGTATGAAGTGGTTACCAGTTCTAATGGAGATACCAGCCGGTTGTGAAGTATCTTTTATAAAGTATTGACCCATCTGTAAATAAATTATAGCACAATACCTCACTCATGTTATAATGTTATAAAACAATGGTCATGAAAATCAATACGACTCATATTTAAGTAATGTTAGATATAGTTAGTTTCCATAGCAGCAAGTTAGTACTTTTTGGGCTCGAAAGTGGCTGCAGTTCGATATACCATCCAGTAAAATAATCGCACAAGTTTCGATACTTCATACCATCGATTGGAATTATGTATAAAATGACAAACCTCGTAAGTTTCAATCAAAATTTTATATTTTGAATTATCAATCAATCAATTTATTTACAGTATCATTACAACAATTTTCAATTGATTTTTCAGTGTTTTTTCGAGTGAACTTTTAAAATCAGTAGTCTTTAAGTGAAAAGAAAAAATAGTTTTTTCGAATGTTTTTTTTAGTGAATTTTTAGCATGGACTAACCTAAAAGTTTTGGATGAAATAGCTCAATCAAAATTTGTGAAGAGAGCAGTTTTGGACTCTGGTCTGTTGCATCTTTGCTTTTATTGTTAATTTGTCTATAAAAAATAAATATCTCTACATCACTTCAGAACAAAATTATGCTCAGTTGTAATAAATTTTTGATAGTTCTAAAAGTACAACTTCAATAACATCAAGGAAATTCATTTGCTGTACCTCAATTTATTTAACAATTCATATTAAAACTGACACTGTATCTCACTTTTAAACAATGTTTTTTTACTCACATATATTGGAGATGTTTGAGAAATGCATTCCTCAAACATCTCCAATATATGTGAGTAAAGCCAATACATTATTCAAAAGTGAAATACAGTGTCAGTTTTAATATTAGATTGTTCATTAAGTATTTCGTCATGGAGAACATCACAGATTTAAATTTATTTCCTAAGCTCAGAATAGAATGAATTTTTCATTTGTTGAAGTTTGGACAGTAATGTCCACTCTACCACTTAACCATGTCGAGAACAAAGGCATACAAACAGAACAAAATATTGAGAGATAAGTTAACAAACAAAAATTAATCTAATCAAACAAATATAAAATGAAAGTCCAACATAGAAAAAAAAATGTCTTTAGTAATTGAATTCACTTCACTAAACCTGTAAGAAAAGACAATAAAAAATGTAAAGAGAGTGAAGTGAAAGTCAATAGAATCTATTTACTAGCATCATTTATTTATTGTGATGTTAGAATGTTTATCTTGCATTGATTAGTAATGACTAAGCAATAATAACGATAAAAATAACAAAATATAATAATAAAACATTTCACTAATAATAATATTATAAAATAATCAATAAAATCTTACTCGAATTATAAACTCGCATGACAAAGCGAAATTGATGAGGACATCCCAACAAACCACTTGGTTGTTAGATCTTCCTTTGAAATCCTCTCTGGGAAGAAATTCCATCTTTTCTTCGTTAAGCAGACGTGCCTAAAGAACAAACCAACACATATCCAAACTTGAAGTCTTTTAAGTAATTACTTTGTTGAATACTGTACTTTAAAACGTATATGATTGCTCCAATGTATTAAATCAAATTATTCAATATCATAGTGTTCGAATTGAGAAGTTTAACAAAGAACTAGCCTTGTATGTATACATTTAATAAATATACGTGCATTTTCAGTCATAGTTATAACTAATTAGGAGAGTGGGGTGTTTAAAAAGCCAAGTGGAAATAATTTTAATAAAATATTTTACCAGGAATAAAAATTTAATTAATTTACTGTACGCTATTTACTGTAACTGTAAGCTAATGAAGAAAAAATATTAAATAAAACTTATAAGTAGAACTGACCTTTTTTATTTTTCCCCACACAGTTCAGAGTTAGTAGTAGGTAATAGGAGTTGAAATAGTTTGGCATGAATCCAATAAAAAAGGAAACATTGTTTTTATTTTATTTATTGGTGGCTGAAAGTCTTTGATTGTTCTACTAAGGATTGCTTATTTGTTTTCAAAATTCAATCACAAATCGTATTAAACTCCATGATGTTTTCCATGAGCAAATACCTGATGAGCAATCTAGATTGCAATAAATTATTAGTAACTTTTTATCGTAAATTCAACGAGTTGCAGTCAATTTTAATTGAGAATAAATAATATTTTTACCACGTTGGCAAACGTTTTCGAATCGTGGAGATTCATTTCAAATTTTCAGTTCATTAATTTTCAAGTCGTTGTACTTACCATATATTAACAACGCAGACCGTTATGAAACAAGAAATCCAAATCCAATGCAATTATTAGATTGATCATCTTTTAACTTTTCTTGTTAATCTTTTCACCCTTTGACAAGTTTAAACTTTTAGGAAATTGTAATTATTTTGAATGAAAAATAAATTTAATTTGTCTTGGAAAAATAAATAGCATTTTAAATAATTTATATTTTTGGGGTAGTCCGAACTCAATCACTTCTCACTAATCGAAAAATTTGCACGAAAGTAATGTAAATAAAAGTTTCATAAAAACTGACATTGTATTTCTTGGAAGTTATTGATTCTACTCACATCGGGAATTAATTTCCGTTAATAATGCAGAGCTTCATAAGCTAAAGTATACTTTTTACAGAAGTATTTCGCCAAGGAAAACAGTTTACAATAAAAACCAATATACACTTAAAATATGCTTTCTTTATACTGTAAACATCAACATTTATCTTTTTTTTTAAATTAGATCTTTTAAAATTTATATAATGGATTTAGAACCTGGGACCTGTTGCAGAACAGTTATAATCTACAAATAAAACTCCCATATATTATTTTGTAGGCACCACAAATTCAAGTACTAATAAAATTAGTTTGTAAATTGTTGTTCAACAGGCCCCATTAATATTACCCCCACTGCCAACTAGGAAAACGCTGTGATGTTTTCCATGACGAAATACTTGATGAACAATCTAATATCAAAACCGATACTGTATTTCTATTTAATATAAATGATTTTCACTCACTGGAGATACTGGAGAGATGCATTTCACTTCTAAAGGGAAACTTCATCAGCCTGGTGACACTATATTTCTATTTAATACCGGTATATGATTTTCACTCACTGGAGATACTGGAGAGATGCATTTCACTTCTAAAGGGAAACTTCATCAGCCTGGCGACACTGTATTTCTATTTAATATATGACTTTCACTCACTTATACTGCAGAAACTGGAGGGATGCATTTCACATCTAAAGAGAAGCTTCATCAGCCTGGCGACATTGTATTTCTATTTAATATACGATTTTCACTCGCTTATAATGGAGGGATGCATTTCAGTTCTAAAGAGAAGATTCATCAGCTTGCCTCTTTACAAGTGAAATGTATCCCTCCAGTATCTCAAGTACAAGTGAGTGAAAATCATATAAATAGAAATACAGTGTTCTTGTTCTTGTTGTTCTATGTTCTTGTTCCATAACGATCTGCGTTGTTAATATTAATTTTTTGTTTTTGTTGTAAATTTAACGACTAACAGTCATTGAAATAGAAATAAACTGAATAGAACTCACATATTCGGACATCATAAGATTGTAGAGCAAGGAGTTATTGTGCATGGCGAAATGCCACTTGGACATTCTGCCAATCGGCGACAGACTGATCATGGACCGTATGCGTCTGTTGTAGCGCGGTCTCATGGACCCCATCACAAAGAACACGGTGCTGCCCATGGAGTGGCCAATGTAGTGCAGTTGACGGCGGCCTGTGCGACCCAGGATATAGTCGATCATGGCTGGGAGGTCTTTGGTGCCCATCTCATGCCAGCTATAACATTTGATCATAGAACTAGAAGTACCTTCATTTTTATAACTTTATTTCAATGGATTTAACTTTTCAAGTGAATTCAACGACTTGAAGTCAAATTTTTATTAAAATAAGTAGTATTTCACTTACTTCTGTAGGCCGAGTTTTCGAGTTGTTAAAACCCATCTTCAAGGGTTTTAACGACTCGAAAACGTTCGGCCTACAGAAGTAAGTGAAATACTTCTTATTTTAATAAAAATTTGACTGCAAGTCGTTGAATTCACTTGAAAAGTTAATATTAACAACGCAGTTCGTCATGGAACAAGAAATCCAGGAATTCAATGGATTTGATCAAACATAAATCGAATTAGTTAGTTTGAACTGACAATTATACAGAAACAGAATTTATTAATTTCGAATTCCTCAAAGTGCTATTAATTTTTAATTATACTGAAGACTTCCGAAATGGCGGATATTGACAACAACATTGAATAGCTGATGGAAATCGCTGAATGCTACTGTACAAAAATATCAGTCACCACCGGGAATCGAACTGCGGACCTTCTAATTGCCGGTCGGGCGCCTGAACCACTAGAAATGAATAGATTCTGTTTCGAATTTTAAGAATCAAGAACCTTAAGGTGTTTAAAAAGGTCTTTTTTACACTACGTGTTTGATTTTATCGCTTTGCTCTCAAGTCTCTACCCGCTGATATTCAGACTATCGGCTTAAAATTATTAACTTTTTATTGTAAATTTAATGACTTGCCATCAATTATAATTGTGAATAAATAATATTCCTACTAACTTTTGGCCAAACGTTTTCGAGTCATGGAGACTCATCTTCAAGGCATTCATCTTTATTTATTATTGTTATGATCCATTCTAGTGATCTGCAGTGTATACTATTTTTGTCATATAAAATATTAAATAAAACTTCTACAAAGAACTGGCCTTTTTTATTTTTCCCCAGAAAAGTTCTGTTCTGCAGGTTTTTTCAATATTTGAAGGGCCACGGGGAAAAACGATCAAAGTCCATTTTTTTATCAAAACCGGTAGCTTATAACGTATAGTTTCCAGTGGTAATATCATTCGGGCAAGATCATAGTCACTGAGTTATAACAGGTTGAAGATATATGCCAATGGGCAAGAACGATCATAGTCCATGCGTCGACAGGCAATAGTGATCAAGGTCCAATTCTGCCACTGATACTGCTACACTCACATCAGATGTTTCAAGCAAACACGCAACTACAACAGCTGTTTTGACGTTTTGACCTAACCTATAAATGAGTTGTTGAATATCTGAGTATAATTATTGTGTAGTGTGATGAGTATAGTTTGTGTTGGTTTTGAACCTGAATAACGTGGACATTGTAGAAAATGATGAGTGATTTCAGTGAAACGGACAGTGTAGATGAGACAAGTGTACAGAGTAATGTGAAAAAAAGGAAACGAACAGGGAGAATCAAGGATGTCATGAAAAAACTGCGAGCCTCAACTAATGAAACAGGAGAGAATTGTAGGTGTACTCGTTACAAGTGCTTCGATGTAATTCCACCTGAAGAACAGCAGCGTATTATACGCAATTTTAATAAACTTGGTGACTATAATGAACAAAATCAGTACTTGAGTGGATTGATCACCGTTGTTCCAGTTCAGCGGCGACGTAACCGGAAAGATGATTCTGAGGCAAATTACCATAATATGTCTTATTGTTATCGTGTGCGTGTACATGTCGAAGGTGATGAACTATTGCAGGATGTGACTATTTGTCACAAAGCATTCTTATCTTTCCATGGCATCACAAACCGCCGTGTACAAACTCTTAAGAAACAATTATGTGAGTTTGGGGAGGCTCAGAAAGATGGCCGAGGGAAACATGAGAGTCGACCAAATCAACTATCTGAAGAGACCAAATCAAAAGTTTTCAACTTCATCAAATCTCTGAAAGGTAGAAAATCACACTATTCATTAAAAGATTCATCAAGAGTGTACTTGCCTGAAGAACTAAATAAATCCAAATTACACCGAATGTATAATGAAGCAAACAAGGAGTTTATGGTGGGTTTAACTACATTCTGTGAAATTTTTGATACAAAATTCAATATTTCATTTGGGTATCCTCGGAAGGACACCTGCAGCTGTTGTGACATATTGAAATCAGAGATTTCAGTGTTGGAAGATAAAGTTATAAAGTCTACTGACAAAGAAACTAAAGCATTGTTTGAACAAGAACTAAATAAGAAGGAGATAGAGAAAAAAGTGCATTTGGCAAGAAGTGAAAAGTTTTATTCAATTAAAAGAAATTGCCGAAAAGAATCCAGAAAAAATGAAGAAGTCGAAGCAATCACTGTTGATTTCCAGAAAAATCTTCCTACACCTAACATTACTACATCTGATGTGTACTACCGACGACAACTGAACTTTATTTCTTTCAACATTCATATTTTGTCTAATTCAACATCAGTGTTTTACACATATGACGAAAGTGTTGCTAGGAAGGGGGCTGATGATGTTTGTTCTATGATAAAACATTTTGTTGACAATATTTTGAGCCCAAAAGTGAAACATCTGATTATTTTTTGTGATTCGTGTGCTGGGCAGAATAAAAACTACACTGTCATTCGGTTTTTGCACTATTTGGTTAATAAACTTTATAAATTTCAAACCGTGAAAGTAGTTTTCACTATAAGAGGGCATTCTTATATGGAGGGAGATAAGGATATGAGCCTTATCAATGCTAAATCACACACTGAAACACCTGATGACTGGAGAGATGTAATCAGAAATAGCAGGATCAAACCTTCACCTTTCATTGTGATTGATTGTGCTAAAGAAGTGAAATTTGAAACATGGACTGAGTTTTTATCTGGGATCTACGTTAAAAAGTGTCCTTTTCCAACAAGACCAATCAGAGTTTTGAAAATTGATCAAAAAGAGCCGAGGCTAATTCTACACAAGACAAATTACTTTGGAAATCATTTGAAAGCTGTTCTGGTTGGAAATCAATCCAAAGGGAAGAAGAAGTCGAGAAAGTCTCACCACAGTGAATTGAAAAAACTTTACGGTGGAAAACTCCCAATTAAAGCTGCCAAAATGAAGGATTTACTTCATTTAAAACAGTTTTTGACAAATCATGATGCTCAAATGTTCTACACTTCACTACTGATTGAATCCGGTGAAGAAGAAGAAGAGTTTGCTGACGACCCTCCAATTGATGAAGCAGACTAACTGGCAAGAAAGATCAAGGTCCTATCCACTTTTTGTTCAAAAATTTTTTTTACAATTTTCTCTTTCAATTAATGTTTTTTATTATTATGAATGCATGATAAATACTTTGATACAGCAGAAACTGCATTGAATATTTTTTTATACAATGTTTAAAGGTATTAAATCGACTTCAAACTTTGAAAATGGAATACTGAAATTTTTTACTTTTTGGACTATGATCGTTTCTCCCCGTGGCCCTTCATTTATATAATAGTTATCGCCTTACAGTTAAATACGGCAGTTAAATACGGAAACAACATGTCAAAACACAAAAATATAAAATTCAAATATATCATTGTAGCACACGGAAGTCTACGAATTTACAATACAAGTATTACACAATTTTGAATAAAAAACTCTTTAATGGAATAAAAGGCGTTCAGTTCGAGTCGTCGATAAGCTATTTTTATATTTTTGGATTTCTGTTCCATAACGATCTACAATAAAAGGTTATTTCTTGAGCCCAGTGGTAATTTATTAGAGTTTAAATTGGAAAAATTTTATTTTTTAATGCTTATTTTTATATAAAAAAGGAAAACCTCACATTACGATAAATTAATTATGTCTAGAGTGTGAATTATAGCGGTATGAGTGGTTTCATTAGATTCAAACTATTGCCTTACGTTAGTATTTAGTTTAAGATAACCTCAGATTAGATTTACTTGGCTGAACTGAATCTGAGATATTAGGCCTACCCATTATTTATTGATAGAGGTGATTTTCACAATAGTTACACTTCACCTATTCAACCATACTTATAAAAACATTGTCGACACCTTATGAAGGAAGATTTCAGCGACCCGATTAATTAAATGTGAAAATTCAAAAAATATATAGAAAGAAATAAAAAATATTGTCAGTTCCACATTGACTATTATTTTCCTGGATTTCTTGTTCCATGACGTACTGCGTTGTTAATATTAACTTTTCATGTGAAATTTAACGACTTAAGTGAGTATAATAACTCACTTAATCTGGCCGAGTACTTTCGAATCTATGAGATCCATCTTCAGAGGCGTGGGTTCCTAGATCATCATGTCAGTTTTTAATTAAGCACAAGCAAACGGCTACAAACACGACCTAATTGACAAACTCAATCATAAAATAAGAAACAAAAAACAAAACACCAACACCACTGAAAAAAATACATCACAATGACATACATTAATCCACAATCACACAGACTAGCAAAAATCTTCAAAAAAGCCGGCCACACCATCTCATTCAGAACAAAAAACAAAATAAAAAATGCACTTACACTCAAAACCACACTGAACACAAACAAATACGATCTCCCAGGGATCTACAAACTAAACTGTTCTGATTGTAACAAATTCTACACAGGACAAACAGGCCGCACATTCAAACAACGTTACAAGGAACATTTTCAAGCCCTGACATCCAAAGCTGAATCGAATTTTGCCGACCATATCATTCAAACTGGACACACTTTTACTGACATCAGTACCAACCTACACATTCTACACATAAAATCTAAAGGACACGAACTCAACACCTTGGAACAATTTGAAATATACAAACACACCACACACAATAAACAAAACATTCTCAATGAACAACTAAATTTTAAATCTCACAAACTTTTTGATCACATTTTACAAAAACCACAACACTTCTAACCAAAAAACTGACATGATGATCTAGGAACCCACGCCTCTGAAGATGGATCTCATAGATTCGAAAGTACTCGGCCAGATTAAGAGAGTTATTATACTTATTCTTAACAAATATTTCACTGCAAGTCGTTAAATTTCACATGAAAAGTTAAGACTATTATTTATTTGAACAAGATGTACCCAATTAAAAACATGCTGCTTTCATTAATCACATGACAAAGTGGACGTTACGTAGTTAATTAAATTCCAAACTTTTGAATTTATTCTACATTTAAAAATATTCATGTACCGTACCGCATAACATTAGATTTATCCAATAATCAAGGTCAATGCAAAAGTCATTGTTGAATAGGTTGAATTTAAGTGAGATTTTTTTTTTTTGAGGATGAAGCCCACATAGGTCTGAGACCTGTGCGTGGGTAATGAGTTGGATGATGGTGATTGATGAGTTGGACCTACAGTTTTAGGTGGGTTCCGAACCACCGGGAAGTGATTTTACAGCAGAGAACAATGTCTTTTTTGCTGGCCAATCTAATCGGTCACCGTTACGAACGGGACCTACGAGAACGCAGCTTATCTATCTGATTGAACAGATACCTGCTACGGCTCGCGGCTATCACTTCCCCAAGTAAAGAATAGTTCATTATATAATAATAATAACTCTTAAATATGAGTTTTACTCAGGTCGATATTAATTTAGCCTATTAATGCGCTTTTTTCAATTAAATATTTTTGTATGTAGAATAAATTCAAAAGTTTGGAATTTAAATAACTAAGAATATTACAAAATAGGTCCAATAAAAGATTCAATTCAAATATGATACATATGATAATTGAGATGTAGGAAACTGAAAACACCAATTCATGTTTTTAACTAGAGTAAACTTGTATTGAAATCTATCAGTGATTATTAATATTAAGAGCAAACTAATATAAAATAATGAAACTAAAATAATTTTCACTGACCTAAAATCCCAAAATTTTGATCGACTAGGATCGAGTAGAGTATGCTGTCTACTGTAAGCATTGCCTCTGGCGTTTCCCAACCACACATCCCATCCTTCTTTTGCCAGAACAAATGCTGAAATAAATTTCACAAGAAAATATTGATGACAATCAATAATTTCATAGGGACAGAAGTAGTTATATATTAATCAAAATCTTAACGTACACGATTATAATACAAGAAGCCGAGGAGATTATCACTTGGTAAGTCACAATAGTACCTTATTCAAACAGAAACCTAGATATATTGATAGGAATCTATACAACAAGCTCCCGAAGTTTTTTTAAAGTCTTCAAAATATAGAAATATTAAAAAAATATTGAGTTGATAAAGCTTTTTATAGATTCCTGGATTTCTTGTTCCATGACGAACTGCGTTGTTAATATTAACTTTTCATGTGAAATTTAACGACTTGCAGTCAAATATTTGTTAAGAATAAGTATAATAACTCACTTAATCTGGCCGAGTACTTTCGAATCTATGAGATCCATCTTCAGAGGCTCCTAGATCATCATGTCAGTTTTTTGGTTAGAAGTGTTGTGGTTTTTGTAAAATGTGATCAAAAAGTTTGTGAGATTTAAAATTTAGTTGTTCATTGAGAATGTTTTGTTTATTGTGTGTGGTGTGTTTGTATATTTCAAATTGTTCCAAGGTGTTGAGTTCGTGTCCTTTAGATTTTATGTGTAGAATGTGTAGGTTGGTACTGATGTCAGTAAAAGTGTGTCCAGTTTGAATGATATGGTCGGCAAAATTCGATTCAGCTTTGGATGTCAGGGCTTGAAAGTGTTCCTTGTAACGTTGTTTGAATGTGCGGCCTGTTTGTCCTATGTAGAATTTGTTACAATCAGAGCAGTTTAGTTTGTAGATCCCTGGGAGATCGTATTTGTTTGTAGTGTATCGTATTTGCTTTTTATAGTGTACCTTTCACATCAAAATTAAGCCTCATCTCAACTAATTGATTTAGTAATTATAGTGACTAGTGTATATGATTGTATAATTGCTGATCTGACTTGTCTTATACTTCTTAACTGGAGTCTCCAAAACGTAATCTACAAAAAAAGTTATTTTTTAATAAGGTACCGATAGCATTTGATTGTTATAAGGTAAGGTTTTCTACTTATAGTATATTGATACTGAACTCTAAAATAATCCTGTAAGCTATTGCTGCAGTCTTGAGAGCTAATTCAGCGATTACCCTATTGAAATGTCAAGCTGAATAATTCAAATAACATACCTACAGTGTATTTGAAGATTATGAAAAAAATAATTTGAAAGATCATCTGAATTATCTTACCAAGACCATCGTTATCAACCAGGAAACCATCTGAAGAGAGAAATATGCCATGCTGAACCAAAACTGGGAGTCTTCTCCTAGATTCTCTTTCCCTGGCTTCATTATCTTCATCGTTCCCCATTATTTTTGATGCTATTCCTGTCAGAAAGCTTGTAACTCTACCTGTAAATGAAAATTCAAAAGTTGAAAATAGTGAAGTACCGGTATCTAAAGGTATTCTATAGCTGGATTTCTTGTTCCATGACGAACTGCGTTGTTAATATTAACTTTTTAGGTGAATTTAACGACTTGCAGTCAATTTTTAATTAAGAATAAGTAATATTTTTAATTGAAGGCTTAGAAGATGTTTCCATAACTCGAAAACGTTCGGCCTAGAGAGTGAGTAAAATATTACTTATTCTTGATCAAACTTGACTGTAAGTCGTTAAATTCACCTGAAAAGTTAGTATTCCATGGTTTGACTTTTCGGGTCTATCAATCTGATGATTTTCATTGGAGAATCTTCTGTGCAGTTATGTCTGTGCTAAAATCGAACAGAAAACTTCTATTTATTGCAAAATCGATGAAAGGCGCTAATCTGCTTCAATATCTATAAAAAATATTATGAAATAAAAGAAAATATAAGACCACTTGAGGAATGAACTCTCCAATAAGTTAAAGTACGACAGTGAAAAGATTTTGAAAGAACTTATATTCTAATATCAAAACTGACACTGTTCTATTTAATATAATATATGATTTTCACTCACTTTTACTGGAGATACTCTTTAGAAGTGAAATGCACCCCTCTAGTATCTACAGTGAAAGTAAATGAAAATCATATTTTAAATACAGTGTCAGTTTTGATATTAGATTGTGACAAGAATTTCGTCATAGAAAACTCACAGAACGTTTAATGATGAATTTTATTAATTCTGATTTTAACTTCATAGATTTTTACTTCAATAGTCCAATACAGAAAACAGATGAGCTTTGAAAGTTTATAGCTCTAATATGGACGACTCTATAAGGACTGTATACATTAATTATTATCTTCTGGAATATTACTGCAAGCTGTAAGTTTTGTGTTTACGGGAATAATGGCGCAAATAAATGATCAATAAAACAGTATTGATGTACTAGAGATTGCATAACTGCTTGATATTATTTTTGAGCTTAGTTAAAGGAGTTGGTTTCGAAGGAAGTGACAATTTATCAAACTGACAAATAGCAATTTGAGAATTAGAAATTAATAAATTATATTAGTTGAAGACTACTAATACAAAATACTATTATCTATATTTAGATCTATAGGCTACCGGTATGTAGTTTTATAGGGCCCTTACACTAGTAAAAATATTGTCAATATAAGTTAGTATTGACAATAATATTGAGACAAAAAGATAATACTGATGTATTGATGACTTGTATTGAAGAATATCTAGATTTATAGAAATCCACCATCAATACCATCTGTTATTGACAATATTATTGACGAGTTGTGTGTACATCAATATTATTGTCAGTAATAATAGTAAATATTAATAATAATCAGTAATATTATTGTCAGTAAATAGTATTAAAGCCAAACAAGCCTTTTCTTTATTTTTCATACTTAATTATTTGTTAATTTTTGATCAACTAATTAATTATTAACGAAATAGGTTAACAAAAACTTCACAAATCATTCACGATGACAAATACTGACGAATTTTATTGACAGTATTATTGATAAGTGTAAGGGCCGTTTGCAAAAAAGTATCACAAACCAGTATTGTCAATATCGGTCCTTCAATATTATTGACATTATTTTTACTAGTGTAAGGGCCCTATAGACTACAGAAGCCGATTATTTTAATTTGGGCCTTTTAATGCTAGTTTACAGCTTCTGGAGTCTGGAGTAATAGGCCTATTGAATGTGAGTTAATCAACTACGAGTCTCGGACAATACACAAGTTATGTATGAGTTTATACTGTATACGTTTCTATCAGTTTTCTACCTATTGGTCCTTCATCAGTATTCTCTTGAGAGCCGTCATTTGGAGTTTTCTGTGGTGGTATCCGGAAAACAGTAAGAATGTAACCGTCATCCGTTATCACTTTGTGCTCTTCCCCTCTCCAGCCTGCATCGCTTATCCTCTCCATCTATCAGGGAAAAATAAAAATAAAACATTTACAAAAGGTAAATTATAAAGAGATAATATGAGTTTCAAATTTCTATAAATTAAAAATTGTAACAATTAAAAATGGATTTTTTCCATAAAATTTAGATTTTGACCATAATTAAGTCAAGATGATCCACAACTTGTATTTAATAAAACAAGGATCTAGTTCAATTTAGTGTATCAGAAAATATCTCACTATAATTGATTTCAAACAGAAAAATTTAGGTAGGCCTTTCAACAATTCTAATGAAATATTTCATCAAAAGGGATAAAAAGTGAAATATAGAGAAAAATAATACACAGTACTAGGAAAAGTTTAAACTTTCTTCCAAATTAATAGGAATTAACAAGCGAGTTGAAGATTATTCAATTAGAAACGAATTTGGTAGAATATCAATATTTTCTGACAGTCACGGCCAAATACAGTAAACTACGATTAACTTCAACTACCAGTACCGTATGTTATACTACTACTTCTACTATATTGGTTCTCAAGAAAAAATTAAAGGGTTGCATCTAATAAAAGTCTAAAACATGGAGGTTCGATCCATAAGTACATTTACAGTTATGATGTTGAAGATCCATCTTGTTTCCACTTATATAATAAAAATAATAATTTCCACTTAAAAGTGTTTTTCAAGTTTTTATTACATTTGCAGTCATTTTTAGTGAATTTAAAAGAGATGAAATCAAAGAAATAATGTTCAAAGATGTTTTATTTTGCTCAAGAAAGATAAAGAAATTTCTAGGCAATAGGGTATGAGTGTAGAGTTGATTCTTTATTGAGAATCATGAACTATAATAAAATATGAGTGCTCAAGTTGCAATCTTCCGTTTTTTGAGGTAGGGTAGATTGCTATATTCTCTTAATATTATAAAATTAACGCAATTTGCTATGAACTCTTGAAAAATCTCTCATATTTGATTTTTCGTCAGATATGATACACACAATACAGAACAGTAACTTAGATGACATATTTTATATTTCAATTGGTGGTCCAGTTTCTTTACAATTTTTAAAAACCCTGTAAAGATGTTGGGGATTTGAAAACTTATAGCAAATAAACACTAAGCTTCCACTAAAAATATAGGATATATTATGTTCACCTCTGATGTACGGTACGTTTCCAATAGTTATCGAAAAAATAGCTTAAGGATTTCATATTAACTCGATTTTTGGAACAATTTTAAGTTGTTCAAAAAACTGAAGATTCCAACTTTTTTGTTAAAAGAGCCCAAAAGGGAGTTATAGACGATGCATTTTGTGCTACGCTTTGTAGTTAGTTTTCAAGCCAAGTACACACTACCTACTCTATGGTATGTTTCCACTAGTTATAGAAAAAATATCATCAAGATTTCCTTTTTACTCGTTTTTGGAACGATTTATTAACAATAAGTTTTTTCAAAAAACTGAAGATTCTAACTTTTTGTTAAAAGTACCCTAAAGGGATATATAGACGATTCATTTTGTGCTGAGTTTATTAGTTTCCAAGCCGAGTACACACTATACTCTATATTATCAAAAGCAGATTAGAGCTTAGGGTAGTGTAGACTGGCTTGAAGACGGAACGATAAACGTAGCGTCTAGATACCCCCTTAAACTCAGGTCAATGTTAGTACTTTATTCATATTAGAAAAATATTAAAAAGGTAGTAATAGAAATGCAAGAAGTGCGACCCCTATTAATGAATAGATCACTAACCAACCGATGTCTTGAAAGTTCTGTCCTGGCATGTCCCTGCTGTTAACATGGCGAAGACTATAACAGTAGACAGAGATGCTTTATCACTGTTCAAGTTCATTTTCAGATGTCAGCCAAATTCCAAGTCACTCCAATCTCTCAACAAACATAGTTCACTGTAATTTGATCATCAAAAACTAAGACAGTTCGCTAATAAAACAGTCAATAATTACACAAAAACTGCTCAATTTACTTTAGCTATTCTGATATTCATATGAAAATTATATGATTTGAAGAGTATAGTATATGACTAGTTTAGTTTTAGTCCCTTGTAAAAAATGTCATCAACTCTAATAGATAGTAATATCCATAACCGATGTAACACCAATGTCATTGAGCAACTAATTTCTCTAAATTAAGCTTTTGACTCAATTTAACTTTTGGTTTATTGAGTTTATTCTAACAGGAACCTAATCAAAAGCTTATAAAACCAGACTGAACCACGATCATAACAAAAATTAATGTAATGTAATAATTCACTACACACACTTAAAATCACAGCATTTTATACACAATCATTGCATTACAATGTCAATAATGACTAGTATTTGTACGGTACCGTATATATCAGTTTGATCTGCAGAGATCCAATCTATTGGACAAACAGGAAATTTCCTAGGCCATTGGAACATTATATGAGTTCTTTTAGATAGTTATACATGATTTTGATCTATTTTGTACATTTTTAAAAGTAATTGTCATTGATAAATATTCAACACTGGACTATCATGACTAAATTCAAATCATAGGTCTACTGATATCTTTACACTTTGATCACTTTTTTACTAGCAATAAATTTGATTCATTCAGACTACAAAATTCTCACATACATCAAACTTTAGCTGCCATATTTTCAACTTTGAAGTAAATGTCACGCATTAGTTTTTCAATTCCCGTTCCTCTGACAACACATTTCTCCAAACTTTTTCACAAGAAAAATTAACGAATCACATTGGTCTTACATTAAAATTATTTAAAAATATATAAAACTGTTCAAATTCAAATGGAACTTCAAGCTATTAATTTTTAGTTTTCAGTTCCTTCCAAAACAATATTGACATTGGAAATCAGTTAGAAATAGTTGGAAATTAGTTTGAATAGAAATTCTCATGTTGATCCATCCAAAACTTTCCAATGCTATCGCACATCATCATTAAACTGTTCGCTTTACTCTAAATGGGGGTTTTGTTACACAGATTCAACAAACATCAATATCCATACTGCATCTTGAGCACACATAGATTGCGACAAAATTTCCATTCATTTAACTTTTCATAATAAAAATATGTGTCACTAACTGGTTATCACAAACTATTTAACTGTTCATTGAACTTGAACACTTCTTAATAATTTAGAGTATGAATATTGAACTTATTTCAAACCACGTGATTAAACTAGGTACCGACTGTGACCAATGACCGTCACTGACTGATCAAACCTTACTTTCTTGGTCATGGCCAGTGGTCATTGACCGTCGACAATCCTCTGAGTAATCGGTTACTAGTTATTTAACATTCTCTTTTCCTAGCAGCTGGTCTTAGTTCCTGTTTCTTTGGCAAATGAACCGGTTGGTCCTGATGACTTCTAGACCCGGCGACGACGAAATGGGTGAAATATCTTGATTTGCTGAATTAGGTACCGTAACTTTGACGTCAGGAGAATACGTCATCAACATGTTCAGCTAAGTTTTGCTGACCTACTAGCTGAACCAAGCAACTTCGCAAATAAAATAAGTTTGTGTGATGTTTTCCATGACGAAATACTTAATGAACAATCTAATATTAGAACTGACACTGTATTTCACTTTTAAATAATGATGTTGAAGATCCATCTTGTTTCCACTAATATGTATTATAAACTTAAAAAACACTTTTGAATGGAAATTGACTCACGTTATGGCGTGACGGCCATTTCGCTCTGTTGTCTAGAGCATCATCAGACGACCCACAGTACACTGATTCAAGGCATGAGCTCATGCCTTGAATCAGTGTACTGTGGGTCGTCTGTTGATGCTCTAGACAACAGAGCGAAACGGCCGTCACGCCATAACGTGAGTCAATTTCCATTCAAAAGTGTTTTTTTAAGTTTATAATATTTAAATAATGTATTACTCACATATATTGGAGATGCTTGAGGAATGTATTTCACTTCTGAAAAGAAGCTTCGTCAGCCTAGAGTGAAATACATTCCTCAAGCATCTCCAATATATGTGAGTAATACATTATTTAAAAGTGAAATACAGTGTCAGTTTTAATATTAGATTGTAAAATAAGAAATAAAATAAATTATAGCACAAAGTGAAAATAAACCTATCTTTACATCCACAATTATACAATCTATAAATAGAAATTTGAAATGCTGCTAGAAAACCTATAAATAGAAATGCTGCTTAAACTATACAAGTATATTATACATACTGCATATAAACTACACCTTCAAAAATGATATTTTTTATCAACTTTCTATGGTAAATTCAACGGCTTGCAGTCAATTTTAACTGAGAATAAATAATATTTTTACTCACGATAGGCCAAACGTTTTCGAAACATGGAGATTCATTTTCAAAGGCGTCCTTGGTCTTCGGTGTCGGTTTTTGATTAGAAGAATTATTGTGATTTTTGTAGAATGTGATAGAAAAGTTTGTGTGATTTAAAATTGAACTGTTCATTGAGGATGTTTTGTTTATTGGGTGTCCTCAATGAACAATTTAATCAGTCATTTCGATTCAGGGCTTAATTTCTAAATTGAGAAGTACCGGAGATGTGACTTAGAATACCCCCCAGCAAAACGGGGGTCCTCCCCCGGAAAATGTTTGAAAATTACACTTGAATTTGTGCATTTTAAACGCATTTGAGCATGGTTAGTAATGCCAGTTGGATTTATTAATCTGTGGTAATGCATATATAATATTACATAACATACAAAATGACAAGCTAGTTCAAATCTGGTTTAAAATGAATGACTTCATTATCGATTCAGATTTATAGTCGGAGCTCTGCTCCGGCGTTCAAAAAGGTACCGGATCTCCGCTCCGGCTGAAATTAAGCCCTGTTTCGATCACATTATTTAAAAAAAAAAAAAAAAATAATAATCATTCTTCTAACCAAAAACCAACATCGAGCTAAGATCAAGGACGCCTTTAAAATGAATCTCCACGTTTGTTTATTGTGTCAAAATATTATTTATTCTCAATTAAAATTAACTGCAAGTCGCTAAATTTATCCTATAATATTAACAACGCAGATCGTTATGGAACAAGAAATCCAGGAATCTTTTTTATGGTTGATCCCGTTTATATTGAAGAGCTTAATACTTAATTACTTAAAAGATGTGTGCTCTGATTATTCAACATTAGGCCAATAAGTGGCAGTGGGAGAAGCGATGACTACAGTTCTCCTTCCAAATTTTCTACATGTCTTTCTCTAATTTTCACCCTCAGAATATGTTTCATGAACTTTATTGTTAAATGGTAATCTAGTGAAAACTTCCTGGAAAAGTATTGGTTTAATTGAAGATTAATTAATTTAATTGTGTGTCTATCTTTAGTTTTCTGGGAGAGATTTTCTTTGTAGTGGCGAAGGTGATATTGTAGAAGATGTCCATAATAAATAAAAAGACTTGAAGTTGTCATAAACACATTTATTGGAAACCGTAAGATACTAGTTTCGGTTGTTACACCATCATCAAACTAAACTAACTTGATAATTGTGTAACAACCGAAACTAGTATCTCACTATTTTTAATAAATGTGGTTGTGACAACTTAAAGTCTTTTTATTCATTCTTTACGTTAAGGATGTTTGCATAGTGATAGATACTATAGATAAGTGATATAACTTGGTTACTTTACCTGGCGCATGAGACTAGAGAACATAGTGGGAGATGACTTATAAACAAACATTTTCCAAGCGCCAGATGAAACTCACCAAGCTATACCGTACCGATAGATACTGTAGCCCTATAGATAGATACTGTAGATCTATAGATAGATACTGTAGATCTACCGATAGATACTATAGATACTGTAGTCGTAGAAGCCAGCAGCGGGAGAGGGGGGGGGGAAGTAATTATTTTAAATTTGTTCCAGAGGCCAGTGAATCAAAAGATTATTGGTTCTAGAGGAGGGTCATTCTTGAGGATCACACCATCACACCAACACACCATCCTGACTGTGTACCTAGTCAGGAGGTCGATTTCAATTTTAAATTTTCCTATCCTTTCGAGAAAAGGTTTTTATTGAAGTTATTGTCTAAAAGCCCTCAAGGGAAACACAGAGGATTGGAGCCCTCATCACATCACCACCACTAGTCCCACCTAACTAATTAAAGGCTAATGTTATTTTATCTACAGATATAGATAGACCACCACCAAAGCTGCTAAAACATTCACCACTATACCAAATACCAATATTAATAAGTAGAGGAAACCACACTTATTTTTCATATTTTCATAATACATTCTGTATTATGAATAATTCACCATTACAAAGAAAACATTTTGTATTCTGAAAATCTGATAGTATGAATCATTTTTTTTTTTAAATAATTTTTAGAGTTCAATTTTTATATGTGGTTCAAAAAGTGAGAAAAAAGTTATCACTTTTCATAATATTATTATTTTCCTTTGTATTAATTCACAGCTTTAATTCCCAATACTCTTAATGGGTTGTAGCGCCAAGGAGTAAGCAAGTATTGCTGGAATATGTTCACATATGTTCAGGAATGTGTACAAAACACTGATTTTAAAAATATTGTAATTGACTGACGTGGTTCCATTTTTTTTCCACATAAGGGTCTCAAGTATATCAGATCCGATATGATATACTTCCTCGCCAATGCACATGTTTCTAGCATTACAACTATTTTGCAATATTATTATTGTTATTTCAAGTACTATTACGACGGAGTTGGTGGAACGTGAATGCCCAGCTTAACAATCAACGACAACCATCGTTCATTAGTATGAAGATTGACAGTGCTTTCATTGGAAACCCAGAGGATTAGATACTTTGATTACGTAAAAGAAATTACTGTAGTTTTCATATAACTTGGCAGCAGTATGCTGGGTTCAGATGTAGCATGTCCCATCTGCTACACGCTGCCAAGTTATATGAATACTACAGTAATAATTTTTAAAAGTCACCTAAACACATAAGTCATGCAATTCAAACGTTTTTAGGGAAATGTTCATGTTGTATAGAGAAAAATGATGGGTGGGGAAGGTAATTAGAAATTGCACAAATATTAAAAGGCATAGGCTTACCAAGGACTGTTGAGGATTGAAATGAGTTCCAATTGAAAACAAAGCAAGATATTGCAAAACTCACTTTAATTCATTGAAATCAAATTATTGACTTGATATAATCGAGTTCAACTCAATGAATTTAACTTTCTTTGTAGTGGCGAAGATGATATTGTGGAAGGTATCCATAATGAATAATAAGACGAAATTGTCACAACCACATCTATTAAAACTTTGAGAAACTAGTTTCGGTTGTTACACCATCATCAATCTCAATCAAACTAAGCTGATTGATGCAAACTTAGTTTGATTGAGATTGATAATGGTGTAACAACCGAAACTAGTTTCTCAAAGTTTTAATAAATGTGGTTGTTGACAATTTCGTCTTCTTATTCATTGAACGAATTTACTGTGATTCCGATATGTTGTTTTGCTTTCAACATGATGCGCAAATGGGGTGAATAAAAAACACCAATTGTGTTACAGATAACACATATTACTCTAATAAATTGTTATAAAAATACATCATACATACCTACAAAATGGATGAATACAATGAGTAATACTACTACCATAACTACTGTACTATGGAGAAAGTTTGTTTTTCTCTAAAAAACCGTAATTTAATTATTGCCATTCTAGAGTTATAATCCAACGTTTACAGCTACATTCTCACTAATACATAAAAAACGGGTAAGCTAAGTAGAAAACATGTAAAATTTATGAAAGATTTGTGAACTCACCTTAGCAGATTCGCAACATTAAATATATATTACCAGTTTAATCTGAAAATCGTGGAAATCTTCATATGAAAAGGACGTTTAGTTCTCCAAAACAATAGGCTGATACTACGTGAAAATATTTTTTCTGTTATTCTTATTGATGAAGATTAAAAACAAGATAAAGTTGTAAATAGATTAGTTAAAGTAGACAGACTAGTTCACTGAAAAAATTCTTAATTTTAAATGAGTTCAATGTTAATAGAACATGAAATCAACTTAATGTATTCCCTAACAAGCATCATTTCTACTAATCGAAACTTAATAGTACTTATAAATTGAGAAACTGGTTCATTCAAAGCTAAGAAAGAGTTTATTGCAATACAGCAATAAGTTTAAATTAATGCGATTGCATCCCCTATGAACAGATCATTGTAATTATCATTTAAAAATGAGTCTAATAATCATTAAAATGAATCTAATAATTATCAGTTATAATTCACTTTTGTGAATATTTATAAAAACAAAATATTATTTGACAAAATATTGATGTAAATTTGATTTGAGGAGCTACATCAAACGTATATTTTAAATAAATATTTGATGTAGCTTAAGGTTTTCAATATAACTTTTGAGTATCGAATGCATAAATTTGAAAAATCCAAAATAATTTTTCCATGAAATATTAAATATTGTGATTACTTCTGTTCATAAAAGAGATACTTGACTATCATTTATTCAAGACATACAAAAATAATATCAGTAAATACTAATCTGACTATAATAATACTTCAGTATAACGATAGCCTATCTAAAGAAAACTTTTGAAGCATGAGTAAAAAAAAACTAAATTAAAGTCCAATTACGTTAAAGACGACTGATAATTTACTATCCTAAGTTTTGATATGACAAGGACTAAATATCAATACTAAATGATATGATGTTGATACAAATGATACAAGTTGATTGAAACTATCACAGCATACATAAATCTGACTCAAAGATCTATGGCCTGCTTTGGAAATACAAAAAAGTATATTTACATACATTAGTTGAGCTTTGGTATTTAGTGTTCTAGTTGTATAAATTCAACGTTGAACAATATGGATACGTCAAACTATGACTTGAGATTCTTGATGAATGTAGTAATATCGTATTCTTCTTCATAGCAGTTGTCCTCCCACAAGTCAGGAAGAGAGTCGATCATCGACTTCATCGATCCGCCGCTAGATGTCGCTTGTGGAGAGATGATCGATGTGGCGCTAGAGGCGCCATCTTGTTTGTTCAGAGAGAATAGATCCAATAGCTGAACAAAAAACATTTATTTTCTACATTGCACAAACGCTTTCATTTTTTCTCGTGTTATTTAGGAAGTTGTTAAAATATTTATTAAATTGCTGAATGTTAACAAGATAATTCATTTCAAAATGTCTTTCAATGCTATAAATTATGCTGAATACCTCCGCTAATGCGAATATTGACAACTGGTTGACTGCATTAAATAGCTAATGAGGGATATATATTTTTTTAAAGTTGAAGCCCACATAGGTCCGAGACCTGTGCGTGGGTAATGAGTTGGATGATGGTGATTGATGAGTTGGACCTACAGTTTTCGAACCACCGGGAAGTGATTTTACAGCAGAGAACAGTTGTCATTTTTGCTGGCCAATCTAATCGGTTACCGTTGCAAACAGGACCTACGAGAAAGCAGCTTATCTGACTTTTCAATAATTGTCTTTATTGAAAGAAAAGTGTATAATGCAATACATATTCTACTGAACATAAAATGTATGAAAAAAATAGTTCTTAGGCTTAACTATACATATAACAAATTATGTAGACTTATATAGACATCTAACAAAAATAGGGAAGTGATAGCCGTGAGCAGTAGCAGGTTAAAACAGATTAGATAAGCAAAGCTCTCCTGGGCCCTCTCTGTACGGGTGACCGATTTGATTGGCCAGCAAAAAAGACTGTTCTCTGCTGTAGAATCATTTCCCGGTGGTTCGGAACCCACCAAAAATTGTAGGTTAACCACGTTTCCAATAATATGGCTCAAGAGGCGAGGTGGAACTACCCGTAAGGGTCTCCATACTTTATCTAAAAGCCATACTTTATCTAACAAAAAAAAATCAATTCAGCATTC
Organism: Conomelus anceps; assembly: GCA_948455865.1. Lineage (NCBI taxonomy): Eukaryota > Metazoa > Arthropoda > Insecta > Hemiptera > Delphacidae > Conomelus > Conomelus anceps. The sequence goes on along the minus strand of OX418225.1, from coordinate 37,310,384 downwards.
GTGTGTCAAAAGGTAGCAGTCAAATTTAGGTAATCTGAAATCTAATAATGAAGCTGATAACTGTTGTCATTATGTTATGTCATTAAATGACAGTTTGTTATGTCATTAAATGACATAATAAACTGAATACAACATAGTGTATGGAGCACAAGCACAATGTGTCTACTACTTTTGATAATCAATTCCAAATCGACTATGGTTCGAACATAGACATTCGTTATAAGTGTATCTACTCGTTCCAAAAGAACGCACAAAAAACAATTACCATATAATTTTTTACTTTTATTCAATGTGACAACTTGGGAAAGACAGACCAGAGTAATTAACTTCATTCTTTGCTGACCGAAGCTATGACACACAACTAATAATTACTATATTGTTACTCCTCCCACCAGGGGGCGTGACTTGACAACCAATCACAACGTCCGATTAGGTCAGCCTCTTTCCCTCTTAGCCAATAGTATCATTTCATGTATAGTATATATAAGGCTTCTCTGTACTTCAGTTTTTCAGTTTGATTGAGATTGATAATGGTGTAACAACCGAAACTAGTTTCTCGAAGTTCTAATAAATGTGGTTGTGACAATTTCGTCTTATTTTTCATTATGGATACCTTCCACAATATCACCTTCGCCATTACTAAGAAAGTTAATAAATTGGGCGATTGTCTGGGTAATTCATTAAATTTTTTATTCATTCGTTCAAATTTTTCTAACCTAATTTACAAAACAACTGCACTTGGCTACTGGGGTTTTTTGAGAAATTCAAGTACAGATATTTATTAGAAACTTATAAATTTAAACGAAGTTTCAGGTAAATGAAAGGTGGTTGATATAGTGAATCACTTTACTTCAGCACGAAAAAAGGTTGATGAATTCAATTCGTTAATATACAATACAACCTAGTTGAAACAACAGAGTTATGCAATAGATATAAGGAGAAAAATGAACGATTTTTTTCACGACAAGTTACTCAAACAATAATAGCAGCATATAAATGAAATATCATAGAATACAATTAAAAATAAAATTGAATAAATTTGATGTCAATTCAATACTTACTTTATCTGTACCCATTGTCATGATGTGCGAGTTTTCACTACTAATTACTGTATTGGCAGTCATCAGCTTGAATTTCTGCAACCTGTAAAATATATAAATATTATCTCTCAAATTAATATTTCTTCTTGCAATATTACGCCTCAATGTGATTATTGTAATATGAAGTAACAATAAATGCGTTGCTTTTCAAATAATTATGTTGTCTGATGATTTAGTTGCTATTATATGATTATGATGGTTTCGCATACCGTGACGTGACTCAAACTATAGACTCTACTAATACATAAAAACAAGGGCGGAATGAGATTTATCAGCATAAAAAGCATGGCTTGGTACACTGATATAATTAGATAAGGTAATATTAATTAGATAAGGTAAAACTTAATTAGATAAGGTAAATATAACTGACATAACTGTGAACCATAATGACAAGTTTGACAACGAATGTTATCTGGAATTTATCAACAGCACAGCTTGCTATGAAACCATATTTATATGCTACTACTCTTTTTGTATAATTATTAATCCAAGTTATTTCTTGATTTAGCAGGCTAATGTAAGTTTGCTTACCCCATGATTTTTTCCTCGAGGGTGGCACGAGTTATCAGTCTGTATACATTAACAACTTTCTTTTGTCCGATTCTATGAGCTCGATCCATTGCTTGCAAATCCTTCATAGGACTCCAATCATGCTCCACGAAAATAACCTGGAAAAAATATCAGACAGTTGAGTTTGACATCATTTTTTTGACAACACTAAGTTTGACGCAAAATGCATCAGAAATTGAAACAAATATATTTTCCATTGTAAATTCATTTACCTAAAAACGACCAACATTATCAACGACCAACAATCTAAAACAATTGAGAGAAAAAGTAGATTGTTCTTCTGAAAATTGGAATTTATAGTATAATACAAATTTTCAAAACTTATGCTCCTTAAGTAATTATCTCAAAAACGTCAAAAATTATAACTAGATTTTAAATATTGAATCCCAATATTTTTTCTTTATTGTGATTGAAAACACACAGCATCAAACACATTTACTTACAGAAGATATCAGATTATTAACGATAATATGACAAAGATTATTGAGACAATAGGCTTTTTTATTACTCAAATGATTCAGTCATTCCATCCATTTACAGTGTGTACTAGTCAATTTCAAATACAGTCAATCAACAGGTTCAATTGAACTTTGACCTTTCAACTTTATTGAATTCAACCAGTTGCTAGTTTCACATAGCAAATGAAATAAATGATAATTTAAGCTGCAATCATACAATATAAATAAATTGCAAAATTGTTTTTATTTGGATAAAAACAATTCGCTTCATTTATATTGCTTTTACTACGTGAAGGAGTCTGAAATCGTGATGAACAAAAGCCCATGCAATAATGATGTTAGAAAATTATACATGATTCTGATCATAAAACAGTCTACTAAAAAATTAAGAATAATAAAAAATTAAGAAAAATAAAAATAGCATACAACAAAATGTTAAACTCACAGTGTCAGCTCCAGTGAGATTCAATCCCAGTCCCCCGACATGAGTAGTCAGCAGTAGTACATCAATTGATGGATCGTTATTGAACTGAGTGACAACTGAATGTCTGGACCCGGGTGGAATGGAGCCATCCAGACGAAGGTAAGACACATTTGGCATGTGCATCCTATGCAATAACACCATCAAAATCAGCAATCAACATAAATACAATACGAATTTATCACAATTGTTACTTCTGAGTCATTCCTTTTACTCCATTAGAATTATTCATTAATGAGATTTGAAGTTTTGAATTTTAAATATTTGAATACTGTATACACATTCTAATTATTCACTTTGCTTGTAGTAAATTTTGCTTTGTTTTTGTTGTATACTGTATTAGAATCGTTGACTAATAATGTTGTTAGGCTAGGTTACAGATGCTACAGACATAAAGCCTGCCTTCCACTGCAAGTGGAGCGGACTCTTTTGAGGTCAAACTGCACCAACTCATACAAATGTTTAGGACCCTCAACTGTTAATCGTGTACCATAACCTCAAGAGTCCGCTCCGCTTGCAGGCTTATATATCGGGTCCAATAGGATAGTAATCAATTACTCTCATAGAGCGCAGTTAACATATAAGTTCATCAATATGTAACTAATCAATTAAGAGTTGAATCTTTACATTTTCGTATATTGTGGAACGAATAAAATTAAATATACAACATAACAATACTGAGTGAACTACACACTTACTTGAAAAAATCGTTTTCTAAAATGTTCAACATTGCCTTCAGCTGGCAAAAGATCAATGCACGATGCTGATTGACAACCGGCTCCGTTGTGCTTCCACTACTGTCAGAGCCTATACCGCAATCCAGTAGCAATTGCCTGTGACACAATTATCATTAAAATAAAATACTGTAATATTGGAATAAATGTTAGAAATAACAACAATGTCACTTTATTTTTTGGACTAATAATTTAGACAACGAATATTTTTAATAAAAGGCGAAAGATTTTTTCGCATTTCATTGATTGCATGAAGTGTTTTGCTTTGCAACTACAATATTAAACTGATGAGGATCAGGATGAAGCCTAGATAGGTCTGAGACCTGTGCGTGGGTAAAGACCTGGATGATGGTGATTTATAGTTTTAGGACGGTTCCGAACCAACGGGTAGTGATTTTACAGTAGAGAACAGTCTTTCTTGTGGCCATTCCAATCGGTTGGAATTCTCATCAGTTTAATCTTGTTGTTGAGAACATCATCGCCATTCATTAAAGATTTTCGTTGAGTTGACCAAATTATTAGTCTGATCTGAGCTATACAGTGAAATTCCTATAAATTTGGCGGCTCTGGTGGCGCAGTTGGTTGGAGAGTTTGTCTGTGATAAGATAAGGCTCTGGCTGGCTTCGTTTCCTGCAGCCTTGGGTTTCAATCTCATTCAGCCATGTATGTTTCTCATCATTCACCTCATTACCCACACACTAGTCTCCAGACTCTTGTGGGCATCATCCGCAATAAAAAACTAGCAGGTTGCCCGATTCAATTACATGTGAATGAGTAAATAACCTATCTATGATTGTCTCTTTTTTTTATTACCCCTCTTCTTTTTCTCCATCTTCTTCTTAATTTTTATCCTCATTTCTCTCCTCCACAATGCCTTATTTTACAGCTTTCGCCGACAGATAAGAGTAAGTAGCTGTTAATTATATCAGATAAGCATTGATAGATAGATATTGCAATTGTTTTGCAATTTTACATTAGTTACACTCTTTCACTTTAGGTCTAGTAAAGGTCGTTAGAAAACTTAGGTTCTTCTTTCTTGCATTTTTCCCAATATTTGGAGTCGGAAAATTCTAATTGCTTTTAGATTATAAAGATTGTGTACATCTTATGTTACTTGATTTTTTTATTTCATGAATGGCAATAAAAGTATTCTATTCTATTCGAGCTCTATGAACGAGTGCTATCTGATTAAGAGGAATTCATGAGCTTAGCTTCATTAATATAATTACCAAAAACTAATTAAATTAACGAATAAAAACATATTGAATACTGAATGCTGTCGACAGCTGTACTAATATTTATCAGCATTTAGCACATTACTTTTATACATTGGATAGGTTTGATAAAATGTTTAATCCAACAATCTTATAGTGTCAAGTAGTAGTCTCTTAAAGTCCCGTAATAGTGTCTTATAGTGTCAATGGGAGTCCGATCAAGTAATCAATAGAAGTATTTAACACACATAACAATGTAGTGACTACAAACATACTAGTTATTTTCAATAAAAATATAATTTAATAATATGATTTATTGGTTTCAAAAAAAATAGTGAAACAGGATAGTAACAGAAAATCAAAGTAAGTTTCAATTGTCATAGAAAGTAATTGATGTTTCAGCGTAAGTCAGTAAAGTTCAATAGCACAAGGAAATATAACATAAAAAATCTTCAAGTGAATTACCCTAAGACAACTTCATTGAATATAACAGAGAAATCTTAAAGTGAATTACCCATTTTTTTGTCAGCATAGGAGTAACTCACTTTAGTAACTTATCAACTAAGTAGCTTACTTCAGTTTTGGGAACGAGTTACTTACTTCAGTGCAGGTAATTTTGCGGCATGATTGATATCGTTAAGACTAGAGCTTTGCGAGAGCAGTTGCTTTGAAATTTTACTGAATTCCGGATGCTGGGGCGTCAATACTAGTTTTGGATGGTTGCAAACGTTTTGCAAGTATCTGAGAGCCTGAAAAAGAGAGTAATTTTGAAAAAAATAATAAACAAATAGACTTTAAAAACAACTCAGAAGAAGTAGCAAAATACTAAAGAAATGATTTGACATAAAAACACAAAAAAATCCAGCCTATCGACCAGTTCTCAAGTTCGATATCCAGTAAGACATACAGCTTTTCCTCACACTATCCCATATTTTCTCAATGCATTGTGAATCTCTTGAGAGATTCTAGAGCTTGTGCTTGGATAATCATACAAAAATGTCAGGAATCGATCCTGAGACTGACAGAATAGTATCCAATTACAATAACCACGGTGCATAGGTACAAATCAATTGTTCACAAGCTATAAAGATTACTAAGATATGGAAAAACCAATACAGAGTATAAAAATAGGAGTATTGTAGTGCAGATTATTGTAATAGTGTAATATGAAAAAAAAATGAATTGTAACCATGGAGATATACACCCTCTTTCTTCTACCTCCATGACTGTAATATTGAAATGAGAAAAGATCAAGATCAGATTTTACACATCAACTAGACACATGCTAATTTAAACCACGAAAGTCAACTTTTAAAATCTTATAAATAAGCGTAATGACTTTGGACATAACGTCATAAAAAGGTTAGCCTCATTTAAAAGCCAGTTTAACCACCCTATGGCCCAACCTGCTTTCGATAAAGAGTATAGTGTCTTGGCTTGAAAACAAAACAAAGAAAGACACACATGATCTAGAATTCTAGAAGCCCTTAAGGGTAAAAACACCCTTAAAACCAAAAACGAAAGAAAATTAAAAACGATTTTTTTACAATTATTTTACCTGGAAAATATGCGGATTTCCTTGGAAGCTGTTGGCGTTGGAACCAATTGATTGAGCAAGATTTTGATGAGCGTGCGACTTGGTAAAGTCTTCGTAAAGCTGTTCTTGTAGAGGACTCAATTCACAATAATAATCCTAGAATACATCCATAATTCAGATATACGTACTGATTCAAACAAGTAACAGTAGATAAACTTGAACGCGTTCAACAAATTAATCTTGTTGTTGTTTCTTTGCTCACTGTTTGAATTATTATTATTATTATTTATTATTATTATTATTATTATTATTATTATTATTTATGGCGTTAAGTTGCACACCTGAGCGGAGCCCAAACAACATGCCACACGTCAAATACATCCATATCAATTATTATAACAATATAAACAAAATTTTACCGGTTTAGTCAATTATAAAATCTTATATTATGTTGCACGTGCTCCCTGGCACCCCGGAGCAAGTGCAACTTCGTCCAGACCAATCTACAGGCTGATTGACAACCCATTTACAATCACATGAGCCATCAACCAGCCCGCAGGTCACAATCTAAAATTGACCACTGAAACAATAATGTTATAATATTTTCCAGGGCATTCAAAATTCAATAGTCAAATAAAACTTATTGCATTTAACCCTATAGAAGTTGAATAAAACTGGATCTATTACTGTACATTATAAAGAGTTTTAGGCTGATAACAGTAATATAACATTAACATTTATTTATAATATTTTTGAAGTATAATTCTATGCATTGTGTTCATGGTAGTGTTTCACCTTGCAGAAGAAATTGGACAAATCATCTTTTTTTACTGACAATTCTCTTTTTATATTACTGCTTTATTTCAAATACATGCATGAAAATTACAAATAATAAAGGGTTACAGCTAATGCCAAAGCAAACCTCATTGAATGCAGTAGATTGTCTCAAATCAAACAAGGAAATCACAAAACAACAGTTGAAACGCTATGCTAACAAAAAAACAATGTCAAAATAGATACAAAAGAAAACGGTATGAAATAAAAGTATAAAGAAAAATAACCCTAAACATTAGTTAACTCTAAACAAAGAAATGAAAGAATCGCTAGAAACAAAATAGAAGGTAGATATAGAAATAGAGGAAAGAAGAAAGAATATAATTTAGCTGCATAGCTTGATAATAAGATGTTCTTGAGTTCATCAGTTTAAAATTTGAAGCAGAATATAGAAAATATATAAGAACAAACGCTCAACTCCCTCTCGAGAATACCCATATCAGCGGTCGATATCTTCCTCCGTGACACAGAACGTATTCATTAGACATTGAAATATTGATGAGTTCATCATAATTGATACTACTTCAGCCGTACAGGTAGGTTTTAAATGACTCAATTACGAATTTTCAACAGTAGATAAATGAAATAAGATTTAAGATAATCTCAAGAATAAAAAAATGGAATAAAAATAACAGCTCTTTTTTCTAACTTCATTTTCACCAATTAAAAGTGGAAATCATTCATTTAATATTGCAAATAATATCGTTGGAAATTAATTAGCTTACCTGAGTGATTTTTGGAGGAAGATCTTTTAGAACATCCTCTTTCATTCTTCTGAGAACAAATGGAAGTACCTGTCTGTGGAGAGCTTCCATGGCAAGAACACCTGTAATAGAGAGAATAGGTAAATTATAAAGAAGAAGAAGAAGAAGAAGAAGAAGAAGAAGAAGAAAAGAAGAAAAATAATAATGAACAAAAACTTAGCATGGCGTTATCTGCTTTATTCTCACTTACCCGGTAGTTTAGAAGTTTAGAAATAGAATTTTAGCAATTCACCTCACAGCCAACGCACAAGTCTCATGTGGGCTTCATTAGTAAGAACACAATAGAGGGAACAACTATTTAGTTTAATTTACTTTTAAGAGTAAGGCTTACTTTTGGAGTAAATCAGTTGCCACCAAAAATGGTTGACATTTCTTGTACTGTACTTCAATTCATTTATAAATATAATAATAGATTCTTATGTAAAAACATGCTTTTATTACTAATAATTTTGAGAGGCGGCGGACGCGTTTCGAAGTAAATAGTTCTTCCTTAGTTATACAATATATTATATAGTTCTTGCTTGGTTGCAGAGTCTACAAAGCACATTTTTACTCAAAATAGATATACCAAAGATTACGAGAATGGATATACACAACAATAATATAATAGAATAAAATGCAGGGTCTAGGACGTAGCTTGAGTGTTTCTAGGCAGCCAAGAGGCTCAACATATTCCTACAAAATGTCTAAAGAAAACAGGCTCTAAGCCTAAAACTTCTTCTATAACAAATTTTCAACTAGAGTCTAATTTTGTAGGTTAAGTTTTAGTCTCAGAAAATTCCTACTAAAAAATAAATAAATTATTTAAATTATGTTTTGATTAACTCAATTATTTATCTGAAATATTCTATTATAATGGCGTTGGTATGCTTATTTTCGATTTCTGATGAAATAAGTATAAAATAATAGTCTGCTCACCAGCTTCTTGGTCGCGTAGGGAGCTCTTGGGGTCTCGGCTGGCCAGAATGGGTCGACTGTACTTGGCAGTGAACTGGCGCTCAGTGCCCAGAAAGCCCGGCATCAGAAAATCAAACAGCGACCATAACTCCAACACGTTGTTTTGTATCGGAGTTCCTGACAGGATAAGACGGTTGTTGGCTGTCAGCTGTTTTATTGCTTTTGAAGACTGCAAATTAAAAAAAATCATGAATTATAAATTCAATTAAAATGAATTGTTAAAGCAGAACTGCAGCAGCAACCTCTATAAAACTGATTTGAAGAACCTGTGATGGTTAGAAAGAGCTTCTGATCACACAGAATAGAATAAATTAAAATCGCAATGTTGTAATTTTGGGAATAAAGATAAATAATAAAATTTTAAATAACAGAAGTATAATTACATAAAAATTAAAAGGGAGAAAAAATAATAATTTAAAGGGAGAAAAAAATTAAAAGGAAGAATAATTACATAATAATTAAAAGGGAGAAAAAATCCTATAAGCGTTAGATTCACCAAATACAATATAATGTATTACATTATATTGTCTTTGATTTCACGATTGAAATGATTTTCCCAAGACAAGAATTATTGTTTATGGATAAGGACAGCAAATGCCTCAACTGTCCCTGGTTGCACTTCCGTATGTAGCCCGGTGAAATAATCGACTGAGAGAATCGATGGTCGATATCTGCACCATACCCAAAGCCAAACCTAACCTATCGAGTATCAATATATTAAATCTTTAAAAATTGCATCACCATCACTACCGTACTACTGGAATAAAAAAAAAAACTAAAATCCTAAAAAATGATTGTATCACCAGAGATCGCATATCGAGATTAATTATTATTGTAATGATAAAATAAATAAATTAATTAATACAAAACAAAATAAATTTTTCTAGCCTTGAAAGTAACTTGAATACAATCAATACTAATAACAAACAATTAATAGCTTCCTAACAAAGATTTTGTGATTCGAATGAAAGAAACTACATTCTTGGTACAATTTGTCATGAAAAATCAATAATTGAATATAATTATACTGTAGTATCTATCAACATTGTGTTTCAAGATTTAAAAGTTATCGAATGTAAATATTAATAAAGTAAGAACATTTTAGTTACAACTATATCGTCTCGTACAAAGACTGTAGATGATTATTGTGTACAGGATAAAGTGAATAATCATACCTTTGTTTTCCCATTCTTGATGACATGACCTTCATCCAAGATAACATAGTTCCATTTGATCAATGAGAAAAAGTCGATGTCTTTCCTAACAATATCATACGAGGCGATGATCAGATCATGCTGTATGACTTTTGGTCGTAATCTGTAAAATAAATATAAAAAATCACTATAAAAATTAACCAACTTTTAAAAACATAAAATTGAGATTAACCAAAACTAAGAGATGCAGAATTATTTCATCAATAGAATTTCTATTCAACTAACTACAAAGCTTGAAAAAAGCAACTAATCTTTAAAAAAAAAACTCCTTATAAAAAAAAACGGTCTGGTGTTTTTTATGTTACTATAGTAAAAAAGTCCAGGCTTCCAAGAGATTGAAAAATTAATAGCGTAATTCATTATATTTATGAGATTGTTTGACAATGATTTATGCATTGAAACTGCTAGAATTACACACATTGCCTAATTCATTATAATTATGAGATTGATGAACAAAGATTTATACATTTATACTGATAGAATGGGATGATGATACATCAAGATAATAGTCTAAATACGATAAACTTCAGGGATTCAGGATCTAATTCAGGACCTAAGTGAAATATTTATAATAAATTGGATACTAGTAATCTAAAAACGAATGATGTTTAAACAACTAATCCTGATGATGCTCCAAGATGGCCTGATAACAAGTGCAGATTATTCAAATCCAATTAAATCCAGTGCATTTTTATTCACTTCAACCTAGTGGAATAATCTCTTCGATTGCATGAAACGATTTTGACTAAAATCTTCAATTCAATAATTGATTTCTAAATCAGATTTGCTCTTTCGGGGATTGAAATTTTCAGTACATAAATATTAAAAAATAATAGAAAGCATTAGACTTACCGTTCTCGTTCGACGGGAGGCCCGGCGTACTGCATGGGATTCAAATATTTTTTTGATAGGAACTTTTCAACTTCGTAGACCCAGTGACCAGTCAGAGTTGGCGGGCAGATCACTAGAGATGGCAATGGCACACAATCTGCACTTTTAGTAAGCTGTAATTAAATTATCAAAAAATAATTAATATCTCAAAATTAAATTCATTCATTTATTCTGACAAAATTACAATGTACAGTACGCACCATATAGCTGTGCCCGCGTGTCCTTGAAATACCTTGTAGATGAAGTAAGGTTCGCGGGGTGATATCAATGCCTTTCTACATACGTATGATGTCTTCTGCTAACATTGAACGCTACGGTACTGCAGTCAGTGCATTGCACTTATAACACTGCGTTCAGATTGCTTGCATTCGGGCTGTGATTCGGGTTTACTTTTCGGTCAAGTGTTTCTCCTCTTCGTTGTTATTCTAGTTTAATAAAGTGGAATTCGTAAAAAAATGTATATTGCAACCTTAGAGTCCAACTTCATTCACTGAATTGAACAAACTAGATCAGTCAGTCTGCTGCAAAGGCGAAGACAAGTTGCTTTGTTGTATTGTTGGAAGTGCCTATAGGGAGCATAGATACGCGTATTTAGAATCTTTGCAAAATCTCACCAAATAGGTCCAGTCAGATGATTCTTTCACAGAAAATAAATTCAATTTATTCTCTACATTTCATACGCTGAATGTATATGAAAATTATTGAAGACAAAAAAGTTTCTCGATACATAACTTTTCAATGTCATGAAAATTTTGATTTGTAAATTTTCTGTGTTAATTGTCTTGTTCTAGGAAAATCTTTGATTGAAATGGGATTTAATCGATGATTATGAAATTCTCGAACTGTTTTTATTACCAAAGTTTCATCGATTTCTAATGAATGGTTCGACAGTAGCTATGTTGGGAATGAAATGTGAACACATTTTTTGAATGAAGTCTGGTTTTTATTAAATTCCAAATATCTTTGTAATTAGTACGTTCTCGTTGAAAGTGCAAAGGATAAAAATGATGCACATCGGTTAGTTTAATAAAATGAACTTTGTTCTAAAACAATATTCGAACTTTTTGGAAAATGGTTAAATGTTTTCAGCGCGGGTAGTGTCGTACTCTCCTGGCCCTTTGCCGGCGGGCACAGCTACGTGGCGACTACTGTATGTAAAGACGCAACAGATTCAAGTACAAAGCTTCACAAATTATGAATGTGCTATATTGTCCAAATCGTTGAATAGATGATGATACTGAATTATACACGTAAAGTTAAGCAAGAAAATAGGCAAAAACGTCAAGAGTTAAGAAATAGAAGAGGAAGACGTTCATTTTACTAAAAAGAATAAATCTATTTTTAAACGTCAAGCTTACCTTATATTGCTGCTGCCTTGTGTAGTGATCACTGGCAAGAATACATATTGACTGCAATGTTTTTCCGAGGCCCATATCATCGCACAGAATACCATGTAGTTTGTACTTGTTCAGAAACGCCAACCAGTTGACGCCAGACTGAAAGTTTAATAAGAAAATCAATAAAATAAAAAAAAGTCAGGTTAGGTTAGGTTAGGTTGGAAAACTAAATTACAAATAGGCTAACCTTTCAATTTTGGAGATTCAATTAAACACAAACTATTAAACACAAATGATGAACAGCATTGGAGACCTAGAGCCGTATTTATTTATTTATGAACCTATATTGAGGTTTTCTCATCTCAAGGGAGACTTGGAAAACATTTCAAGTCTCCCTTGAGTTCAGGAGTCCTTGAAGTTTATTCAATACTTTTCCCTGTTTATGTAAACTCAATTTACTCAATTACTAGTTGATATACATTCTCCAATAAGATGATATGTGAGCTACATAAACCAATTGGGTAAAACAATAATACATAATATAAGTGTAAATGAGGTTGTAATATTACAAATTAAAAGAACCTATATTATTATGTAAAAAACTTAAAAGGATTTATCAGTTCCTAATTCTAATGGCCACTCATACAAATTGTAAAATATTTCAAATTTGCCGCCAAGTCAACTTTCGTGAACTTTCAAATAATTTTGTATTGTACTAATTTCCACTTTGATATTCTATGTCTAATATATTTATAATCATAATTAATTCTGTTACAATTAATTACATATAAACTACTAAATTTGTAAAAGACAAAATAGAATATTCATCTTGGTCTCCCTTCAAACCTCCAGATGATAAACTAATTATGAAAAATAAGACGAAATTGTCACAACCACATTTATTAAAACTTCGAGAAACTAGTTTCGGTTGTTACACCATTATCAATCTCAATCAAACTCGGTGTTTGATTGAGAGTGATAATGGTGTAACAGCCGAAACTAGTTTCTCGAGGTTTTAATAAATGTGGTTGACAATTTCGTCTTATTTTTCATTATGGATACCTTCCACAATATCACCTTCGCCATTACTAAGAAAGATAAACTGATGGTTTGATTTAAAAAAAAAAAAAAAAACAACTGATTCAAACATCTAAACTAGGCAGTTAAAATTTTGACTTCATGATTGATCGATCAAAATGTGATAACTGAGTTTCGTATATTCAGAAAACTTTAGTGAAATGGATTTGAGATTTAAATTTTGTTACTTTCTTCTTAAAGATTATTTAAATTAACGTCGGGAGTGCGAAATTATCTGATTGATAAATTATTCATTCACAGAAGAATAAATGAAAGAATCCAGTGTTTGATGAAAATCTCCCATAGTAAAGATGAGTACTCTTTTTAGTTTTTAAATAATTATCTAGCTTTTCAATCAATTTCTGTTTTATAAAAAAAATGAAGACACATCCAATTTCATTAAAAAATATTCATTAATATCATCAAGAAGAAAATAATTTGGCTTACACCAGTTCATCGAATTTATAATATTTTTCATGTAAAGAAAAATCAAATAAAATTGTATCGATTTCTTTGGAAAGCAAGTTTTTTCATTTATTTGACTAAAACTCAATCAATACTCAAAAAAGAACAATTTTTTGGAGCCGATGTCATGAAATTAGGTTAACAGTAAGAAGTCCGTTCCAAGGGAATTTCCATAAAAAACGGAACGCAGCAAGGTAAAGAAATGTTCAACGAGATGTGATTGATAAATTATAGACATATCGAATACTAAAAGACCGGTCGGTCACACCAACTCATTTCTTCAGTTCTCTATTTTAAGGAATACTTTTTTGCGTACCATCCCTCACAGGCTAGGCCCAGCGATCACATAAGACCAATAGATGGAGCACTCCTATACCTACAGCATTACGGGAGGTGAAGCCAAGTCGGCCATCTTGGTTGGACATAGAAACTCGAAACCGGGTGCAGAGAAGCTCAAAATATTAATGCACGCGCTTCAAATACATCGTCGTCCAACACCCTTCAGATCAGGTTAAAATTTTGAAATTTGATGTACATATACTACATAAAACACCAATTCTAATGGTGTAACTCAAATTACCAATTTCGAGTTCTATTCAAGGTTAATGAGTAATAAAAGTCGAGAGCTTTATACAAATTTGAAATCGTGACATGAAAAAGTTGGTAAGTGAGGAAATTTTTTATCTTTAAGACAGGCAAGTTTCGTAATTGGGAAAGTTTTAGATAAAGAGTTGAATTTTATTTTTCATTCGAAGCTTTTTTCTCTAAGATCAGTCGTTCTCCTGATATTGTCGGCAGAACATAGGCGAAAAAACCAAGTGAAGCGCCCGGCCTGTTGCCGAGCGTCTCAACTGCTGGGCCGCTCTGGGCTCTTTCCCCATGTTAATAATAATGTAGGCTACCTTTTTCTCAGGTACCATTCAAGCCACAGATTTGCGGTTTGGCACACTGATTCTTTCTTATATGATGAAGACTTTACTGAGATAATTTATTTTTATGTGACTTATAATCGAGGTATGATTTTTTTTAATACGTTTCTAAGAAGTCAACTTTTGTTAAAAAATTACAATAAAATGTAAAATTGAATTTTTTGTCGATAATATTCGAATGTTCCCTAACTGTGGTTTTAATGACATTCCTTTATCTTTGCCAGTGTTGAGCAGAATAACTGTACTTATGCTTATAATTAATTTTTAAATAGTTCTCAAATTAAATCTCCAATGTAGTCTTAATTTAGAGGGAATCAGATAGAGTGATCTATTAAGTTCTAGCACTATTATTGATGACTTGCTGACTTTATTATTACGTGAAAATGATATAAATTCGGACCCTGTGGTCCGAAAGCATTGTTTCAGTCAGTAAGTTAATTAATATAAGTTTCACGTAATAATAATCTCTTCAAGTCGTCTTATTGGTAATATTGCAATTCATAATGAATCAAGAAATAGAAAAGTGATTTATGATACGATCATACTCCAGGCAGTGGCTATATAACTTATAGGTAAAAAATGAGAGAAGAAAACGTCATATGAAAGTTATAAAAGAATGAAGGTGGTTGAGATTCAAATAAAAATCCCAAATAAATAGGAATTTTATTATTACATTTTTTAAGAATTATTACATTCCTAAAAAGTGATTTGCTTACAACTTATTTCGAATCACTACAACCACCTTCCATACAGTAGCATGGTTAACTTAGTATGTAGGTGATGACTTTAATTAGAGTTGTTAGGCTAATGATACGTTCTTCCTTGATAATTCTGTATTTGCAATGCTTTTTTAATGATGAATTGCAATAATATAACAAACCTACAATAAATTGGACATAAGATTTTTCTAATAATTAATATAATGGAGATTACACTATGAAAATAATTTCGTACAAAACATTAACGTACAAACGTAACTTGTATAATATCGTAGATGTACTATTAAACTTACACTATAAAAACAAGAAAGACATTAATGAAAACCAGAATTACCTGTAGTTTTAAAATGTCTCATATTGCAATTTTAATTTATCCTACACCATAGAAAGTAAGGGAACAATAAAAGAAAAAACATATTGCATACAGCATTGACAAGCTATCAAAATAACTACCTAATTAAATAATTATTTTTTAAAACTGGGAGAAAAATTAAATACAAACATTAACATACTAACAGACTGCGCTGTCTGAGGTCTGAGCGCTCGCTACTAGGGTGACTCATCCCAAGGCCGCCGCCATCTTACTTGGTCAGCGCGCCAGAGCTGGCTTCAACAGTCAGTCCTAGTGCTCCATCTATTGGTCTTATGTGATCGCTGGCTAGGCCTCAGGATGTTTTTTTTTTCATTTATTCATGTTTGGAAAAGAATCTTAAAGTATGGTTACATCGTATATTTAACTTTTTAAGTGAATTCAACGACTTGTAGTCTTAATATTAACAACGCAGTTCGTCATGGAACAAGAAATCCAGGAATATATTTAATTTGTGTTATAATGTTTTCTTTCTATTGTACAATGTTCTTGTGGATAAATAAATTTTTTAATTTCATTAAAAAAAAAATGTTATATGTTATTAATATTATAGGAATATTAGGGAACAAGCCTAATGACGGTAAAGTGAAACAGAGTTGCATAAAACATGGAACGACCTTGAAAAGTTGGAAAAACAAAATGATAAAGACGTTATGTAGACATAAAGAAAATAGAGAATTTTTTTATAAAGATGTAACAAAGAAATGATGAAAACGTTGACAAACGAACCTGCTGATAGGATCTTAGCTCAGCATTGATGGGAACAGGAACCACATAGTCTTGTATTGTTTTCGGATTGAACAACTGCTCTAAAAAGGCTTTGTCCTTGTCTTTTTTCTCGTTCAAAGATGGCGTCAGAGCAGGTGGATGTGGAATGGCGCCGTCCAACGGCATCAACTGGATCAGAGTGGCAAAGCAGTGCGTAGCTATCTGTCTCACCGAAGACTCTTTGTCACTCATGCGACCTAAAAAAAGTTAAAAGAAGAAACATTCAATAAATTTCAAGACAGGAATAATACAGCATTCATTCACTCAATATTCACTACAGTTTGTTACTACAGCAACGAGATAGTACTTTTCAACTCAAAAGATTTTATCAAAATTCAATATTATTAGGCTATTTTTAACTGTTTTTAGTGTTTCGTTTCGAGTGATCACCTCTAAGTGAAAAATAATCATTTTATTATTTTTAGTAAATGTAATTTTTAGTGAATTAACCTTAATGTTTTTAACAATACAGTTAATGTTAATACATATTGAATTGAATATAATAAATACACAACTAGCCAGTACAGGTTGGGGTGTGATACGATTTCAACAAACGAGATCTAGTGAGTTTGATATCAATAGAAGTGGTCTCAAGTCTTCCAAAGAAGTCACACAAAAATATAATTATTAAAGACCCGACAGGTCCTCACAGTCCAAGTGAGATCACTATTGATTTTGGAGTTTGGTGGTTGAATATAAAAATAATTGCGAAGTAAAGCAGATTTCAACTAGAGGCTGTAGGTCAGTTTTGGCTACTGAAAATCAAAAAATTGGATATTACAAAGGCTGATGTCCAATTATTCGTTTTATTTTTGTAGTGCAATCGTTGACGTTTGAAATCTTTTCTTAAATTATTTTAATCGACGAGTTGTGAAAATATTGAGGCATGATATATTATGAATAAGGAGAAGAGAAACAAAACTATTTTCAAGAATTTCCGATGTGCATTTATTGTGAATTGGGAATCATTTGATGTTTCTAGAAATCAAAGCAGTTCAGCACAACTGATAATAACATCATAATTTTTCTGTGTAAATCCGTTGGGTCCTTGGATGCTAGTTGTGTCGGTTTATTTTTTCTAATATCACTTATTTGTGGATATTTCATTAATTTATTTTAAGTAAATGTATAACTAGTGAAACTATCTGCTGTTAAACGTATCCCACTTAATTTGGAGATGCAATTAAATAAATAATTTAAAACTATTTGTGTAACTGTATTCTTGTACAGAGCGATATGCAAAACCCTTTACGACAACCACAATAACGCTAATGTTGGAGCATGTGAAGAGCTGACCAAATGAGGCATAGCATGGGCGGAGAATGAAAGAAAGGCTGTGCTACAACTCTCTATTATAAAGATTGGTAGCGCAGTTGGTTGGAGCGCTTGTCTGAGATAATATAAGGCTCTGGCTGGCTTCGTTTCCTGCAGCCTTGGGTTCGAATATTATTCAGCCATGGATGTTTCTCATCATTCACCCATTCGCCTCATTACTCACGCACAAGTCTCCAGACTCATGTGGTCATCGTCCGCAAAAAATTGATTCCTTTGAAAAATGGTAATAATAATATAAATATACTAAAATATAGTAATAATAATGGACATTATTACTCACCGAGTAGAGGTATAACCAGGAGAACGACATATGGAATGATGTTGATTTGTAGTTTGTCGATGACACAGGCAAGGGCCTCAGCGGCTCCCTGACGTTTGGTTTCGCTTGCAATGGCTGCCAGTAGTGGCAACACTGAGTCAACGACCGCCGTCATGGTGGTCACTGAGTCCAGGGATGCCAACACGGCCAGGCAACGCGAGGCCAGGTGACGTACTGCGCGGTATGGGTGCTCCAGGCACAGCAACAGTTGTGGCATTATGGTGAATACCTGTAACCAGCAAACCATCATTCAGTTGCTATTATTATTTATTATTATCATTATTATATATGGTTATTATTATTATTATTATTGGCGATAGAACTCCCAAGAGGATAACGCTAAGTATATAATTCATGAAGTAATTGTATTTTATTTCCTGGGTCTATTCTTCTTGTTCACCCAGTACTCTTTCATCCCTTGAGAAAAGTTCTTTTTCTTTCTTCACCCAACGTGGTCTGTGCTGTTTTGGGCGTAACTCTGTGACAATTTCCCACTTATACACCTTTTTCATCAAAATCTCCCTGTTCGTTTGTATCAAGTTGGGTTAGATCCTTTTTAACATTTTCTACCTAGGGTCTGGGACTAGTTAATGACAATAGGTATTCAACCTATAATCTGTGTTCTGGAAGCCTGAGAATATGACCATAAAACTACTACTACTGCTACTATTATTACTAATAACAATAATATTACTTTTTTTGTATCGCCCACTTTGGGGTACGTTAAATCAATTATTCTTCTTTTGTGAATGCTCCTTGCGCTTTCGCCCATACTCTCTCATAGAATTCCGATGTTGCTTTTTTCCTCTTCTTGGACACTGCAGTTCCCCGTAGCTTTTGGTTTTTCTTAATATCTTCTATTTCCTCCAGCAACTTACCCAGATGCACAGTATTCTTGATTATGTTTTCAGTAATATCTAATTCATCAAAGTCAAGTTGTACTTGTTTAAGCCAGTTACATTATGTTACTACATTTTCTTATTCTGAAAAAATCAAATATTTGCTTAGTAAAACGATTTTCATTCATTCTAAAATGTGACCGTAAAAAATTATTCTTCTTTTTTTCCAGACAGCATCCGGAAGCCATTCTATTTTCTGATAAAGAATCTTATTTGAAATCAAATGCACATTATGTTTAAATTTCGGTCCCAATATTTATTAATATTACAGTTATTGTTACTATTATTATAATAATTATTGAATACATAAGATGATTGGAAGTTTCCCTTCTGTTTAGTTTCTGTGATATGGTAGAAGTTTAATTTATATTATCTAATGGCCGTTTGCACAGACACAAATGAAAAAACTGATCCCTGATCACCTGACTGAGATAAATCGTTTCGAGATTTGTGTTGCAGAAAGGTCGATCACTATTTTGAGCGACGATTTTAATTTGACCAGAGATTTAGAGGGAAGTTCAATTTGGCAACAATGTAATTTTATATAAAAACCCTCATTTGTCTTCTTGGAGTAGGTGATGGTGATAGTGATAATGTTGTACTTATCCATAATCTATAAGACTTTAATTAAACATGATCTGTTTTCATGTTTCTCTTAAATTTTCTCACTTTCCTAATTAAATCATGGTAAATGAACGGAAGTAATAGCGACATTGAGCCATATTCTTTACGGAATTATTTAATAATTTTCTGGCCAAGTGCTACAGCAATAGAATAGATCTACAGAAAATTATAACTTATAAAGAGAAACTTATTTGCTACAGCAAAAGAATAGATCGCTAGTGGTATGTACCTGAGGAAGCAAAGAGGAATGGAGGGCTGGAGCGGTGACTTCGAGGATTTGCAACGTTGAAACCAAATCCTCAGCAACTGCATCACGGTTGACAGCTGAAGCAGGTACTGGAAAACAATAGTAATAAATATTTAAAAAAGTTAAATTCTAATAAATAATTCTAACAAAAAATTGAATGATGAATAGGATTGCTCGTAGAAATACGACTGAGAATGAAACTACTCCACCACTGGATTTTTATGGTAAATATCATCCATGGAGATACATTATTACCATGTACCTACTATTGAAATTAAAATTTGTCATTTTTCATGTTATGGAAATTACATGGGTAGCGATTGCTGAAAAAGCAAAATAAAAAACAAAACGGAGTACAGTACACAGAACGAGTACGGTACTAGAAGATTGAACTTTCAATAATTATACGGTTTGAAAGATTTCCAGGAAATACTATTACGGCGATATATTTCCAATTTAGTGCTCAAATATACATATTTCAATATTCTATCTCATATTTCCAATTATAAGTTTCAACTCTTATCATTGAGAAGCTCATACTCCATCAGACAAAAAATCAAATAACAGTAAAAGCATAAACCAACTCTTATCATTTCAACTCTTATTCTTGAGACGCTCATACTCCATTACGATTAGATGACAAATCAAATAACAGTATAACCATAGACTCATAGAATGGTTGGTCTATGGTAAAACTAGGGAGCATAACTATTATTTAACATAACTGTTGGTTGCATAACAATGTACATTTAAATTTGTAATTACTGCAAAATCTTATGAAAGCTTTTACTTGTAAATTTATTGTAATTATAACGTGAATTATTATGTAGCTGATTCAGCAGAAAAATTTTTTACCACTCAGAACTCGGAGCACGCATCCATGTTTACTATTCTGCAATTGAGTATGATAAACTTTCGAAATTAATAAATTCTGTTTCTGTATATTTATCAGTTTGTTAAATTATCAGTTACTTCAAACTAACATTAATACTATACTATCATTTCAATCTATACTATTAAAACATTCATGCTATACTATTAATATTATTATGTTAGTACTTTATTCTTGGAGAGGCAATACATTAAATCAACAAAAGTAAAAATAGTAATAACTGAGAACACGCATGATACAACTCACCAAAATTGTTTGGATCAATGAGTTCCTGTAGATGTTTGATCATCATTTCCCATAATTTCGGCTGCTTGACTGGAAGTTCACTGCCGCAATGGGAAGCTATTGTTGTCAGTGCAAAGACGGCACCACGTCTTTGAATTCTATTCATTTTCTTAATCTGAAATTTCAAGAGAGAATCAATTTAATGCCATGAGGATGTTGAACAGTTGTTGAATATCAATACAAACACTAACAGCGTTTTGAATTCAAATAATTTACATTCCAAAAAGACATGATAAATTGCATCATTTTACTCAAAATACCATACAAGGAATTCCTACACTAAGACCATTCGTCAATATTTACCGGAGTTTCAAAAGCTCCCAATTATATTTCTTCACTTCATTATTCTCAATAGATACTACAATCTATGTTTATATCCTAAGTTTGACATGTCGGGTTTGTGCCACCATGTTTTGATTTTTTACCAACCAATTGATAATTTAAAAAAATAAATAAAAAATTGATAATTAACATGACCATTGAGAATTCAGTCATAACCAATGTACAGTACCGATTTTTTTTCATTTATTTTTTGTTACACACGTGAGTTTAGGGCCTATTAATGAACCTACTTTGAGGCTACCTAAACTCAAGGGGTACTTGAGAAGCAATAATTTATTCAAAAGGATTTTCAAGTATACTTTAAGTATAATAAGCCTCAACGAAGGTCCATAAATACTAGCACAAGGCCCATATTTATGGACTTTCCTTGAGGCTTTCTATACTCAAGGGATACTTGAAAATCCTTTTGAGTGAATGATTGCTTTTCAAGTTTCTCTTGAGGTCGCCTCAAGGTAAATTCTGAAATACGACTTGCTAGAGGTTAATGGGACGAATGATGAAGAAATTATGATACCAAGATAGCAGACAAGAATGGGAATTGAACCTGTCACCTCCGAAAGTTGGAAAAATTTGGATTATACGAGTATTATCATAGTTTCTGCTCATAAATTGACTAAAAAAGACTGAAATTAGAAAATCATTAAATTTCTTCAACAGCATTTTTTATAAATTAGAAGAAATTTGTTAAAATAAAAAGATGGCACTCACATCATCATCTGCTGAAAAAAGTTCTTCCAGAGGAATGTCTGTGATCGGAGGCCTTCCTGGACCTCTGCTTCCGGAAGAATTTGTTCTTTTTAAAACGGCTATTTCAGCAGACTGTGGAAACAAATTTGATTTGTAAATTTCGAGGAATCATTTTCAACAGTTTCAGTTTCCAACAGATTTTAATAGGATGTTCTGGTCTGCAAGAGTCCGAATGACATAGTAAATAAGGCGGGCGTTATTATAACAAAATTGTACCTACAAGAGATATAACAGTTACAGCAACGATAGGTACCCGTAACCAACAATTAGCTCTATGCACGTATAGCACCATAGCCGTATGTATGGATAGATTACCATAGCTGATTACGACTGTAGGTGTACCTTCAGACTTCAACATTATGTTTTGTTCCCAAGAGCGTAATACGTAAACGAGGAGTGAGGTAGGTGGATGTACAATATACACCATTTATTTAAACATCATAAATAAATTATGTTTTGTACAAAGTCCAAAAATACACCGTTAAATAATATTATTATAAGTTCAAAAAGATTTGTAAAGTTAGAATCTCAACATACTTTATATAATACTTACATTAATATAACAGGCTACACGAAACCGAAAGACTATAGGGTACATATTTAATAAGTCATAAACATACATTTCTTAACGAAATCAGATTGTAATCACAAGATGTTTCTTTTAAATTTTGATTAGTGTGTTATTTTTAATTTAGAAAGAGAACAATAATTCTTCGTTCAATATTATTGATTTTCTAAACATCCAAGAAATATTTATTTATTTTATTTATTCATTTAGCTAACATACAATCAATGTGAATACAACAGGCTATTGCCCAAAACTGCTTTTCACAAAATGTTAAAGTAGGATCAAAATCTTAGGTTAGGTCACTGTTTCACTTGAAATTTCACCTTGAAGTACAATAATTCACAAGTCTTTGATTCATATTCTGTTGATTATTAATAAGATTACAAACTAAATTGTTCAAAGTGTAACTTCTAATCTTCATAATCCATAATAATCAAAGAGAAATGTAATTTCAATATTTATACTATTATTATTTAGAATTATTTATGAACTAGTTGGATAGTATTCGACATCCTTCTACCTGCTGTTTAATTGTATAATTTACAGTGATGGTTCGCTCATATACTACTCACCTTATGCTGATTGATGAGAGTAAGAATTCCAGAGTAGTTATCATTATTTGAAAAATAATTATTCGAATTGGCTTTTGATGCTACCGGGTCTTTACTGGAACCTTCTCCATCGTGACGCTGAAAATTGTAAAAAAATTCAATAGCAAAAAAATGTTGAAATCCAAATACTTTCATGAAAATACATTCATGGCATTCCTAAATACACTTACAAAATAACAGCAACAAATACTTACATGAATCTTTGGAGTAAACTCAGTGTCTGACCGAAGGAAATTACTAAGATTAACAATTATTTTATTGTTGGGACACGGAGTCCTGTCAATGCAGACACTCATCAACTCAGCCAAGTGTCTTGCAGCTAAAACCTGTAATAAATAAAAATGTATTAGAGCCTTTGAGTGACATTTTTTTATCAATATGTATGAAACTTAGTCCAAATCTATGATGAATAGGAAAATAAAAATTGTAGTTTACCCACGCACAGGTCTCAGACCTATGTAGGCTTCATCCTCAAAAATTTTTTTTTTTTTTTTAAATGGGCATGCTGCTAGACATATTGCATAACTTAGTGGTGAAGTCAATATTAGTTGTTGGTATTATTAATTAGTACATAATCTCTATAATATAAATAATATCTCTATATAATCTCTATAATATATTAGAATAATCTCTGTGCTGTATCAAGGAGTACATTCATAGCTCATCTGAATTCCGAGGACAACAGCACTACTGCATCTTTGTCCATCTTCGAGGGAAAAATAAATTCATATTTCTGTATCAGAATTTATTTATTTATTTATAAAGACACAGCAACAATAAATAAATACAAAGATGCAACAAAAAAGTCAAAACTGCTCTATTTACAAATTTTTACTGTGTTATATTGTATAAAACATTGAGGTTAGTTCACACTGAAAATAAATTTAGATTCACTCGAAAAAATTAAATAATTTTTTTCTACTGGAAGGCTAGCGTCCTACATTTTTAAAATTATTATGATGAAGTTTCTATCAAGATAACGGTAGACTATCAAGATAAAGATGAGGATTGACCATGAACAATGAATTTTGATTTGAACTCGATCACTAAAATTGCTCAGCAATGTTGCACATATTTCCATATTGCAATAATATGGGATGTTAACTAATTCCTAGGAGGTCTCACCTGCAATTCTTGGTTTTCTTCTTTTTTAATAGCTTCCATGAGTGGTTTTATGACAGGATTCAACTTTTCCGGAAGACTTCCAAGCATCAGAGTGGCGCCTGCCAAGGCTGCTTGTGTCCTAATTCATAATGGAAACAACCCAAGGGATGGTATTAATAATTTCACACTTTTGAAAATAAGATTTAATTTCAGTTTCAGGGTGTTATCCACAAACCTTCACTATTGCTGCAGTACTCAGAAATTTGCCAATATCAGCAGTTTTGAGTCAAGGCTAGACAATAAATAATACTGTTCATACCATCTGAGAGTCCATAATCCAATCTTGAAAAACTCTAACGTAAGTGATCAAGCACCGTTAAAACAATTTATCTCTTTCAAAATAAAGTTATTAAGTTAAGAAAAATATTTAAAAGATTGTTTCTCAAACAGAAAGGTAGAATGCATTCATATAAATTGAATAATGTCTCAATTCAAACTCATAACTCAACTTGATTATTGTAAATATTTTTAATACGATATGTGCATATCAAGTTGAGCAATGATGCTGAATTGAGAAATTATTCAATTTATATGAATAAAATTTATCGCTGAAAATATGTTTAACATGTTGCTTATTTTAAGATGTGTAATGATGTTGAATTGAGAAATTATTCCATTTAATTAATGTATTCTACATTTCTGTAGGAGAAACAAGCTTATTATTTCTCCAATTTGTGCCTGCTCTTAAAAAAAACACGTAAATCAATTTTATTCAAATCTTTCTCAAAATCAATTCAATAAAAAAATTATTTAGATTCTTTTAAATATCAATACAATAAAAAACAAAAACGTTAAGAGAATCCATTATGTCTATAAAGGAACGTTCTTTCGATTGAACTTTCTGAATATGTCTCAACTCCGTACAGTCAAGTAAAATTAGCAAACACTTCAGTTAGGAAAGGAAATAATTCCAACACGGCTGAAAATCGGGATATATGATCAGTCAAGCGTGCTGAATAACCTAGTTGGCAAATAACATAGTTTGGGGTTTTTGTCCCCAAAAATTCTAGTCGTTCTTCGGCCGCCATATTGGAAAAACTGTAAATTGTCCGACATTATTTCGGGGTTTTCCAAATCTGAAACCAAACTGAGCGTCGGACGGAAAATGTTACTCTTGCCTTTTTTTTCAAGAAACCAAAAATTCAAAGAATTCCATACTGGTTACACCCTGTACCTTTAATGGATATCAAGTTGGAAAATTTTGAAATTTTTGTGAATTTTCTGGAATATTAATGATTTTGAATAATTAAAACAGTACAACATCTGTTAGATGGATTTTACTACACTTTTTGTTAATTTGACTGAACTATTAATGTTTGTCAAGCAAAAATCTGAACCCAAAAAGCTGAAAATGGTCATCATCAAAATAGCACTTACGATATTGTTAGAAGTTGTTGATCTGAGCTAGTTTGTGAAACAGCACCTTGAATGGACTTTCTTCTAGCTTCAAGGTTCTCGTGAATTTTGGTCTTCAGCTTACAGCTAATCAACGTTTGTTGAAACACCGGGCCACTCAGCTGTTGTATTTGTTCAAGGGTCAAGACCTTAAAAAGTTAACAGGTATTATTGAGCTGAAATTATTAGAGAAATTACCAATTAGAAACTAATTATTCCTGTATTGAAGCATTAAGATGTAATGCATAGTCATAAATTCTTACAACAGTACAGCGGCCATGATAGGTCAAGACCTTCATTAAGCAAATAAAAAACCTTTAAGACCTTTAAGCAAATAAGACAATACAGTACATTACAAAGCAGTGCACTACTGTATAACCAAATGATGGAAGAAATATCAATACAATAAAAGCAAACTTCAATATAGCAAATAACTGAAAAACTTATAAGTAAAAGCTGTGAAGAACGGCGATTGATTTATTCATAGTAGAAATTGTATGAAGATAATCAATCAGGCTCAAATATAAAAAAAAAACATAAAAAAGAGAAATGGGAAAAGGAAAGATGACTAGAAAGGAAAAGAAGAAATGAACAGAAAGAATTGGAAGAAATGGGTATCTGTTCAATGAGATAGAGATAAGCTACGTTCCCGTAGGACCTCTTTGTAAGTGTGACCGATTGGATTGGCCAGCAAAAAAGACTGTTCTCTGCTGTAGAATCACTTCCTGGTTCGGAACCCACTTAAAAATGTATGTCCAACTCATAAATCACCAGCTTGTCTAGTTGTATTTCGTCCCGGAAAAATATCTCAGAAACTCATATTTTGCCTTTTTCCAAAGCATAATTGCTTATGGCATATTAATTTATGGAAACAGCAGCCATATCAACAAAACTCTATTACTGCAAAGAAAGCAATCAGAATCTCGTGTAGCTCAGACTATCTGGAGCCGTGCCGACCTCTCTTTATAGAAGCGAAAATAATGACTGTAATTAATTTATTATATTCAACGTGTCTCTTCACGTTAGAAAGAATATTGATAATGATAATTATAAGAAGAGAAGCGATGTACATCCTTATGACACGAGGAAGAAAGATCATATTAAAGTTCCGTATCACCGTCTTTCAAAAACCATTAAGCTCTATGACAGCATAGAGTTAAGACTATATAATAGTCTGCCTGAAACATTTAAATGTTGTGTGAATATAGTTCAATGTATGAGTGGCTTGTTGTAAGGCCGTTTTATTGTATTAATGAATTTTTTGACATTACTTGAGATGTAACTGATTTCTGTGACTTAGTCAATTGCCTTTGTTGGTGTACGACAGTAAAATTTTATTTATTTATTTCACTATCATCCAATTCATTACCCACGCACAGGTATCAGACAATAAAAGTTCTACAATATTTCTGAAGACAAGCTGAAGTTCATTAAAACTTGTATTAGGTTGAGGTTAACTCATCAATTTTGCTACTCACTTTTCTGTAAGCCTCCTGGTCGAAGGGTATGTTGTAATGTTTGAGCGTGGCTATGAAATCTTTCGCCTCCTGCAGTAGACGAATGAACGACGTGGATATTTCGTCGTAGTAGACGTTCTCGGTGAGAGCGACATGCAGTCGCGCGACCAAAGTCGCCGGACACGGATCGGGTCGCTCGAGTCGCGCGAACTCAGCCACCACCAGCCCGACTACCATGCGCTGTAGCGCCGATTTTGAGTTCAGGTGTGCGCAGATCACTTTCACGTAAATGTCGATCGGCGATTCCAAGTCGGGAGTATAGACTGCGTTGGGAGCTGGCTTCACTATGTAGCACGATAGGAGACCTACGCATGTTACATTCAAAAATAAGTACAAAACAGTCAATTTATTTTCCTACAACTGCTCGTAAAGTAGTTCATTACGTAATGAAAACTGATTGTAAAATACCTATTTACTGCTCAGCGAGCGGTAAAGTCAGCTGGCGTGCATAAAAAGTACTTTACTGCTCGCTAGCAGTTTTTTATGTCTTCTCATTGAAAAGCTCATGAAATCCGTGATATTTTCAAAACCTCATTCTCATAAACCAAATCCGCGCACGCTAAAATCTGTGATGTTACAAACTACAAGCTTTTATTGGAATCCAAAGCTGCAGTTGTAGGATAAATGTTGTATGTAATTCGCGCATAAAGCTTCTTTATTGCTCTCGCAAAATTACTGCGCTCCGCTATGCGTCGCGCAGTAACTGTTTTGACTCGAGCAATAAAGTCGCGCTAAATTAAATTAAATTTATGCTCTTAATACATAAATAACTATTTCGCCACACTAGGACGTAATGAGCTGTTTTCCGTGCGTCATATGGAAGCCGAAAGTGTTCGGTTTCCGACGAGGTCTGTAAACGTTTACCGCCCTAAGGCGGAAAAGAAAATGGCCTTGAATGACAGCTGATCATGTCCGATCACACAAATCATAGAGAGATGACATAATATTATGGTAATAAGCTATATAAAAAGTTTTTTATTTATTTATAATATATTTTATAAATTATTCTTTCATAACTTGATATGTATTATCCTGTTTATTTCGTAATTTTGATATCCAACAATAGAATACGATGATATTTTCATAACCTCAACAACATTGTATTCTTGCTAGTACCATAGCCTTAAAATTTCGCTTTCAAAATTTCCAACTTAACATTGTTGTTTTGTTTGTTTTTTTGTGGTGTGGCGAAAAATAGCGTTCGCAAAGCGGGCAAAAATATTTTGCCGGCTCTCAAACGCTTCAAGTTCTCGACTTTGTCTCGAACTTGAAAACCGCGATCTCGACCCGGCAAACACACATTTTCGGCCCTAGGTGCGAAATATACTATTGTCTGTTCCCTTTAGAAACCCTCTAATATTCGAAAAATAATATACAGATAAATCGAAGTGTTTTTAACGCATGATGCAGCCTTCAAGATTCGAATATGTTAATACTCGGGCCTTTAGAATTCGAATTTTGTTGCTGTAATTTGAAACGTTACCTCTAAAATTCGAAGTCAACCTCCGCAGTACGAACTGTGATACCGCAAGCCTCTTAAATTCGAATTAAGCGCAAAAAACAAGCCTGTTGAAACATGAACTAATGCGTATTCTCAGTTTCCTTCAGATCTGAATTCATTGATGTTTTTCTAAATAAAGTTTTGCCTCTATAATTCGAATTTCATTAACATTAACCTCTATAATTCAAACTCTCGATATTTCAAACTTCCCTTAATTCGAAATAAATTTGTTGTCCCCTGAATTTTGAATAAGTGAGGTTCTATTGTATTTTAAATTTTAATGTATATTTTCAGCCCAAAAGTTTCAAAAAAAATTTAAGGCTTTATTTATGGACGTTCTTTCAGTTTCTCTTGACTGGGTGGGCTCTTGAAATACAATGTATTAATATAGGCATTTCAAGTCCCTCGAGTCAAGAGACACTGAAGGAACATTCATAAATACGGGCATTAATATCATCAATTCCTTTTGAACTGTTTTCAGTGCTTCGTTTATACATATAGTATAAACGTATTTATATATTTTCAAGTGAAATTATACAGTGTTTCATAGCTGGCTAAATCGATCTGTCCCAAAATTAGACTACACAAAAGATAGAAGTGATTACGACCAACAATGGTAAAAACTTTCTTTGTAGTGGTGAAGGTAAGGTGATATTGTGGAAGATATCCATAATGAATAATAAGACGAAATTGTCACAACCACATTTATTGAAAATAGTGAGATACTAGTTTCGGTTGTTATACCATCATCAATCTCAAACAAAATCTGTTCTTGAGATACTGTTTAATACACATTGTATTTCAATAACTGAGTTTGTTTGAGATTTATAATGGTATAACAACCGAAATTAGTATCTCACTAATTTTTAATAAATGTGGTTGTGACAACTTCGCCTTATTATTCATTATGGTAAAAGATATGAGGAAGAGACTTCAAGAGACACTTACCAGTTCAGAAGTTTCGGATTCTTATTTTAATTCAGGACTTCCGAAAAAGTCTTCAATCCATTTTTGTTAATAGTATTAACATTTGTTACAATTGTCAATATTCGTTACTAAGTCTTCAGAACAATTAACAGAATTCGTATTGTATGATTATGAATATTGAAAACTGTACAGTTTAACAAATGTTACTGATGGAAATGATCGTAATTTGAAAAATCTTCAGTACTATTAAAACAGTGGTTCCCAACCTGGGGGCGATTGCCCCCCCCCCCCCCCACCAAGTAGAGATTTGAGTTATCAGGGGGGCAATAAAAAGTGGGGGGGGGGGGGGATGAGTATTCAAAGGAGGGAAATTAAAATAGTACTGTACAATAGAAGTTGCCGAGTAGCACGAGTCACTGGCTATTCTCACCCAGCGAGTTCATTATCAACCTGTCAATTGTTAAAAAAAACTATCAAATATAGACTATATCATTTTAAATCTGTATTTTTAATAATATTCTTCAACAGGAAAAAGAATGCGTCTCCCTCTAATTGACCCTGGATTCATGACAACTGGTTTTCAAGAAATTTATTCACATTGATGAACATTAGAAAAATATGACTTTGCTTCTTATTCCGTTCGTTATTGGAACGTTTTCCCAATTAATTTGGAGCCTGAGGTGTACCAAGGGGGGTGCTTTTGGGCTTAAGCCTTCCCCACCCTAAGGACCTGAGGTCGTCTTTATGATTTTTTAAATACGTTTTCAAGAAAATTGACAACAATATCAATCTGATTAGTTTTGGTTCATTTCATTACCTGCACAAACCAGTTGCTTTCACTGTATATTTCACAACAGACACAATTCTATCATTGTTATTGCCATTTATTTTTTTTTTAGATAAACATTCAAAATATTTTTTTATCAGCTTTACTAAATAGACTGGGTTTCTCACATTTCTTTGGAAAGGTTGTAAATTTAACTGGTGAGCCTTCATCAGCGTTTTGAGTTGAAGACATTCTCATTAATTATTTAAAAAACAAATGAAAATATTATCAAATCTGAATATTGTAAGAACTCATCGAAGTAGTCAATTATTGTAAAAATCTATGAGTGGCCGTAACCTAGTGGGTTAAGCGCTGGCTTGCTAACCTAAAGGTCTCGGCTTCGATCCCCAGCAGACCAAACGATTTTTCCGGAGGCCATTCCTGTGTTTCGGAGGACACATTAAGCATGTCGGTCCCGGCTGCCTAAAAACAGTCTTTAAGTTACGTCAGAGGCTCTGAACATGTTTGTGTGCGACCTGATAACTCTATCAAACCTGAGCCAGCCAGGGCACACACCATTATTTTTATTATCTGAAGACATTGCTTGCAAACTGTTTTGGTTGTTTTTATATGCGGTAATAATGGTTTAAAATAGTAAAACTGCTTTATTATTTACACGTTACTTCAAATTAAAAAATTAGGCATAAAATGAAAATGAAAAGGGGGCGATAGGTGTTAGTCAACCTGTCTAGAAAGAGGAGGTGGGCCACAAAAGGTTGGGAACCACTGTATTAAGAGAACTGAAATGAGGATTCGAAATTTATAATCTGCATTTGGGAATTGTCAAGTATACTATGGAAAGGATTAATTTCACCACTTACCAGTCTACTTACTTAATTATTTGGTATTTTTTGTTCATTATTAATTGCATTATTAACATCCAACTACTCGAAATTGAAGAGGAATAATTTATCGACATGCAAACAGAAACTTGGAAGTCGATTGTAATAGGAAATACTTTCTTGTAGACCACACTTTCCAGCAGCATCCTGACGAACGAAATTGCCAAATTTTCAATTATTTAAAGACATTGTAATGTAAAAAATATTATCAACCAAATTTGTTTGTAACGTACCCAGCATTCTGGCAGCCATGCACCGAGCAACTATGGCATGTTTTTCTCTAATTGCGAATGGGATTGTTTCTGACCCGCCTATGAAGACTTTCAGCTCGCAACTCGGCACTGTTGCCGCACCGTCTGCGTTCACACAGTTGCGATTTCTATTGCGTGTTTTTTGTTCCTAGAACAATAAGATAGATATGCTAAGAAATTATGTGTTGATAACTTTTAATTCAGCTTATATTCATAAAAAATACAGCACATGTCTTCGGACTTTAAATGAATTACAACTATTCAAATCAAATACACGATGAAAGAGACAATACATACAGTCAAACTCCTATAATATATAGGAGTTTGGAACTTCCAAATAACGAAATCCTCTACGTGAAGAATTGTTACAGTGTCCCCTGATATTGCAACCCTGGCAAGACTACTCTTCTCATCAACGAATACCTCTCCAGAACGAACTTTTTGTCTATAATAAATTTCGTTTTACAAAATTTTTTCGTGTAGAACTAATCAAGTAATATAAACTTGACCTAAGATACCCTCTGGTAGGTAAATATTGACTTTTAAGATGACAGATGACTTCTGGGTAATATCAGAAATAAAATATGTTATCAACAGATAAAAAACCTACATACTCGTCTGTTGACAAGTATTTCTGATTCCAACACAGCAAACTAAACGTTGTTGGGAAATAGAATAGCAGCCATAGAATTTTAGTACTGTTTCAGAAGAGGAATAGCTCAAATTAGAGAAATAGAAAAGTCATGACGTCACTCTGTTCAGAATAACCCTTGACTTATTTCAGTTCTATTTGTACACTTTTTCAGTACAAAAATGAAGTTTTTTCATACCACAACTTTGACTCAATATCTTGATCGGCTGGCAATGATACGGGCTACTCAATGCTACTGAACAGAAATACGTCATACCCCCACCATTTTTCCAGTTCTCAAGAAACAGAACAACCTTGTTTTTAATAACCTTGGGCTATGTACTACTGTAATTATTTCTCATGATTATCCGAAACTAATCAATTTGATTGAACTCGATTAAAATACGAAATGACAACTCATAAAACACTAATATAGCATCTCTAGAATTTTTGTTATTAAAATCTTTGGAAGCAAGGGAACTTTTGAATTTTTATCAACATTTTGTAAGTTTAAATTAATAATTATTATGTGGAAAAAATTGAAAATACAGTATAAACAATCCTACAATTGAATTGAAAAAAAATGAATAAAATTATTCTGTGGAAAATCTAATGTATATTGGATGACGAAGGCATTTGAATTACCTAAGAATGCTTACCTTTCCTGACGATTTAGCTTGAATAAGCACTGAAGGATCAAATGCGATTTTGGTTGGTTGCATTGCTAAACATAACCAGGTACTAACACATGGACATACGGCTAGAAGAAGATTTTCTAAGTTGCTATTTCGTACAAGATTTCCCCATACCTAGAGAGAACAGAAAGAAATCATACAATTCACAAAAGCTGAGTATTTCCATAAAACAATAATTATCATTTAAAAATTAAAATGAATATTCACTTTTTGTTGAATATGAATTTTGAAGAAACTGGAGGAAATACGTTCCCAGTAAACAAGGTTATTCAACATATAATTATTATTCTATACATATTCATCATCTATATAGATGAACACAAGTGACATTTTTCCTTTTTTGAAAAGAAAATCAATACAACAATACTACATTCAGTAGATTTTAAATTAATATAATCCAAACGTTATATTGCAATTTGTAAAGCATGATTTAGTGCATGCACAATTACATGATATCAAGGTATAAAATGCATTGAATATTTCAAAGTAATCGTTAGTAATAACTAAGCAGTGCTCTTGGCTACACCTAACCTTAAATCAGGTAACATAGTACCTCTGAGGGTATTCTGAAATTATCCACATAATTTCTCTGCTGTAAAATCACTTCCTGGCGGTTCAGAACCCACCTAAAAATGTAGGTTCAACTCATTAATCACCATCACCCAACTCATTACCCACGCACAGGTTTCAGACCTATGTGAGCTTCACCCTAAAAAAAATTATTTTATTTATTTATAAACACACAAACATAATTATTATATTATAAATATTTAGAGAGAATCTCTACTCAGAAACTGTTATAAAATGTTTTTTTTTTCAATTATGATATCCCACTATAATACTATGTGTCGGGGTGAAATATGTGATATGCTTGAGTTCAATGTCTTCTTTCAAAGAATATTGTCGAATTCCATTACAAGAAAATAAAATACCAGGAGCATGAAGTATTTGGCAGAATTTTCAAGTTAAGAGGTATTTTAGAAACTTCCAAACTATTTTAAACTATAACTACAACTAAATGTAATAACCTAACTCATTACCCAAGTAAAATAACACCACAATAATAAAATTGATTTTTCCATTATTTCAATAGCATTTCATATTCACTATAATAGTATTACTACTTACAATTTCGACTACATCTAAAGTTGGTTCGATTAAAGCTCGTTGGTATATGTGGCATAAAGCTTTCTGAAGTAGATCGTGACTCCATGTGCTGGTTGTGCCCTTGGAGCCGGTCAAGGTCACCAGAGTCTGCAGTGTTGCCTTTCGCACTGACGACGTGTTGTGTGACAGAAACGGCCACAGGCGAGACACCACACTCGGGTCCGTGCTGCAACACAACAATTTATTAGAGTAATTCTACTAATTATAAATAATAATTCTATCAATTAAGAATAATAATTAATAACAGAAAATAGTTAAATCTTTTCATTACACACAAGAACAGTAATTGGGTCATTATAATTATCACAATAATTCAATATTGCATCATAGTATATCAAATTATTGTAAATTAATTTAGTCTTGATGCTCGGTTGAAGGATGCATTTTGTATGAGCTCTGGCTGAAACTCTCTGTTTCTTTTCATAATTATTATTATTATTATTTTATTGTAGTTAGCATTATGTTTATTGCTATTTTGTTCTATTTTTCTTTTTTCCATAACTTTCTTTAATTATGTCAATTATTTATTTATTCATTCATTTAACTAAAATACACTCAATTTGAATACAACAGGCTATTGCCCAAAACTGTTTTTCACAAAATTTTAAAGTAGGATCAAAATTTCAGGTTAGGTCGCTGTTTCGCTTGAAATTTCACCTTGAAGCACAATAATTATTCACAATCACACGTCTTTTGCAGATAAAGAATATTAATTTTTTCATTTCAAACAAAGCACTATCACAGTTCGACAAAAGATGATATAATTTGGAATTTTGACTTTTTAAGCCAAAAATCTTCCCTTACTTACTTAAGTTTAGTTCACTTATCTTCAGTTACTTATGCAAATTATGTCAATAAGGCTCTCCATGGCATTGTCTGTGAGCCTTTATATGTGTCTTAAATGAATAAATAAATAGTAAAATAAGTTAAAAGTTAAAGACTATTATTATATGCTAGAGATTCTGTTGGCAATGGTCCGAAATAACATACATTGAAATAATGCTTCAATTAGAAGTTGAGTTAAATTTGGGATTAAAAATAAATCTTGTACAGTAGAAGTTTCTTGTATGCACTGCCTTTCCTAGAAGAGATCTGAACAAGTTCAGGTTTATGCCAAGTATGATCACCCCACAATAATAAAATTGATTGTTTCGTTATTTCAATAGCATTTCGTATTCACTATAATGGTATTACTACTTACAATTGTGGTATTATTACATTATAAATACGTTGTTATATTCATGTCATAGAGGTTTTGTTTGTGCCTCACAGCTATATGGGCAAAACCAGCACAAATTAACGAAGGACATTTCCATCCATCACGAGAAAGATGAAACTTTCGACGATTAAGAACGGGATTGAACAATCTGCTCTTAATTTTCACAAAATCTTGGATGCATTTTTTAGAACGTTTCTTTTTTGAAGAGCTAAAATTGTAAAAATATTAAACTTTAGCTGTAGAGATTAGACATGAATATCAGTTTTTGTTGTATGAGTAAATATTTCTGAAGTATACTGACTACACGTTTTAGTAAACGTAGAGTTTAATTTCCAGGCTTTTGTTCAAATGTTTTGCAGTTTTTTCTCTTAGATTTCTTGTTCCATAACCATCTGCGTTGTTAATATTAACTTTTTGTTGTAAATTTAACGACATGCAGTCAGTTTTAGATCGTGAATATATAATAAATGTACTCACACTTGGCCGAACGTTTTCGAGTTGTTGAAACTCATCTTAAAGGCCGTGAAGATGAGTTTCAACAACTCGAAAACGTTCGGCCAAGTGTGAGTACATTTATTATATATTCACAATCTAAAACTGACTGCATGTCGTTAAATTTACAACAAAAAGTTCGTTTTTTATTGGAAAATATTTCTATTACTTATCTTTTGCTCCCTGTGTTATGAAAATAGTCATATCGGTAAAGAACAGTTTAATGGAACGTTTTTTGTTAGATTTTGGTGTATTTTTTGTTGTATTAGTGAATATTTTAAAAATATACTGACTAAACGTTTTGGTAATCGTGGTCAGTTTGATTTCCAAGCTTTTGTTCATATGTTTTGTAGTATTTTTAGTAGAAAATATTTCTATTATTCATCTTCTGTTTTATGAACATATTATTATTCCCTGTATTATAAACATAGTCGTATCGATAATGAACTGATAGTTCATTATCAATATAAGAGATTTAATATAATAGATATAATATATATAATATAATAGATATACTAGATTTATATAATAGATAATAATTATTATAATAAATAATAATTTATAATAGAATATAATAGATTTTTTTTTATATTCACAGGACATGTTATACAAAAAAAAAAATTATTTCATACATGCAAGCAATTGACCTTGATCTTGACCATTGAGATTTGTTATGATTTGAGACCATTGACAGTTGAGTTTTTCAAGTATTCTTTATAATGAGGAAGTGATAGGGAAGTGATAGCCGAGTGCCGTAGCAGGTATCTGTTCAATCAGAGATAAGCTACAAAACTCCTGTGTCCTCTTGTAAGGGTGACCGATTGGATTAACCAGCAAAAAAGACACTGTTCTCTCCTGTAAAATCACTTCCCGGTGGTTCGGAACCCACCAAGGGGACGTAGGTCCAACTCATCAATCACCATCATCCAATTCATTACCCACACACAGTTCAGAAACCTATGTGGGCTTCATCCTAAAAAAAAAAAAAAAAAAAAAAAATGATAGTTCAATTGCACGTTTTTGTTGGGTTTTAGGCGGTTGGGAAAGCTTCACCTGATGAGATTTTGTGCGGCGGGATCGCTGAGCAAGGCGGCCAGCAGCCCCATAAAGCTATTGCAGGCGGAGGCGAGTTCGTCCTGGTCGGCGAGCAGATCCCACAGGCGTTGGACGGTGAGCGGCACCTGGTTGGGCATCAGCCGCACCAGAGTAGAGCAGACTGGGATGAGCGCAGCCGCCGCTACCGATCCCACGTCGTCCACTGCGTCGCTCAGCCCTTGCAACACGAACGGAAACGCCACTGGCAGAAGGCTTTCCACCAGGTCCTAAACAGAGTACAATTATTGAAATATTAGATTGGCAGTACGTCATTCATTAGAACAGCTTTATGTGAAACAATTTTCTAAATGTAATAGAAGTAAAACAGACATGTGTCTAATCCTTGGAAGCACGAAATAAGAAGAAAGGAAGAGATTTAGATAAATAGAGAGATAGATAGATAGAGAGAGAGAGAGAGAGAGAGAGAGAGAGAGATTAGATTAGATTTCTTTATTCATGTAAATTTACAAATTTGAATATGAATGGTTAAAATCAAAGCTATCAACATCACATAGATATATACAGTAGTGAACTCAGAAAGTACTATTTTTATAGTGCAAAGAATTATGTACAATGATCTCATTTGTATGATATTAATTACAGTAATGACAATCTAAGTGATGCAATTACATGAAATGGCGAAGTTTGGACAAGGATTCGTCCATTCTTGACACTTAACCAGAGAGAGAGAGAAAAAGAGAAGAATAGTGAAAAAAGAGATTATATTAGATTATTTACTTTATTCATGTAGATTACAAAATGCACAGTCTTAGATTCTAGATTATGATAGTTAAAAATATATAAGTACTGTAATTATTGTTCTATGAATTTTACAAATCTAAACTAAAGAATTAATCAACGATATGAATATGCAATTTGATAACGATAATATGATTGTGATGTATCTAAATGAAACGGCGAAGTTTGAACATATAAATGTCCATTCTTGGAAGAGGATATTCAAGAATATCCTTCTCATCAACACTTGACCGTAAGAGAGAGAGAGAGAGAGAGAGAGAGAGAGAGAGAGAGGAGAAAAATAAGAAATAGAGAGAGAGAAGATAGAGAGAAGGGGAAAGGGAGTGAGAGAGAAGATGGAACGAAGAAAAGAGGAAAAAGAACGGAGAGTAGAAGGAGGAGAGGTAGAGAGAATAACAGGCGAGACGTAAAGCAGGTATCTGCCTAATCCTTGGAAGCGAGAAAGAATAGAATGGAATGGCTGCCTAATTGTTTTGCCTAGGAGGGCGAAGTTAGGGCTTAACCGGCCCTCTCTTACACCAATACAATACTAACTTACAAACTACAAATTTAAAAGTCATTAAGAAGAGAGAAAAAAGTAAAACATTTAATTTGCACTGAAAAAGCAATCTAACAAAGAAAATATATGGGGAAAACTATTAAACTTGATAGAGAGAATATAAGAAAATATAGGAGTAAAAATAAAAAAAAACTCAAATATAACAAATCATAATTAATAATTAAAAGTATGAAAATGCTACTAGCAAAAAAGAGCCAAAAAGTGATAAATAAAAGAGATGATCTCTGAATAAGAGAGTAAGAGAGAGAGAGAGAGAGAAAGGAGAATACATATAGAAAGAGAGAAAAAGAGAAGAATAGTGAAGAGAGAGAGAAGAGAAAAAGAACGGAGGCAAGAAGTAAAAACGGTATCTGCCTAATCCTTGTAAGCGGGAAAGAAGAGAGGAAAGAAGATAAGAGAGAAAAGAAGGAGAGGAGAAGAGAGAAAAGGAGGAGAGCAGAAGAAAGAGAAGAGGGAGAGATGAAGAATAGACAAGTAAAAGAGAGAAGAAAGGAGAAGAAAAAGAACGGGAAAAGAAGAGATGAGAAGAGGAGAGGATGAGAGAAGTGAAACAGGTATCTGCCTAATCCTTGGAAGCACGAAAGAAGAAGAAAGAGAAAGAAGATGAAAAAGGAGAAGGAAAGAAAGCGAAAGAAGATGAAAAAGGAGAAGGAAACAAAACGAAAGAGAGAGAAGAGGAAGAGGTAAAATAGGCAACTACCTAATTCTTGGAAGCGAGAAAGAAGATATGAGAAGAGAGGAAAGAAGATGTTGAAGAAGAGAGAGAGAGAGAGAGAGAAGAAGAAGAAAGGAAAAGAGAAAAGAAGAGAGAAGATAAAGAAGACAAAAGAGAAGAGAGAGAGATGATGAAGAGATAGAGAGAAGGCGAGAAGATAGAAGAAAAAAGAAGAGAGGAGAGAAGAAAAAAGAAAAGAGAAGATAGATAAAAAAGAAGAGAGGAGAAAAGAAAGAAGAAAAGAGAGAAGAAAAAAGAAGATAGAGAAGAAAAAAGAAGAGAGAGGAGAGAAGAAAAAGAAGATAGAGAAGAAAAAAGTAGAAAGAGGAGAGAAGAAAAAAGTAGAAAGAGGAGAGAAGAAAAAAGAAAAGAGAGAAGAAAAAAGTAGATAGAGAAGAGAAAAGTAGAAAGAGGAGAGAGAAGAAAAAGAAGAGAAGAAAAAGAAGAGAGGAGAGAAGAAAAAAGAAGAGAGGAGAGAAGAAAAAAGAAGAGAGCGGTGAGAAGAAAAAAGAAGAGAGAAGATAAATAAAAGAGAAGATAGAGAAGAAAAAAGTAGAAAGAGGAGAGAAGAAAAAAGTAGAAAGAGGAGAGAAGAAAAAAGTAGAAAGAGGAGAAAAGAAAAAAGGAAAGAGGAGAAAAGAAAAAAGAAAAGAGAAGATGATAGAAAAGAAAAAATAAGAGAGAGGAGAGAAGAAAAAAGAGAGAGGAGGGAGAATAAAAATAAAAGAGAAGAAATGAATGGAAATCGACAAGTAAATGTGAACAACAAGTAAATAATGATGCTTACCTTACGCACAGCGAGAACATACTTCAAGCCAAGCAGACCGCCATGGCGGGCTTCCCATTCGGGATGGTCAAGTAGCTGTAGCAGAACTCTCAGCAGATGTTCAACGCGCTCCTTACTCATGAGATTCACTGCAGATCCTGTCAACACAATATTCAATACAAATGACGATTATCCGGTTCTGTATACATCAACAGTTCAATATAACCATGTAAAGATAGTCCGTATTGTAAATAATACACGCATTCCTGTCAAAATTTATAGTTTTCGCTCTTTTTTTTAGATTACATCTTGGAGACTCCAGTTGAGG
Organism: Conomelus anceps; assembly: GCA_948455865.1. Lineage (NCBI taxonomy): Eukaryota > Metazoa > Arthropoda > Insecta > Hemiptera > Delphacidae > Conomelus > Conomelus anceps. The sequence continues at coordinate 37,270,247 of OX418225.1, read as the reverse complement.
AGTATAAGATAAGGCAGATCAACAACTATACAATCTTATACACTAGTTACCATAATTAGGTACTATATCAATTAGTTGAGGATAGGCTTAATTTCTATGTGTAAGGAACTCTTGTACACTATGGAAAGCTCTATAAACTGAGTGTTTTTTCAATTGTTTGTTATATATTTTCAAGACTCTTTAAAACTCCGGTAGCTTGTTGTAGAGTTTCCTACCAATATAACTAGGTTTTTGTTTGAATATGCTACTATTGTGACTCACAAGTGATTATCTGCTCGGCTTCTTGTACTATCGTGTACGTGAAGTACGCTTTACACTAACGACTAGAAATATTTACTCTGAATCGATGAACAGAGCCAGAACACTTCTACCGTGTTCAACAAACTTGTATCTAGTATCCTTGCTTAGTGTGGCATCAGCTAGAATGCCGTTTGAATACATGCCATTCTCTACATGAAATAAACAACTGTACCTATAACATAGGTATAGACATATTTAAATAAATTTTCTCGTCCTTTTCAGTTTAATTAATTATTTTACAAAAATTATTAAAACGAAAAACAACTTTTAAATAATATTCTAATAAATTTATAAATTGAAAAAATACATACATTCTCTGAATGAAACAAAGAAATATAAGAACATCCTTAATTTTTTAAGCTAATCTTAGTTCAAACTAGATTCTTAGAAGATTCTAAACTAAGGTTTAGATTGAAATACTCACCAAGAACTTGGGAGCAAGTCTCCCTGACAGGTGCCACCACTTGATCGGAAACATAGTCGCCGAACCTATCTAGCGCCAGCACACAAATCAACCTGAGGGACACATCCTCCAGCCAGTACTGATGCATCTCCTCCATCTATACAAGTAATGAAAACCAAACAGATATAGTAGTATAATAGTTATGATAATTAAACATATTAGTAAAAATATGAAGACAGCTATTTTGGACTTACAGTATCTGTTGCATCTTTGCATTCATTGTTATTTTGTTTTTATAAATAAATAAAACGAACAATAAAACACAGTAAAACAGTAAGTTTTTCAGGAGTGTTATGTACCCATCACTAGACTGAATACAAGCATAAACTGAATATCATATTATATGAATAAACTTTTTATATAGTTCCCAACACTTTTTCTATGAACAAAATTTCATCTTCAATGAGAATTGTCTATGTCACAATCTAATAATTCTCAAATTTTTTCTCATCATATAAAATGCCCCATTATCATTTTCGTTCCATTGTAAAAATTAATTTAATTCCATTTTCTGAATTTAATAATATGTTATTCTTCATCATTTTTTACACTTACAATTTTACATTCATTGTACGTCTATTTTTGTGTTGAGTAGGCAAAATGGATCTTTGTATCTGTTGCTTCCACATGGCTAAATCTTTTTGAATGAATAAATGTACGTTATGTACCAATATATGTACCGTGTGTGACTTCCGAAATGAAGTGTATTCTGTGACTTACTCTATCGAATTATTGTAATAACCATTTTTTTTTTTTTTTTTTTTTTTTTGAGGATGAAGCCCACATAGGTCTGAGACCTGTGCGTGGGTAATGAGTTGGATGATGGTGATTGATGAGTTGGACCTACAGTTTTAGGTGGGTTCCGAACCACCGGGAAGTGATTTTACAGCAGAGAACAGTGTCTTTTTTGCTGGCCAATCTAATCGGTCACCGTTACGAACAGGACTTACGAGAACGCAGCTTATCTATTTAATACAGTCCATCTTCATAAAAATGATCTTGGAAGAAATTAATAATAATGATTACCACCAAATGAATCAAAATCGTTTAAACTACCATTCATCAAGTTTCTATATGGCATAGAAAAGCCATATCTTAGCCATGAGCAGTTGGTTGAAAGATCATGCATCCTAGATAATTCAGTGATGTAAATACGTAACTGACAACTTACTAGCTTTCAAGACATGCATTACATTATGACTGTAAACACTATGGTCTTAATTTTTGGAAACATAAACAAGATTGAGCTTGATTCTATACTAACCTGACTAGAAGGCATATCGGTCGATTTGCCTGCACCACGACCATGAATCCTAATGAGCTCTCTGAGTGCTGTGGCCGAGCCATGTCTCACTTCCCAATTTAAACTGAATAGCGATGAACAGAGCCCTTCCGAAAATGCATCCAGAGGCCAATCGACAGCCTAAAAAAGAATAAGAGGAATTAATAAATGAAAGTTGAAAATGTTATATTTAGTGATATCAAGAAATAGTTTCAAGAAAATTCGGAACGAAGCATTCATTTATCATCACTAAAAAAGCAGCCAGTAAAAGCAAATCAAAATGAATAGAAATATAGTACACATTTGTTGCATTTCAATGCAGTATGAGCATTTCTATTTTAATGGCTGAACTAGAAGCCGAAGAAACACTCGTTCACATAACTTTCTAAATGTCCACAATATTTAATGTAGAGAAGAAATAGCGAGAAAATCGTAAAATAATTACTCAACTGAGACTCATATACATTATATTTTTATTGTTCAGTTCATTTGTTTTCTTGCGTAGTGGATCATCCAATACTCGATAATAATCACCATCGCAAAATAAAAAAACATGCTGTTGAATGGTGTATGACAGACTAGAGCAGCGTGAATACCACCATTTCACAGCATGTGTTTGATTTTGCGATGGTGATCATTGTCGAGTTTGGACACGGTACTCCACAGTGCTAGCACTCAAAGTTAAAAAATAATAATAGTAATGAAAAATATCATTTAAGGAGTAAAACTGATCAGAAATAACCTACAAATTTCTCACGTCCTTAAGAAAATGTTGCAGATCTAAATACCGTTCATTCTAGCAGTATATTATCACAGCTATTAGCAATATTTCAAATGAAATTTGCGAGTAAAATATGCTGATCTTTATATTGAAACTCAAAAATAGGGAAATTTCGTCAATGAAAAAAATGTTTTGATATCACTTGATACATGTTCTACAATAAACTTGATTTTTTCGGAAGATGAAGCTCACATAGGTCTGATACCTGTGTGTGGGTAATAACAGGAAGTGATAGCCGCGAGCCGTAACAGGTATCTGTTCAATCAGATAGATAAGCTGCGTTCTCGTAGGTCCTGTTCGTAACGGTGACCGATTAGATTGGCCAGCAAAAAAGACATTGTTCTCTGCTGTAAAATCACTTCCCGGTGGTTCGGAACCCACCTAAAACTGTAGGTCCAACTCATCAATCACCATCATCCAACTCATTACCCACGCACAGGTCTCAGACCTATGTGGGCTTCATCCTCCAAAAAGTTTTAGGTGGGTTCTGAACAACCGGAAAGTGATTTTACAGCAGGAATAGTCTATTCCTACAGTGACCCGAAAAAGTGCCTATTTTTGCACTAACTGTAGCACGCAAAATGGTCTATTCCTGCACCAGTGCGGGATAGTAAATTCCAGTGCGCGAAAGTACTTTACCGCACTCCAGATTTGCAACCTAACTACACAAAATAGTGAGCATGTAATACGCAAGTTCCCTATTCTGCATTCAAATATAGGTTGGCTACTCTGCTTCAGCTAGGAAATAAAAGTCAGCTGTAGTTGTTATTGAAATCGATTCGATTCAAAGATAGGTCATGTGAGGAATTGTCAGGTTATGTATATCCTGTTTTATTTTGTTTAAATTACTTTGTACGTTACTGTAGGAAAAATTCAATGTGTAATTCGAGCGCAAAGTATTGTTTCTGCATTCGAGAAACTTTTTTCGCTCGCCTTCGGCTTGTTAAAAAAAAAAACTGTTTCTCTCTGTGCAGAAAAACCCCACTTTGCACTCTAGTTACACAAATAGCTATTTTAGCTAGCCAAACCAACCAATTGCCGCCCTTACTAAGATGATTGATTCGTAATTTTTTTCTGGTAATAGGAAAAGTAATAAAGGAGAACAATAATTATGTAATATAAGTGTGAAAAATAGAACGTGCGAAAAAAAATTAAAATGCTCTCAATAATAAATTTAACACACCTCAGGTCCCCAGGAGCCGGTCATATCAGGTACATTCTCGCCCGGAGTGGTTGGCTCCTCCAGAAAGTCTTTGCTGTCCTCCTGTTTGATCTTTTTCCGGTCCGGCTCTTCTTCGTCCTGGTTCTCGGACGTCGTGTCACGTGACCTCTGCTTCATCAGCGCCTGTCTCGCTTTTCTTTTCTCTCTGTTCATCTCACGAGAACTCAGACCACTATGGTTGTTCATATTTACAACTTCGCCTACACTCAACTGCAACAGAAAACACGACACTAACAATAAATTGAAATAATTTAATTTATAATTATTATTAATCGTTTGGCAACAAAGTCAGGTCAGGAGATCCATTAACTTAATAATAATAATAATAATAATAATAATAATAATAATAATAATAATAATAATACAGTAATTAATAATTTCAAATTTATAATAATTAATAATAATTTTTATTTATTTATTAATAAACAGAAAAAGGCTTGCTTCAGTCCAAATATACATAGAAATAACGGAGTATTGTTTCAATAGGAACTGTTTTATTCCAAATACGGCTACTAAAAGTTGTATCGTTATTATTATACTTTATACCTATTCATATTTTTTCTGCAATTAGTCATGAGGTATTAGTCATAAGTTTCAAAATTATGTCTCAAGATGACTAACATTTTACAAAATTGTATATAATAATTGTGTTCAGGAAGCAAGATGCTTTCTGTTGCTTACGAAGTAGTAATAAATAAATATGGTACTTTATAGATAAATGTAGATTTAGATGATATATGGAAATGGTATTCAAAGTTTATTTGTGTTGCGAACAGTCCCCAGGTCCAGTGAAGACGGTTTCGGTTCTTTTTGCCGTAACGGTTTTAGTGGCGTATGGTCAACGGATATATTCTTCTACATGCGCCACTCAACCGATCAGACAAAAAAGTCGAACCAAAACTTTATATTAGTAAATCTATTAGTGGATTACGGTTACATTATTCAAATACTTATCACATCTCACCTCATTAACTTACAATGATCAATTCTATTATTTTTTTTATGTAGAATTACTAGTTTCAAAAATTTCATTTAAAATGAATTTTATTCATGCGAATCACTTTTGAGAATCAAAGGTTTTGTTAAATGGTTACACCAAAAAGTTGCCCACTTTATTAAAATTCTTCTGTCTTCTTGATAGAAAAAATTATAAATCACGAATATGAATGGAAGGTTTGAGGCTGTCAAAAACTAATACAACCATTTAAAGAAGTGCATTTTGGATGAGTCAAGAACTTAGATTTAGAGTCTACTGTAGGCATTCCAGCTCATTACACAACATAATAATGAACAATTCTTCAGATACTGTATATATTTATATTATTATAATTCTGAAACTTTTGAGGCTCAAAATTGAATTTTTTCCCATTATTGAGATTTTGATAAACTTGAGACGAAATTACGATGAAGTTGAAAAGATCAAGTGACAATGTATGCGGAATGAAATTATTTGCATACAGTATTATTTCTGCAGATATTTTTTTTGTAACATTTTATTTCTTGTACATGATAGTTAAGTTGAACTAAGTATTTTTTCTTTGTAACTTCTTGGTTTCTCTCCTAATAATTAATTGTTTTATAATTATTATTATTTTTTATCATGTATACTTTTTTCCTGTGTATTTTTTTTTGCTTGTTTGTATTTGCGGAAATAAAGATTATTATCATTATTAATGTTTAGGCAATTCAGTAAAGCATTCTAAGTCATGAAAATAAATATCATTTTACCTGATGTCTTCTAAAAAACGAACATTCTTAGTAAATATACCTTAAATTTCAAGACAATTCTTGAAGTTTAGTAAATTTCTGATAATTAAAATTCTCACTTTGCTCAATGTATTTGAGATTACCGTATAACATGACATCCATTTATCACAATATTTGTCCCAACAGAAGTACCTTCCTGGATTTCTTGTTTCATGACGAACTGCGTTGTTAATATTAACTTTTCAAGTGAATTCAAGGACTTGCAGTCAAATTTTTATTATAAGTAAGTAGTATTTCACTTACTTTGTAGGCCAAACGTTTTCCAGTTGTTAAAACCCATGGTTACAAAGTAAGTGAAATACTACTTATTTTTAATAAAAATTTAACTGCAAGTCGTTGAATTCACTTGAAAAGTTAATAGAAGTACCTTATTGGATGGGGACTGTGGAGTGGAGTTAGGTTTGATATCTTCGGCAGTAAGCAGCATGGCGGCCAATGTTGTTGCTTCGTGGCCCAATTCTTGCAGTCTGGTGTTCAGTTGTTGCCGTTCGCGTATCAGTCGCTCCTTCACATCAGATTCTGAAATATTTTCAACTATCGTATACCTTGAAATTTAAAATGAATTAATCTAGTCGATTTGTAAAGGAAGAATTGACAAAAAGAGTAAGTCATTATGAGAAAAAGATTGTGTTTTCAATAAATTTTCTCCATATAATATTAATAGATAATTAATAATTTAATATTGGTATCAAATGTAACTAGCCTAAACAAAAATCTAAAAACTAAACTCAATTTTTTGGACAATTTAGCATAGTCAAAATTTGTGAAAAGAGCAGTCTGACACATTATGCATTCATTGTTATTTTGTATAAATTGATAATTAAGTGAAAAAAGTGTAAAAAAATAATAAATTAGTGAGTAGAGTGCTAGAGCCATCATTGGAAGACTCGAGCACTGGTAGATAGGTATTTAGTTCACAAGAATATAGAATAAAAGTAATGGTTAGTCCAAGTGACTAGTTTTGATGAGCTTAAAAAAAATGTTATTTTGTTTGTATAAATAAATTTTCATACCATATTGTCCTCATTGGTTCTCATAAAATTTATTAAGTTATTTATTTATTGTGACAAAATTACAATGAATGTGAAGGAGCAAAAGACTCTTCACAAATTTTAAATATGCTTCATTGTCCAAAACATTCAGGTTAACACAGACTAAAAATTTAGTTTTTCTAAAAACCGACTCGAAAAATAACAAAATGATTTTTTTCACTTGACTATTAATTTAAAAGTTCATTCGAAGCGAAGCACTAAAACAGTTAAAAATAGTTTATGATATTAAATTTTGATAAAAACTTTTGAGATGAGAGGATTGAGAATTACTTTTGGAACTAGCAGCCTTTCAGCTGCAAGCAGTACAACTGCACAACTAAATCTCGGCGTGATTTTGTACTGCTTCTAATCAAAAGTGTGCTGCTAGCCTCCGAAATTAATAAACTATAAAGTAATGGATATTCCACTAAAACGTCAACTACTATTAAAATAGACCAGTTTAGTCCCAACGGACAAGTTATAAAAATTATTTTGAGGTGGACTGTAGCGTTCAAAATTCATCATGTTGTATTCATCTATTTCAATATACGAATATATAGAACAAAATGCAATTCATGAGAAAAGAATATTTCAATTCTTCAATGAACCTCTATTGAAAACCTCTGGAAGTGAACACGCTTTCACGAAAATAATAATATAAACTTAATAAAACAACTTTTGAATGGAAATTAACTCACGTTATGGCGTGATGGCCGTTTCGCTCTGTTGTCTAGAGCATCGTCAGACGACCCACAGTACACTCGAGTGTACACCCTGAGTGTACTGTGGGTCGTCTGACGATGCTCTAGACAACAGAGCGAAACGGCCATCACGCCATAACGTCAGTTAATTTCCATTCAAAAGTTGTTTTATTAAGTTTATATTACATATTAGTGGAAACAAGATGGATCTTCAACATCAAAATAATAATGATAAAAATTATTGAACCTCATATCAATAGAATTGTCTTACTAATAGGATTATCTATTCTCAAAATCAAAACCGAAAAACAAACTTGTTCGATGTTGAAATTGGGTACAGAGGTGCTTGAATAGAGAAAATTATTTAATAAATTGTTTAAGTATTTTGATTTATTTAATCAATTCTTCACCAATTTCCTGAGAATTGACCAACGTATGACCTAAGAATATTTATTACAAAGAAAGAGAATACTAGAATTATAGAGGGGATGATTGTAGTTAACAAAATGAATATTTTATGGATGTCCTTGGATTGTCATGATGGAAATTGGCAGAATAAGAATGAGCAAGATTAAGAATTCAAATAGGATGTTCACTTGCCACACACAAGATAGAATAATCTGCCAATTGAAAGAAATTTCGGTAGAAGTTTACACATACATTTACAATTAATTTAATATTATGTTTTCTGTTCATTTTCGATTGTCAATAAATGATTAAAAGTACAACAAGCTAATATATAATCTTCTAATTTATATAGTGAATTCATTTTTATTGCACAATTGATAATGCTATTTTTTGATAATTAGAATTATTTTTTATTTTACAATTAAAAATTATAAGTTATTAATAATTATTTAGAAAAGAATGACAAAATGAACTCCATAACTAAATTTAAGAGAATTTCAGAAGCTTCCAACAATTAATGTCAGATAATGTCAGAAATAATGTCTACAGATAATGTCATCTAGTTATCAAGTTACTACAGAATAATCCACAGTTCTTTATCGTTTTTATCACTTTCGTTTCCGCTAGAACAGTTGAGCAATTTATTTTACAATGACTCATTCCAGTCAATCAAATATTTGCATTAATTAACGCCGTTGGATTCTCAGATAGCAAATGTAATTCTGAAAGAGAACAGTTAGAACGTATGCAAGATAAATAACCGACAATTGATATGCTCTGCGTACGATCTTCGTTAACTTTGACACATAAAAATATGAGAAATTATGATACGTATGATTATAGTACTGACATAAGTAAGATTATATGGATACTTGAAAATGATAAGCTTTGATGACAAATCACAAAGATGCAGTAGTGTAGAAATATTTCAAATTGGCAATATTAATACGGTAGTTGATTTTTTTTTCTTTGGAGGATGAAGCCCACATAGGTCTGAGATCTGTGCGTGGGTAATGAGTTGGATGATGGTAATTGATGAGTTGGACCTACAGTTTTAGGTGGGTTCCGAACCACCGGGAAGTTAAATAAAAATATCAATATTGATCAATGAAATGATTGGATTAGAAATAATGGGAACAAACTTAGTTAGCTTACGACGGCTAAGTAAGAATAACAAAGCAGACTGCTTGGCTGCATTTACTCACTTAGGGATATTTCAGCCTTGGAGGTAAATTGAACAATATAGCTCGTAAATAGTTAACTTTATAATAAATTAAGCAAAAAATAATCATCTCTTACCTTGCTGGTCGGCATCGGAGTCGTATTCTTTGCCTTCAGATCCCATCAGACAATCACTTTTTGATAGCACATTTTTCAAATCAAAATTTAAAAATGTCAAGCGACCAGATTGCCAAACGGTATCCCTCTCTAAAAAAAAGAAATTAAGAAGAATTAATGCAATATTCATGTTTGCATTACTAGTGTATATGTAACGCCAAGCCAAGTTATAATCAACATATTCAATCAATTTTATTCCTGATACACAAATCTACAATAACGTTTCTAAATACCGTCTGAGACAGTCAACTAAGAACGTTTGTTTTCAAGGTCACAAACCCCTCATTAACCCGCGAACCGCTTTAAACTGACTGTAACGAAGTAAAAAAGGCACCCTAAAGGTTATTATGTTGTAGTTTAATAATACTTTTTAACTATATATTTAAACAAAAATCATTTGAAAATACTGGCGAATTTATTTACTTATTCGTATGTATGGTAGCTATTTCGCATTGTTGTAATGCTTCCTCAGACACGGTTGGAGGTCTATTCAATTAATCTTTGAAAATTGAGGTTCTTACTTATTCTTGCAATAGCTATTTAGTATTGTTGCAGTGCTTCCTCAGACACGGTTGAAGGTTTACTGAAATTTCACTATTTAACTGAATTTAACTATTCATTTTCTTCATAAAACCATTACAATAACAAAAACACATCATAAATATGAAGAATAGTTATCTTATGGGCAATAGCCTGTGAAAGAGGAACTAGCTCTCATCAGAATACGTGAAAGGTCAATACAAAATGTATGTACCATGAAACTAAAAATCTATGCTTAGCTTAATTAATTGTTATATGCTAAAAGATACAGCATTGTAACAAACAAACGTAGAAAAATACAAAACTCATGTTAGTTAGGTATGGCATTTTGTATCATAACACATAAATAAAAAGCTCAGTAATGTAGCATTACAGCAACTAAAGAAGATTGAAGACATTCTCTACGGATAGCAGATACTTATAGTGATTTTAATTTTTATAAAACAGACAGTTACATAATTGTCTTAAAATGGTTTTTAAATCAGGTTTTGAGAACTGGGGTTCTCAATTTTCAATACCTAATTCAGTAAACCTCCACCGTTTCTGAGTAAGCATTACAACAATGTGAAATAGCTATCACACTAATAAGTAAGTGCTAAATTCAACAGTAAAGTATTTTCAACAATTATTTATGTTTAAAGTGGAGGTATTTCAAGAACTCGGTTGCAGTTCCGTATCTTCCCCACGAAATAATCGTATGAAAATGTTGATATTGAATTAATCGATATCTGTACCAAACCCACAGCTAAACCTAACGTTACTTTTACATGGACCATCGATTCTCTGTCAATTGTTTCAGAAGACATTGAACTCAAGTTCACAAGTTTTTGTTTCAGTGGATGAAGCCCACATAGGTCTGAGACCTGTGCGTGGGTAATGAGTTGGTTGATGGTGATTGATGAGTTGGATCTACAGTTTTAGGTGGGTTCCGAACCACCGGGAAGTGATTTTACAGCAGAGAACAGTGTCTTTTTTGCTGGCAAATCCAATCGGTAACCCTTACAAAGAGCGGCCAGGAGTTTCGTAGCTTATCTCTGATTGAACAGATACCTGCTACGGCACTCGGCTATCACTTCCCTAACTGCATACAAAAACTCTTAAATAGCTACAGAAATCGATGAATTTATTACAAAAAATGAACTGAAAAGAGGAAATTTACCAGATTTACAATCGGTGCCAGGTGGATCCCACTGTGGTACATTTTCCAATATGGCCTGAACGGCATGGCTAGCGGCAATGCGTGTCTCCCAGGTGGGACTTCTGATAAGGCTGTTGAGTCGCGACAGCAGCTTGTGCAGCTCGTGTGGATAGAGGCGCTGCACCTCGCCCAGCTGAGTGGCAGCTGCACGTCGCGTCACTGCCGACGAGCCAGTCTCCAGCAGCACGAACAGACGATCCAATCTGAAAACAAGAAATTTGAAATGCTACTCTGAAATTATCATATATATTGCTTGCACATTTAAATAAATGAGCAACTTTAATCAACCAGTCAAAAGAAATACATTTGCATACAAAAACCATAACTATAATACTGTAATATTATATTATTATTACAATATTATAGTTTAATATTATATATATACTATAATATTATATTAATATTATAATACTGTAATATTATAGTTAAATTATTATTAATATTATAGTTATTATTATATAATATAATAATATTATAGAGAAGACTCAAATGCGTGTAACCAATATTGCGAATCAAAAATGTAATAAAATAATGGAATAATCTACATTACAGTACTCAAGTATAAATTTAAACAATGATTCTAGTATTTTATTTATTTAATAGTGACAGCCGTGAGCCATAGTGGGTATCTATTCAATCAGATAGAGATAAGCTGCGTTCTCCTGGGCACTCTTTGTGAGGGTGACCGATTAGATTGGCCAGCAAAAAAGACACTGTTATCTGCTGTGAAATCACTTCCCGATGGTTCGGAACCCACCTAAAACTTTAGGTCCAACTCATCAATCACCATCATCCAACTCATTACCCACGCACAGGTCTCAAACCTATGACGGCTTCAACCTCCAAAAAAAATCTTCAATGCTACATTAATACAATCGAGTGTGGAGGAACAACAGGCTTCCAGCCCAAAACTGATTTCTTCACATAACCTCAACAACAGAATAACTCTAATCTTTGTGGCTTTGGTTTAAGCCTCACTGGAAAATTTCACTTGAATAATATAGCTAATAATATCCAGTCACGGGCGCTTGAGACTGAACTGGGAAGGCATCAACAGGCTTGGAAGTAGAGATGTGACCAGATTGAGCGAGTCGTTCAAAGTAACTGACTCTTTAAAATGAACTACGAACTAGTAGTTCAAATTCAGAAAGTAGTTAGTTCATTTTTGACCTGAGTTTGTGTTTTCACGGAATACAGTAGAATTGTAGTGAGCGATCTTTGAATTAGCAGAGCAGTGCTGCGGCCTGCTATAGGCACTGCTAGACAAGAGCACTCACCTCTCCACTCCACGAGCATTTTCAACTGTCAAGTGAACTAACTGCAACCACAGCTGGCTCACTCACTCACCTCTCTCAGCTCCATGAGCTTTTTGAACTGTGAACTTAACGAACTACAGCTGGCTCAGAAAGCTCATTAACTAAGCTCTGTGCTCTGGAATATTTAACTGATGACTCAGATTCTGAGAATTGTTTATATTGAGGCGCCAGACATACGACAAGGCTGTTTATTGTTGTGTGTATGAGTGCTCAGTAAGCGAGTGAGCGCTGAGTGTCTGAACAAGCTATGGTAGTGAATGAGCACGAGCATTGCTGATGACTCATTTTTGAACTAGTTCAAATGAACGACACACTTATAAGAGTGAGGGCGATTGAACGACTCATTGCCAAGCCTACTTGGAAGGCTTGATTGACATCATCAACTTTATTAAGACTTAACCAGGTTGAACGGAAACCATCTAAAACTGCAGATTCACCATCCATAATATCATTGTACCATCATTCACATCCACGTACAATTCTCAATCATATAGGCTTCATCAGCAAAGAAAAAATAGTTCTTTTTTAGTTAAAGAATATCAATTTAAAAGTACACTTTTTGCATTGAAAACAGTTCAAAGAAAGTTGATAACATCATTTTTTTTTTTAACATTTGAGCCGAAAATATAAAAGTTAACTGTTTTGTACTAGTGTGAAAATTTTAGAATTTCCATTTCAGTGAAAAATCATATTAATACAGAAAAGGAAAATTCTGGCTATGCAATACAGAGATCAAAACTGTATACAAGTACCTTTCAATGCATTTGAGAGATTCTTATTAAGATCATGTTCTAGTAGTTCTAATAAAAAAAGATTATTACTCTCACGACTAGGCTATCAAAAGTAATTGAATTAGAACAGTGTGTGATAATTTAAATGCGAAAATATTGAATAAAGTCTACTTAATAACTAAAATAATAATATTATGTGACCTGGCTGGCTAAGGACTGGTGTCAGAGTTATCAGGTCGCACCTGAACAAGTTCAGGGCTTTCGACCTGACTTAACGACTGTTTTTAGGCAGTAACTTGAAACACAACTGGAAAATATAATTAATAAATAATGAAAATAATAATAATTACAAGTAGAGCATATAATAGATTTTGTAACAGTAAATTCAATCCACTCACCTTGATGTCATTGTTAATAACTAAAATATTCACAGCCAAAACCTTATAACTATTCAGTCTTCACCTCACTTTCAAGTCATAGTTCTGAAATTGAAAAAAAAAAACATTTATTAAACACAGTTTTTTGTTATTAAATATTAAAGTGTCATTTCGTGTAGAGTACATTGTAACAATTTCAAATATCACGATGATTACCGACATTTCAAAGTCAAAACTGATAATAACCCCAGAGTTTCAAGTTATTCCATTCTTACGAATGTACGAGAATAATACTTATTTGAAAGAAAATCGTATTTTGTCAGTAAAAATTCTTTTCGACAGTAAAAACATTGAAGAAGATTCGTTGCTCTGATACACCGATTTTTTTTCCACAAAAAAAGACCTACCATACTCATTTATATACCTATATATCAGGGCAATGGAATTAGTGTATAGATATTTACCACATAAAAACAGCTGTTTATATATCCATATATCAGGGCAATCAATGAAATTAGTATTCCTGGATTTCTTGTTCCAAGACGAACTGCGTTGTTAATATTAACTTTTTATGTGAATTCAACGACTTGCAGTCAAATATTCATTAAGAATAAATATAATTTACTTACTCTGTAGGCCGAGCGCTTTCGAATCTTTGAGATCCGTTTTCAGAGGCCTCCTTGATCATCGATGTCAGTTTTTTGGTTAGAAGAATTGTGGTTTTTGTAAAATGTGATCGAAAAGTTTGTGTGATTTAAAATTTAGTTGTTCGTTGAGGATGTTTTGTGAATTGTGTGTGGTGTGTTTGTATATTTCAAATTGTTGAGTTCGTGTCCTTTAGATTTTATATGTAGAATGTGTAGGTTGGTAGTGATGTCAGTAAAAGTGTGTCCAGTTTGAATGATATGGTCGGCAAAATTCGATTCAGCTTTTGATGTCAGGGCTTGAAAATGTTCCTTGTAACGTTTTTTGAATGTGCGGCCTGTTTGTCCTAAGTAGAATTTGTTACAATCAGAGCAGTTCAGTTTGTAGATCCCTGGGAGATCGTATTTGTTTTTGTTCAGTGTGATTTTGAGTGTAAGTGCATTTTTTATTTTGTTTGCATTTGATTGCATTTTGCTAGTCTGTTTGATTGTGGATTAATGTATGTCATTGTAATGTATTTTTTGTCAGTGGTGTTGGTGTTTTGTTTTTTATTTTATGAGTGACTTTGTCAATTAGGTCGTGTTTGTAGCCGTTTTCTTGTGCTAGGCATTTTATTGTATTTAGTTCAGTGTTGTAATTGTCGGTGGATAGCGGTGTGTTGATGAGTCTGTGTAGCAATGACCTGAATGCTGAGAGTTTGTGTTGTGTTGGATGATTGGAGGTGCGGGGTATTAGGGTATTTATCATCGTTGGTTTTCTGTAGATGTTGAAGCTGTGTTGTTGGTTTCTGTTCTTTGTAATTGAGAGGTCTAGGAAGTTGATTGAATTGTTTTGTTCATATTCAGCTGTGTATTGAATGTTCTTATGTATGATCGGAGTTGTTCACATTGTCTTTTGTTTCCTCTGTATAGCAATAGAACATCATCTACATATCTGTGCCAGTATATTATGTTCTGTGAAAATTTGTTATTAAAGAGTATATGAGTGTTTTCGCAGTGTTGGAGAGAGATCTCAGCAAATACGCTAGAAATTGGTGAGCCCATTAGCAGTCCATCAGGCTGTGAGTAAAATTTGTTGTTGAAGGTGAAGTAATTTTGTTGAGTGATGAATTTTTAGGATGCCTATTATTTCATTTATATGTTCTGTAGCTGTGTTGTTGTGAATAAGGATGTTCTTTATTATTTCTATTGTTTCATTGACAGGTATGTTGGTGTATAGATTTGTTATATCGAAAGATGCAAGAGTGGAGTTGTGAGGAATTTGTGTGTCTTTTATTTTTGTGATAAGATCGCTACTGTTTTTATGTATGTGTTGTTGATATTAATTAGTTTTCTCAGTGTTTGATCCATGTGTTTTGCTAGTTTATAGGCAGGTGCTTCTTGGTAGTTTACAATTGGTCTAATAGGTATGTTGGGTTTGTGAATTTTGGAACATTTTCAAGCCCTGACATCAAAAGCTGAATCGAATTTTGCCGACCATATCATTCAAACTGGACACACTTTTACTGACATCACTACCAACCTACACATTCTACATATAAAATCTAAAGGACACGAACTCAACAATTTGAAATATACAAACACACCACACACAATTCACAAAACATCCTCAACGAACAACTAAATTTTAAATCACACAAACTTTTCGATCACATTTTACAAAAACCACAATTCTTCTAACCAAGAAACTGACATCGATGATCAAGGAGGACGCCTCTGAAAACGGATCTCAAAGATTCGAAAGCGCTCGGCCTACAGAGTAAGTAAATTCTATTTATTCTTACTGAATATTTGACTGCAAGTCGTTGAATTCACATAAAAAGTTGAAATTAGTATATCAGCTAATAGAGATTCTATAAAAAGCTTGATCGCATTTAAACACCTACAGCTGATAACTCAAAATATATTTTGAAATCTATTGCGAATTACATATGGTGAAAACAACTATTTCCTATATGTAGTAATATATAGATATATTAATGAAGGGCTGAGAGCCTATCCTCTTGTTTCGCCTCAAGAAGGATGAAGGAGTGGGTCAATTTCATTGGGTATAAGGTTCCAAGAATATGTGTTTAAAATTTGAAGTTGATTTGTCAAAGCGTTCGAAAGTTATCATCGAAAATACAAACACACAAACATACAGAAAACGCCGCGAGCCTCCAGTCACGAGTCACAAATGAAAACTAAGAACTCGCTACGCTCGTTCAGTGATAAAATACTGCATTCGAATTTTTTTCAAATAAGTTGAATAAATCTAAATTGTAAGTTAAGTTCTGAACACATGCAATCTCTGATGACTGTTTAACTTCTACTTCAGCGGCCACAGTTTCGATTTCCATTCAGCCTGGCATATTTTGTGTAATCATTCACATCATTACCCAAGTATCTAGACTCGTTGGGCGTCATCAAAGAGAAAATTGGTTCCTAGCATATTGTAAAAGCCGACTGCAGTTGGTATAGTATTTGCGCCTGAAATACGCAACGGACGCTACTAACTGATTGCAAGTGTGTTTGGATTTTTACTCAATAAAAGGTTCAAGATTAATTCTCATTAAAAATAATAAACTTTAAAAAAGTTTGTAGAACTACGTGTAGAATAACTGCTCCTTGCCTTGACAGAAATACTATCGGAAATAATTTAGTATTAATCAGTACATAACAGGTATATAACCAGTTACATCTTATAATTATCATCTGGGAATAGAAATCCATCACACCAAGAAGAAATTGAGGAAAAACGGAGACAACACCATGCAAGGATGACATTGGCATGCAATGCTATCGCTCATACTGGTACTGATGTTAACTATAGTAATTAAGATGGATGAAACACCTAACACTGCGACTGTAGATTTTTCATTCTTTTAAAGTTGGCAGACTAGGTTAGCATAAACAAAACTCGTGAAAGATTTGCAATGTAGACAAATGAGCTAGAGTTTCAAATATATATTCAATTGGAGCAACAAAGTAAAGTATTACAGTGAAAAAACAAATCATAGTAAAAAAGCCATGATAAATTAATCTCTCTTCAAATGTATTTCGTGTGTCAATTAGCCAATAATCGTTTAGCAGAAGATTTATAGAAGAAAACTTATGCAAATACAAATGATCAATATGCTGATAAAACGTGGCTGATGATTATGCTAACGTTATCTACGTATGAAAACAAGTTTATTAACTGCTGAACCAGTTTTATAAAGAAAAGAGAACATTTTATTGTTTTTGACAGAGTGGGGTTACCGATGGTGATAATAACCTAAAACATCGACATTATAAGATAGAGTTAACTTTTACCTGGGATAATCCTCATGCACATAATAAACATATGTGACTTATCCGTAATCCGAAATGAAATATGTAACATTTTTTAAATAGGTAACACAGATTTCTTCTAAAAACACGCCTATTCCACGGGGAGAAAGGCATTCTGGAACAGTCACATTTATACTGACAGCCATATTGCTGATGGGTCCAAATTTTATTCAACGATTGGCCTCTGATTGGTTGACCAGTAGCCTGCTCATCTCAAGAGTACCAACATTGCACGTCGGAAAAAGACAGCTGGCTTACATCCTGATTATTACAATTTATTTAATTGATTTTCACGAATTATTGAATCATAAAATATAAAGATTAATAACATTTATATTATATCCATTACCAATATTAAATTATCATGTGAGTATCAAATTCTCCAATCAAAACTCATCATTCGAGCCTACAGTTTTCGTTTTGAGATTGAAGATAACTTCATTATTGGCGTTGGCAATGCTTTACAAATATTGTGACGCAATTTTCAAATTCGATCCTTGTCGGATCAACAAAGTGAACAAAAAAGTAATATAAAATCATTAAAAAAAATTATTTGTCTCAAGTTAAGCGTTGAAAAGACAAAAAAATAACTGCTAACAATAACAACTGTCATTTGCTAATGATTCCTCACATAAAAGTATGGGCAATCGGGTGCAGCGTAGCAAGTTAACCCCGGAAATATTCCTTAATTCCTTTTTCTTCATCCATGACCAGTGGACTGGATAGATGGCGTCATAATATTAAAACATGGACTTTAAGTAACTTTTTAACTATGCATTATGAGATGGCCGAGTCAACCATGTTGTCCTTATTAGTCTCAAAATCATCTACTGCGTAAAATGGGTTTTTCTTCAGCCAAGCATCAACTTTGGTCCTAAAAGCACTTCCCTGCAGTCTCCTCACATTCGCAGGCAGGGCATTGAACAATCGCAGAGCAAAGATGGGAAAAGAATCCTTCTTCTTGCTTGTTCTGCAGCGTGGGATGTCGATCATGTGTCTCCTCCTTGTGCCATATGTATGCAGATCGGACCTCAGGACAAGACCATGCTCAGCATTCTTAACATGAATCAGACTGGACAGTATGTACTGGTTGAAAACTGTGAGTGTGCCCAGACTCACAAAGATGGGTTGACAGTGATCTCAATGTCCTGCTGAGACGATCACTCAAAGTGCCCTCTTCTGGAGCTTCAGCACACACTTGCCACCAGCAGCATGTCCCCACAACAGGAGTCCATACAGAACATGGGTGTGAAAGAGGGAAAAATAAACCATCACCAGATCTTTTCTGCTGAGAAGGGTCTTCGTCAGTCTATGCAGCAAGTATATCACCCGAGCCAGCCTGGTGCAATAACACCATCAATGTGGCCCCTCCATGTCAACTTTGAGTCAATGACAATAATTTTGAGCCCCCCACGCCACAAACCCAACCAATTGTAAAAAATACAGATCGCACAATGCACAAATTATCTGAGCTCCAGATAATTTGTCTTATCAGTAATTCAAGTAATAATGTAAGAAATTGCGAGGGTATGGCTATATGGAAATTGATCAATGTGATAAATATCAAGCTGGAGCATCAATTTATTATAAATAGCAGATGCATATTAACAACAAAACATCTACAAAAAAGTAGACTTCTAAATTATTTTATCTCTACCATTTATGCTACCAAACCACAATAATTATTAAACCCAATTAATACCCAATTGGGCAATAATCTCCTATCAATAGAACAGATTTATGAGAGTTTTTTGGTCTGAAAACTTCATATGGTACTTCAAATATACGGTATATCGGACGAGATGTTAATATAATATAAATAATGTGAGTAAATGTCTGTCCATGATTATAAGATACAGTAAACTTACCGGTTCCAAGAATGGCTTATTCTATGCTATGGCGATGTGAGGTAGCACTGCAGGTTTACATTAAATTTACTAAAATTATTTACACGAGTTCAATGAATCACTTCGTTTATCGTTTACTCTTATTAGGCTTATTTGTAGACTTGGAAATCACAACACTGCCATTGATTTATGTATTTAAACGTTTAATCTTGACCTATAAGCAGTAGACAAACAACAAAAATTAGAGCTGTTTGACAATATGTCATCAAACTTTAGAGCAAGGCTTCATGATTGATTGTCATCGATTGTCTTTGTCAAAGCAGGAAAAATTAAAAAATAAATTATACAGCTTCTCAACTCTTGGGCAAATCAATAATTATTTCCCCTTTAACATTCAGTATAAAGGAATATTAAAACATTGAGAGCCTATAACAAACATATTCAACAAAGAGAGTTTCTACATGATTGAAGATTTTCCAATCTGGAAGAACCTAAGCAGTGTAAGCAATTCAGTGGGCGTTTAGAAGCGGAACAGAGAACAACTAATATGAACCACTAACTCAAAACCGAAAAGAACGAGACATGCCGGTTATTTTACAAACGTATACTCCCTTTTTTAAGTGAATGTCTCAAAATATCTGGCTCACTCCTGGACTTGAAACAGCAGTATTGACAATAAAAATGTTTTATTCTAATCAAAAAGTGAACTTCCATGAGATATTGAAGTAACTACAGAAATAAAAAGTTACTAAAATGTAGTTGTAGTTCCCGATAAACTGATATCTAGTGCTTAACTCCGGTTTCTGAGCGCGCCCCAGACTCCTTGCACCCCACGGCCATTGCCGGGTATACTGCTACGCCACTTGTAATCGGACATAAAACATGTTGATATTGATCATATAAAAAACATTTTTAGAGTAAATTAACTTATACAGTAGTCAACAATTTTATGATTTCTCACTATCTTGCAATAAAGCTATTTAGTTATTTGTTTAAGATGATAGATAGATATGGCAGTGTCTACTGACCTCCTACAGAAGGAGTATCTGGACTTGACAAAGATATTATGTTAACTTTTCATGTGAAATTTAACGACTTGCAGTCAATATTTGTTAAGAATAAGTATAACTCACTTAATCTGTAGGCCGAGCGCTTTCGAATCTATGAGATCCATCTTCAGGGGCTTCTGAAGATGGATCTCATAGATTCGAAAGCGCTCGGCCTACAGATTAAGTGAGTTATACTTATTCTTAACAAATATTGACTGCAAGTCGTTAAATTTCACATTAACAATGCAGTTCGTCATGGAACAAGAAATCCAGGATATTATGTTCTACTAAAAGAAGTCCTGCTATCATAAGAGATAAAAATTTATATGCAATGTGAATTAAAACCATTACAATTCTAAAACCATGTATGATTTGTGTTGGCATAGTGATTAATATAGGTACTCCGGAATGGAGTAAAAACCAAATTCTTGTAATTCTTTTTCAACTCATTCTTAAATTTACTAAATGGGAGTGTTCTGTCTGATACGGACAGTTAAGATATTAAAAAGATTAATTCCTAAGCTCTTGACGCCCTTAGCATAAAGTGTTATTCTATGGCTGTGATCTCTGATTTGGTCTTTGCCTTGTTTCGTATGTATGAATCATAGATACTTTAATTAAGTTATTTTAGATTTTTTAATGAGGCAAATACTTTCAAAAATGAAAAGGCTACAAAGGCTAAAAATGAAAATGATGGTAACTTGGGTGCTTGTACAGTGGAGCGGTAACACTATAGCATAGATGCAAAATCAAAAATGCTGTGAAATAGTGGTATTTACACTGCTCCAATCCATATCATATGGTTTTTGCACAGCAGAGCATCAATACTCGATGATAATAATAGATTAAATACGAAATCAAACAAATGCAGTGGAATTTAGTGTGACAGATTATAGAGCATCGTCAATACTATAATTACACAGCATATGCTTTTTTGCTTGCTAATGAAGGCACAAGAGTGCGTGGGTATGAGGTAAATGATGATACATTGATTTATCAATGATGGAACTACAGTTTTAGGTGGGTTCCGAACCACTAGTTGAGTTATAATAAATCTGATAACGCCCTGACATCACGCTCAGCGATTTACCAAACACTGCCTTGATTTCACGAAGTTGTTATCATCAATTATTGGGTGCTCCACTGTGTAAGCACAATCCCATCCAATCGGAGACATTAATTATTGCAATAGAGCGCTCTTGAAAAATAATCTACTCTATCTGTTTTAGATGTAAAGTAGATGTAAAGAAAATGCATTTAAAAAAAACTCAAATCAACTATTTTGACAACTATCATTATGTCAGTATAGAAGAAAGCATACGGCCGTAGTAGAGCGATTCCTAGATTCGTTGCTGTCAAATATGTCATCTGTTGTCCCTATCTTGACGCAAGCCTTTTTCCTTTACTCTGTTTACTTGTCCTAGAGTAGTCTCCAAGTAAGTAGTTTGAGGAAGTGATAGCCGCGAGCCGTAGCAGGTATCTGTTCAATCAGATAGAGATAAGCTGCGTTCTCGTCGGTCCTGTTTGTAACGGTGACCGATTAGATTGGACAGCAAAAAAGACACGTTCTCTGCTGTAAAATCACTTCCCAGTGGTTCGGAACCCACCTATAACTGTAGATCCACCTCATCAATCACCATCATCCAACTCATTACCCACGCACAGGTCTCAGACCTATGTGAGCTTCATCCTCCAAAAAAAGTCTAATGTCTAGGAGCAGCATGCAATAAATGAAACGAGCCTTATAAGATGTAATTCATATTCATTGACATAATTTACAATTTGACTCTTTCCTTCACAGCAACCAAATTTCAAGACAGACATCATGACTGAAGATTTGAGAACATAATTTGAAAAATATTCATACATTCACTATAATAGAATTATGTACAAAACACAATTAATTCCATTTCAAGTTACATAAGCACCTAACTCGCAATATCATAAAAATCTATAAATTATATAGGATGTATCGCATAAATATTTAATGACTATCTAAAAAATTTACATTGATACCGGTACACTAATATTATTTTATAACACTCTTTGGTAATGAAGAAGCTGCTTGCTGTTTTACAAACTGTTCTTTACACAAGTTGCTTATAATGAAACCACAAATACATTGACAACTTTAGAGATTAGTACAAAATGACATGAGAAAGTTTAAAAGAGAATTATTAACTATCAATACTGTCTGGAATGATTTACTAAATCTTACTTTTAGCTTCAGCTCATGCTAAATTTACACTGGTTTATTGTTATAAAGCTGAGTATGCTTCTCAATATCATTCTACCCACAATTCGTAAAAGTGTATTTTGTTTTGTACTATTCCAATGTTCATTGATGTTTAAATCATTTACAAGATATTTCGTAAATGAACACTGAGTTTTACTGGTTAACAAACTCATTCATTTCAACAATAAATTACTCAATTTTTATCTCTCTCACTCACAAATAGATACACATTTGTTACAAATAAATAATAATACCAATGCATACAATATTATTTACACAATAAAATTACAAGTAGAAATTTAAATAGTGATGGCAGCCCTAATGCTTTGATTATAGCATTCATCAAGTTCAAGAACCAACTATTAAATCTACTATCGCATTCTTTAATGTTTATCTAGATAAACAACCAATATATAAACAATCGATACTGATACATGTGATAATGTACAATTATAAATAATTACAATTTTCATACTATAAAAACGATTAATTGAACAACCTACAAGGTATCAAACCTGTTATTATCAATTTGATATAATATATATGTATTTTATAAAAATTTTATAAAAAGATATAAAAACTCTTATTATTGAACTCTTCTAATAAAAATGGCACGAGAGGGAAAGTAAAGCTATGTATTGTTTTCACATCAACCGAATAAAAAATGTGGCATCAAGAGCACAAATTTTATACATTATTTTTTATGAGACTAAAATGGATATTTTTGCTATGCTGGACTCGAAGTATTTCTCACTATTATTAAGCTGAATACAATCTCGTTTGAGTTCAATTGACTTCTGCACATTTCTTTGAGTGTGAAACAAAAAATCTGTAAAAGATAACGAAGACTCTCCCTTTAAATTACATCTTTCTTCAAAGTGAAATTTCTAGTTAAACTTGGCCATAACCTAAAATTTGGATTTTTTAATTGAAAATTTGCAAAGAAAGCAGTAGTGGGCTGTGCCTGTTGTATCTTTACTTGATTGTGTTTTGTAATAAATAGATAAATAAATGAATTTATTATCGTCATGAAATTGATTGGTTTAATCTAAGCGCCATAAAAGCCTTGACTCGAAGTTTCAATTGAAATGTGAATGGTTATGCTTTCTATTACCTAGCAGAACTAATATTGTTACAAAGGAACATTGTGTTATTCTGTTGACCGAATTATGTAGTAAAATCAATCTGTGTTTACAGTTTGCTTTATTCTCTAAACAACAAAAATTATCGTATTTTTCAAGCTTGAAAAGCATTTTGATGCCACACTTGTTAAAAAACGAGCATATATATTCCAATATCAAAACTGACACTGTATTCCTATTCAATATATGATTTGCACTGACTTATACTGGATATACTGGAGGGATGCATTCCACTTCCAAAGAGAAGCTTCATCAGTCTCTTTAGAAGTGAAATCCATCCCTCCAGTATCTCCGGTATAAGTGAGTGAAAATCATATATTAAATAGAAATACAGTGTCAGTTTTGATATTAGATTGTTCAAATATTTCGTCATGGAAAACATCACAGATATAATATTCTGTTAAAAGCATTTTGCTTGATTCTATGAACAACAAAAATTATCGTATTTTCAATCTTAAAAATTTATTTTGATGCCACACTTGTTAAAAAAACGATCACATGTATTCTTTTAAACACAAGTTTCTTTAAAAGTAGCTAGAATTTCGATTAAGTAGGCCTATTTTCGCTTGCTTCTAAAACTTAGCTGAGATAAACAAGGTAAAGATTGGTTTGTAAACTAGAACAGATAAATATTTCATTTAAATATGTGATATCAAATTCACATTAAATCCATGAGTGATACATTATTCTTATTTCTTCTACCGAATTCCTACTCATATTTAAAACTTTCTAATTGATGTATTCTCTTGTTGCTTCTTGCTTGCTAATTTAGTTGCTAGAGTTATAACTTTTCCAATACAACTAGAATAGTCTTGTGTCGAGTATAATTGAACATCCAGTCAAATTATTTAAAATAATCATTGTGCTTTCAAAATTATAATTTAATATTAATATAATTCGATTAAAATAACGGATTTGAACTATTTATTGAAAAAATAACTTTTTCCAGTCGTAAGATTGCACGTAATGAAATGATTGAATATTCAATAGATTATTTTAAAAATTAATCAATCAATAATTACAATAATTTGTTAGGAAACTTAACAAATATTATTCTAGACGAATAAAACGGTGATTATAGTATTTTTGTTCCCTACATTGGTCATATATAAATTCAATCAATTTACATCTAAAGAACACTATTTGCATTGTCTAGCTATTAGTCTGCATGAAAATTGAAGTTTCCTTGAAATTGTTCGAGGAGGGAAAAACATTTTCCCAAAACCAGTAAAAAATTATTAATTCTGTTCTACAATTTTATACCGATGCATACTTTTCATGTAGTTGACTTGGGAATATAATAGTTGAACTTTATTAAATTGAATATTTCTGTTTGTATCACAAATACATTATTTGGAAATCTTAAGAATGGCTAAGATTTTCGATTTAAAATATGAAGATTCATTTCCATTTCATAAACCTTTCAATTCATTGTGTGATGAATACAGGTATTAATCGATAAAACCAAATCTCAATTATGATATTCCTTTAGATCTGCCTTTAAATGTATGTTTAATTACAATAAAAAGTGTTGATCCGGGATTGATTAACTTCCTTCTAATATTCTGTACCTTAAAGATGAGTGATGTAATTCCTGACTGAATTAAATCAGGAAGCGACAATTTTGTCAATTATTACTATCATTCAAAAAAGTACGATACATTTATTAAAACATTTAGAATAGCTCAACTGATTTGAGTTTGCTATAACAGTAAAGATTGAACTAATAAGTGAATAGATTTACATTGTTCCAAGAAAAAGTTGAAATTTTGCTGAATAAGTTACATTATACAGTAAATTTTAGTTGAAATTTAATCAGAAATGAAGCATACCACTGATCTTCTGATAAAAATTTCTTTGAGCATAGTTATAAAAAACAGACATTCAAATGTTATAAAAACACATACTTTTTTATCAAAATTAAATTTTAAATGACAAAATTTGAGGAAAGATTTGATCACAACTCACGACATAATATTTCACAATATTATAATATTTGGAACTTTCAGCAGGAATTCCATTCATTATTAATTGAATTTCTGTATGTCTTTACCAAAGAGCAAGATTTTAATTCTTTCTCCAACACATTCATTTACAAGCTAAGGAATTCAAGCAGAAATATAGATACTAGTATTCTAGTACATAGAAATTAAACTATTTCATTATCAATAGTTATGAAATAACATCACGAGTTATGAAATAAAAAGTAGATTCAACTAATTTATTTAAAAAAATTATTGTAATATAAAAATAATTTGTTAAAACTTTAAAACCAAATTACTGTAATTAAATTTAAAAGAGCATCTTGAAAATCTAGTATTTCTCCGAGATATTACATTGAACTTGATTCATCAGAGTTTCAGAATTTGAAATCGAACGTCTTTATAAAATAAGAATAATATTTTTTTAAGGTTATGTACTCGACTTTTGGTGAAAATATTTTTTTTCAGTTACTGAAGATAATGGATATTTAGCTATTGAAATGTTTTTATTGCAATAAGATTTTTTTCCATCAATTATTATAAAAAATGTGGGTACTTAAAATGGCTATCTTTAATTTTTCTGGGAAAATGAATCAATATTGATCTCCCCTAATTAAATTTCGCTTATTAATGGTTTTTTCAAATATAAGAACTAATTTAAGAGAGTACTTTGACATAGTTCAAATTTTAATGCTCAATTAGTATAAAATGATTGAATGTCTAGAAAAATGATCGATTTAAATGTCTAGAATCAGTTCTAATATCGAAAAAATGCCAATAATTGAAAACAATTTTTTGGCAAGGCAATGAATACTCTTGAAAAATAGATAATAGCCTATATCCCACATTCTACACAACAATCATTGACAATAGCTTCTGAGCCAGCAAATCAAGTTACAGAGAAAAACACAATCGAGGAGTTAGTTCAAACACAATTAGTTCACTTTTGCGTACTTTTAAGTATCGCACTTTAGTTCAAACACAATCATAAGAAAAACAAAATCGAGTGTTAGATAGTCTCAGCTTCAAGAAAAGAGGAAAGATCGTTGTAGTCTGCTAATATGCATGTTTCTTGTTAGTTTTAAATGAACTATTGTACTTCATACAAAGAAAAATATTGAATAAGCTTTCAAACTTTAATTAGTGCCAAACGTTGTGCAGTTGGAATTATTATGCTCAGTACATCTCTACTCGAGATAATTATGTCATAACAGGTTATTTCAGTTGATGTTTAAATATTAATGTGCTCTCTTTATGCCATTTAACCACTGAATGCACAGTAAATTGGTTTTTTAGTGCCAATTTGGACAGATATAATGGTCTAAACATTATTCCATTTAATTGAGCTATGAAACGTACTTGTAGAGTAAAATTTGGAAAACAAAATAATATTAACGCTAAGTATATAAGTTATGTGCGGAATATGTTATCGAGATATTATAATTTTTTCTATCCGATGAACCCTACAGGAGTCTAGGACTTGTGCGTGGGTGTTAAGGTGAATGATGATAAAATGATATTATGAATGAGGACCAAACGTTTTAGGTGCGTTCCGAACCACAGAATAAATGATAATGAAGCTGATAATGTCATGTCATCGTAGCTGGTTACCCTGTCACCCTTCCAAGCGCAATCCCGAGTGCTCGTGACTGAACTGACATCGAACAGCCAATCACTCCCGAATCATTGATTCAAATTCGAAATTTTATTTTTTTTCTAAAAGTCTCAATAATCTCGAAATCTTAATGAAATACAACCTACGTTCAAAACCAACAATTAATTTGTAAACTCAATTTTTAATAATTCAGTGTGTAACGACAAGATTTAAATTAACAAGAAATAATATGAAATATATATTTATTAAAGATATATTGTCTATTGTATTGGTGAGATAAAATTGTAATATTATTGACAGTTTAAGACATTCTTTCTGACTAAAGACTTCTGACAAAGATGCTCAATGCTGTTTACTAGTGATGCGCTTTAAAATTTGTTTGATTAAATTATACATATATTGTCAAGAAGAATAAAATTTCTTAAATAAGTTATAGGTACTTTATTGGCTCGTATTAGGACACAGTATTTAGGAAAAACGTGTCCATAGAATGACTTAATTAGTCATTCTATTAATAAATGCTTGTTTTGAGCAATTTACTGATGACAAAAATTCAACCAATCTTCAGTTTTCCTGGATTTGAAATGTATGGCAAAAAACAGTCTATATCACATAGGTAGTATATTTTTTGATTGCTATATTAGTACACAGCCACCAATGTCAAACTGACTTATTAATCTACGTTCTAAATCTGACATTGAAGTTCACTAAAAGTTTTTTATAGTCTTTGATTATTCCAATAGTATTTGTTCTGTATTGTTAGGACAGTCACAAGCTATTTTCATTGATTAACAAACAACCGATAATTTTTTAATTTTATACGCTAATTACAAAATTTTAATTTACATCGTTGTTGATTTTTTATCATAATGGCATTTACTAATTGATTTGTAATACAGATGTTGTGTATCCCTGATTCTCCATTATGATTTGGGGTCTAGCTTGCTCATGGCAAGCCATAGGCCGAATCTTAAAAAGCGAGCAAACAAACTGATACCTTGGGTTGAATCAACTTTTAAGATGAAACCTCTTCTCATTTCTCAATGTATTGGTGTACATGAAATTCAGCTATACAATGATCTTCTCCACCTGAAAAATCGAATATTAAATTATAATAATTTGTCACTTATTTATACAAGTATGATTCCATTATTAGTATTACAAATTATCATCTAATATCAAAACTGATACTATATTTCTATTTAATATACGATTTCCACTCAATTATACTTGAGGGATGCATTTCACTTCTAAAGAGAAGCTTCATCAGCCTGTCTCTTTAGAAGTGAAATGCATCCCTCCAAAATCTCCAGTATAAGTGAGTGAAAATCATAGATAGAAAAACAGTGTCAGTTTTGATATTAGATTGTTCATCAAGCATTTCATCATGGAAAACATCACAGACATATATTATCATGATAGCATGGTAAATGTTATTCTATGGAGTGGAATAATATAATTAGGAAGACTCCAACGGTCACTGGCTCTATTCCCGTTCTATATTTACCATTTTTCAATCTTCATTCACCTCATCTCATGTAGATTCACCTTGACTCATATGTGGATTTAAACGCAATAAAATTTGGCAAATATTAGCATTAAATTTTATTTATTCATTTCTTTACAACTATTTACTTATGTCCTTCATCAATTATTGCTTTCGATATTTTCTCTATTCTTGATTTTATGCTAATTATTATTTCAATTGTTGTTTCGTCCTTCCTTGCTTACTATATCGTGTCAGCTTATTCCCTGGATTTATTTCAATTGATTCTTCCCCCCCCCCCCCCCCCCAATTATTATTTCCACTTTCTGTTCCGTTTCCTCAATTCTATCTAAGCTTTAATTAATTTTTTCTATGATTACTATCCACTTTACAAACCCTCGGATATCAAATAATATTCAATACCAAATATCCGCTATATGACTGTCAATTCACCTGGGTACCTCTATAAGGATGTAAATCTATAAATATGTACCTCTATATTTATTCATTTATTTTATTTACAATGGAGACAACAGGTTACCCCAGCTCTGTCTCCTTTACAGACATAATGTTACAAAAATATCAAATTCAGAGTGGTGGAAAATTAAGAAATATGTAAAAAATAGTAGCTAATTACCATATAAAAATGAATACAATTTAAAGTTAATTTTAAAACTAAATAGAACTATATGACTCGGTACCTTGCGCACAGGCTCGTCCCATGCGGGGACCTTCCTCCTAATCTCATAACTTGAATTGTTAGTAACTTTTATTGTTTCTTTCAATTACTGTGAGCTTGTAATATCTCCTATTCAAATTTTGTGTAAACAGTGTAATTTTTTATTGCTTATATGTACTACAAAACAATTGTGTTCATTTTATCTTCTTCTAATATTTTTGAGGTATAAACGATTTGATTTCAATCATTTATTCATTTAACTAACATAGTCAATGAGAATTCATCAGGCTATTGCCCTCAACTGCTTTTCACAAAAATTTCAATACAGAATCAAAAACTTGGGTAAGGTCGATGTCACTAAAAATTTCACCTTGAAGCACAATTCAGAAATCATTTACAGAAAAAGAATATTAATTTTTGATTTCATTTTTACCAAAGCACTAATACAGTCCAAAAAAGCATATAATTTGATTATTGTAATCAACTCATTCTGATCATGGATATGTATCTCCTGATCATTCAGAGGAGTCTACGTTATTCGGTAAAATCAATTAAAGCCAATTATTTTCCATGGAGATTTGCTGACAAATTTGCTTAATTTATTTGCTACTTTGTTTAAAGACATTTTGAATAAAGGCTTTATATATAAGATAATATCAAATTATTAATTGAGTAAAAAAAATTGGTTTTATTTTATCTTCTTGTAATATTTTTGAGTAATAAACTATTTTATTTGATTATTGTAACAGCATTATAGCCACTCCCCTAAGCCAATATCTTAGATCTAAGGCTCTAACAAAGAAGATAAAAATTCAGATCTATGAAACAATAATCAAGCCAGTTGTGTTGTATGGAGCAGAGTCCTGGGTTCTTACAAAGAAAGATGAAGACCTCTTGAATATTTGGGAGCGGAAAATCCTGAGAAGAATTTATGGACCCGTCTGTGTCAATGGAGATTGGAGGATACGGACAAATCAGGAATTACGTGACCTTTACAAAAAAACAGAAATTGTGAATGAAATAAAATTTAGGCGATTGAGCTGGTTATGTCACGTTGAAAGGATGAGTGACTCAAGAGCAGTGAAGAAGGTCTTCAGAGGGAATCCAGGCGGAAGGAGACTACGAGGCCGTCCACGAAAGCGCTGGCTGGAGGAGGTGGAGCAGGATTTGAGGAAACTGGGTGTCAAGAGGATGGAGACGAAAGGCTGGCGACAGTAAATCTACTTCAATATGCAAAAGCAACGATAAAGTAATAAGGGATGATAGGGAAGTACCGGTACTCACTGTGTTCCATCAGAATATTCAATACATTCGTAACAAAATAGATAGAATCGAAGTATTTTTTAAAGAAGAGGCTCCTGATATAGCTATTTTCACAGAGCATGGTTTAAAAGAAGATGAATTGTCACAACTTAATATTCCAAACTATTCATTGAAAACGTCGTATTGCAGGACATCTTATCGAAGTGGGGGAGTAGCTATCTTCACTAAAAATGCTAAGAATATGCAAACATTTAATTTAGAATATGCAGAGAAATTTGCTGTGGAAATGGATTTAGAAGTTACTGGTTTGAGAGTAAAAATCGACAATAATTTCGAAGTAGCGGTGTTAGGTATTTACAGGTCACCAAATGGGGAATGGAACAATTTTTGTGAACTATGTAATAAACAAAAATAGGCAAGTAGCTCATGTAGATGCTTATACTAGTGTCCCCAGAATAATTAACGAAAATAACAAATATATTGATGATAGTGTAGACATTTGTAACTTCTTTAACAGATATTATCAACTGGTTGCTAAGGATCTTCAAAAATCTCTTAATACAGGTATTAGTGATGCAAACATGAGGAATACTGAGGGGATTCAGAACGAATTAAAATTCCACCCAGTATGCCAAGACGAGTTGTCAAATATCATTGATAGTTTAAATAATAAAAAAACTGTAGGAATGGATGGGGTATCCAGTAAAATTCTGAAAGAATGTAAAGATCAATTGTTAGACCCTTTGATTCATCTGATCAATCATTCATTAGAACAAGGTGTTTTTCCAGATAATTTAAAAGAGGGGAAGATCTTGCCAATCTTCAAAAGTGGCGATAGAGAAAAGGTAGAAAACTATAGGCCCATTAGTATTTTAAATGTAATAAGTAAAATTTTTGAAAGAGTAGTTCTAAATAGGTTACTTCTGCACCTTCAAGAAGCTAACTTTATCTGTGATGAACAGCATGGCTTCCAGAAAGGGAGATCAACAAAAACAGCCATAGTTTCTCTAGTTGAAAAACTAATAGATATATTAGATTCAGGTGATAAAGCTACTGCAATCTTCTTAGATCTGTCAAAGGCATTTGATTGTGTTAATCATAGAACTTTATTGGAAATACTGCAAAATGTAGGTGTAAATGGGGTTGAACTGAAATGGTTTGAATCATATCTTATTGGGAGAAAACAATGTGTAGAACTAACTACAGTAGTTGGTAATAGTATAGTAAAGAATAAATCTAATAAATTAGAGGTGCAAGCTGGAGTGCCTCAGGGGTCAATACTAGGTCCATTGCTTTTTTTGTTATATGTCAACCGTTTACCTAAAGAATTAATTAGTGGTAGAGCCCTCTTATTTGCTGATGATACATCACTCATTTTCAGCAATTCCATTCTAGATCATTTAGAAATAAGTGCCCATATAGGAGTGCAGTCCATTGTCCAATTTTTAAACCAGTTGAAATTAACTATAAATAGTAAAAAATGCCAATACCTTCAATTCAAAAACAAACATAATTTAAATGAAGATAGGGCTATAAACGTGTTTGTAAACGATAATCAATTAGACCAGGAAGAAAAAATTGCATTTCTAGGAGTTATGTTGGATAGACGATTGACCTGGACTCCATACATTGAGAAAATATGTAGTAAAATTTCATCTGGGGATTGAATGACAAAAAGTTACTTTTTACAGCTTACCATGGGCTCTTACTGTCACATATTAGGTATGCTATCTTAGTATGGGGTAATTCATCAAAACAAAATCTTGATAGGGTGTTTAAGATCCAAAAGAAAGCGGTTAGGTGTATAGAAAGAGTAAATAGATTAGATTCATGTAGGCCGTTGTTCAAGAGACTTGGTCTCCTAACTGTACCCTGCTTATATGTGTATGAAGCTACTTTATATGTAAAAACGAATGATATTAACCAAAATCTTGATGTACATGATTATAATACAAGAAGCCGAGGAGATTATCACTTGGTGAGTCACAATAGTAGCCTATTCAAACAAAAACCTAGTTATATTGGTAGGAAATTCTACAACAAGCTACCGCAGTTTTTGAAGAGTCTTGAAAATATAGAAATATTTAAAAAACAATTGAAGAAATATTTAGTTGATAAAGCTTTTTATAGTGTACAAGAGTTCCTTTCACATCAAAATTAAGAGCCTCACCTCAACTAATTGAAGTAATTATGGTATCTAGTGTATAATATTGTTGATCTGACTTGTCTTATACTCCTTAACTGCAGTCTCCAAGACGTAATCTACAAAAAAAAAAAAAAAAAAAAAAGAAGAATGGAGAGGCATTTTAAAGGAGGCCAAGGCCCTAAATGGGCTGTAGCGCCAAGGAGTAAGTAAGTAAGTATTATAGCCACTCCTGGTATCCATGATCATTCTGATCACACGGATATGTATCTCCTGATCATTTAGAGGAGTCAACGTTATTCAAATAATCCATGAAGACCAATTATTTTCCATGGAGCTTTCTTTGATTTTTTCTTTCCTTGTTTTGTGAGGTCTAGCTTAACACCTAATAAGATTCTTGGATTTCTTGAATTGACTGCACGTCGTTGAATTCACAATAAGAAGTTAATACCTAATAATGAATAAAAGACGAAATTGTCACAACTACATTTATTAAAACTTAGAGAAACTAGTTTCGGTGTTACACCATTATCAATCTCAATCTCTCAATTAACAATCTCATGTTCGATTGAGATTGATAATGGTGTAACAACCGAAACTAGTTTCTCTAAGTTTTAATAAAAGTGGTTGTGACAATTTCGTCTTTTATTCATTATGGATACCTTCCACAATATCACCTTCGCCACTACAAAGAAAGTTAATACCTAATAAGATGATGGACTCTCAATGGAGTTGTCTGTGAGCCTTTGTATGTATTTAAATGAATAAATAAATAAATTATATCAAATTATTAATTGAATAAAGAAGTTTCTGTTTAAAAAATTGCGATTATAATTTCTGATAATAAAGAAATTGAATTGAAACACTGAATACTTACACAATAGTTGTTTTTGTTCGCTAGTTAGTTGTTTAGCCGGCCTCATAGCTCAGTGACCATGTAATGGTCTTCGCTGGCCGCTGAGGCCGGCCTTCAGTAGAAGTCCGAAGACTCGAGGGTCTTGCACTTTTTGCTGAGGGTCGAATACTGGCCAGGGCCGTCACCGCCTCCACCGCCTCTTCCGCCGCCTCCACGTCGGCTGCCCAACGTGTGTGCGTTGCCTGCCTCCAGGTGGTGGCCGTGTGCCCCGCCGTAGGGGCGTCTGCCCCCGGCCCCTGCCCCGCTGTGATGGTCCAGCGTTCGGAATTTCCTACTCAGAGTCGCGTACTGGCCAGGTTGCTGCTGTTCATATGGCTGCTGGACAAGCCCCCCACTCCGATCACCGACACCCCGCCCTCCTCCTCCTCCCCGGCCATCTCTGTGTTGGCACACACAACAACAGTAACGCAACAAATAACGCACACACACCAACACAATTAACATAGGTAAAATTAGCCTACTAAAGTAAACACAAATAGAACTGGCGGGTGATGGTGGCACCATCTGTTGGTGATGTTTGTAAGATTAAGCTTTAAATTGCATATGTTTATTCTAAATATTGGAGATGTGTCAATCATATTACTTTAAAATCAGGTTTTATTTGTGTGTTAGAGAAAAACAAACAAATACTCGTTACTTGTCCAATTCGGATGGCCTTTAGTTCACAACAGATGGGCAGGTTAGGTTAGGTTAGGTTAGGTTGTAACCAAACGAAT
Organism: Conomelus anceps; assembly: GCA_948455865.1. NCBI lineage: Eukaryota > Metazoa > Arthropoda > Insecta > Hemiptera > Delphacidae > Conomelus > Conomelus anceps. The sequence goes on along the minus strand of OX418225.1, from coordinate 37,235,762 downwards.
GACCTGCCCATCTGTTGTGAAATGAAGGCTATCCATCCAATTCTGCAAAGGATTCAGCAAATGCTTAAATTGGTGCTACTCGTCTTTATTCTTGATAAATATTCTATTTTTTAGTTTTTATATATTCTATTGTAATTTACTTTCATGTCTCATAGTTATGATAACATTTCAAATGGAAACAAACACAAAGCAGAATAGTTCGAACGAACTTTTTTACTGCTTGAAATTTACCAATACCACCAACAGATGGTGTCATCATTACCCGGCAGTTCTATTTGCGTTTAGTATATTATACTGTAACCACTATCTCCCAATTCAGTGAAAAAATAACTTTTCCAACTTCATCAAGAATGAATTTTTATTCCTAACAAGGAGCCTCCTCTGCTGATGATTTTTTCGTTAGTACTTCGACAACCATGTACTCCATATTGGTTCACTCAGTTTTCTACACAGATAGACAGAATCACTAATAGTCTATCTACTTCACGTAGCCAAATAAAAGAAAACTCTGCTGAAAATCCTTCAAAATTTCAACGTTGCAGTACTGTACGATGTTGATATTTCATTCATTTCTTTTTAAATAATAGTTTTATCTATTTGCAAAAAATTGAATTAAAATAAAGGTTAAATGTCAATCTATTCAGATTAGCTAAGCACTGACTCTCCAATTCGGTACAGTAGCACAGGCCTCTGAGGATATGAGGATAAATAGATGTATTTATTTTTCACACTTAAAAAAATAGTGCTGTGGGTGAAGTTGGGTTCCATACATTGGTAATGTCACAGAGTAGGAATTAGTGCCACAGGCTAGAATTAGCATAATTAGTTGAGTTCATGAGAGACTTACCGTTTACCGGTAAATGGAATTTTACCGGACACTAAGACGTGTGATTGATCTATTCAAATTTTTTAACGTCAATGAATTTGAATACACCAATCAGACGCCGTAGTTCCTGTAAAATTGCATTTATCGGTAAGCGGTAAGGTTCCCATGAACTCAACCATTTTTACCTTAGTTTTGCTCAAACTTTCTAATGTTTCAATCTAATGCACAGCTCTTGTTTGATGTTTTTTTTTTTTAATCGGATAATGCCTTCATGAATGGATAATGAGATTGAGGTGGTTTATCAACAAAATATCCTAGGCTGGATGAGATTTGAACTCAAGACCGCTGGATAGACAGAGTGCTTTCAGAGGTAACACCCAAACTGATTGCTTACGTTTTTTTTTTTATTGGAGGATGAAGTCCACATATGTCTGAGAATTGTACGTGGGTTAGTTGGATTATTATTAATCGTTTGGCAACAGTCAGGTCAGGAGAGCCATTGGCTTGTCTGACCACCGTATTTGCCAGCGCATTAGCATCATGTACCTATTTAATGAACTAGCTTTACACCTAATATTTTTGGTTATATACAGGCTACATTGAAAATTCACACTCAATATTGTCACTTGGAAGAAACACTCCCTAATTTGAATTTGAAGGAGTTCCACAACGTTGTCTGATTGATATTTGACACTAAACAAGTTTTGAAAAAGCTTCAATGTATCAAATTTTGTAGATAACTTTGGAACTCAAAATTTCTATTTTTACCATTCAGATAAGTTGGACCTACAGTTTAATGTGGGTTCTGAACCACCGGGAAGTAATTTTACAGCAGAGAACAGAGACTACTTTTCTAGCAATTCCAATCAATTACCCTCACAAAGAGGACCCAGGCGCTTGTGACTTATGCATCCAGTACCTACTAACTTTATCTATTGCACCACCGAGACAGCCTCGTAAATGACCTTTGTCAACTCAAAGAAAGCCACTACAAAGAAAGTTTGTCAACTCCTTTGTTCCTGGATAAAAAGTATAGGCCTAGTGACTGAGGTGAAATCAATTTTTCATCAGTTCCTCAGCTTCGTTGGAAGTCACAAAACAAGAAACTGGCCTGATCCGTTGGTAAATTATTGGAATTTGGAGCTGGTTGTCGGCGTGTTTGGAAGAAAAATTCATTCTTGACATGGGTAAAATCAATCACCTATGCTGGAATAGATGAATATTCAATACGATCTTGTAATAAAAAATTTCGATTATTATAGATAGATAAACTACATCGCTTTCTGCAAGTTTACTAAAACATTTTGTCACATAAATACTTTTGCACTTATTCTTTTGTCAGATTTCCTAATGTGAACATTTAGACCAATGCGAATCACGAACGTAGGTTTGTTTTGAAGACAATGTGTGACAGTAGACAACGTCAAACTCACAGTCCATCTTCAAAACGAACGATTGTATTCGATAAACGGTAACATAGTCGGTTCCGAATTTATTTTTAATGCTATGAATTACACTGGATACCTCCGCCATTGCGGACTCTGACTCTGAACAGCATTTTTCTTGTTTATCATCAATCATTTGATTGGTTGGCAGCTCTCCATCCTTTTCTATCCAGAGCTAGTCGTTTTAATTGAATATAGTTCTGGACCCCTAGATCTCTGGTTATTTGTTTCAGGTACTGTAACCGGGGTCTTCTCGACCCCTTTGTTCGGTTATTATTCCTTCTAATATTCTTAACGTGAATTTTTTATTTTTTATTGCTGATGATGCACATAAGAGTCCGAGACTTGTGCGTGGGTAATGAGGTGAATGATTACACATAAATGCCTGACGGTGGAGCGGGATTCGAACCCACGACCACTTGAACGACAGCAAGCTGAAGTTGCGACGCCCCAACCAACTGCGCTAAGCGGCCCGCCAAATTCGTTGTGTCTTATAATATGTCCAATCCAAGAATGCCGTCTGTCCTCGAGAATATTCAGAAGACATCTTCCCTCCTCAGCTCCTCATTTGTAACTCTATCAGTCCATTTCAGCTTAAGCATTCGTCTCCGACACCACACCTCAAATGCATTTATTGCTCTTTCTTGCACCTTACCGATAATCCACGTTTCTGAGCCATAGAGTGCAATACTCCAAATTCAGCTTTCAATTAGTCTCTCATATCTAACTTCAGACTATTGGAGAAAAAAATGCCGCTTAACCATGAAAATAGCCTTAGCTCCTCTTATACAGCGCTTTATGTCTTCTCTGTCTTTTCCATCCTCTGAAATAATGCTACCCAAATATTTAAATCTTTTCACTTGCTTGAGGGCGCTGTTCTCTAACATCACAGACTCAATTCCAGGTTCTGTGGAGCAGATCATCACTTCAGTCTTTAATTTGTTTATTTCCATGTCATATTCATTTCTCAGAATGTCATGCAATACCTTGTGCTCTCTCCAGATTTATTTTATCTTGTGCTACTATTGCAATATCATCTGCAAAACGTAGCATCTGCACTCTCACTCCATTAACCTTGATTATAGAATGCATTACCTTACATTTATTAATAGCCTGTTCAATATAGATATTGAATAATAATAGCGACAAACTACATCCCTGTCTCACTCCTCTTTTGATGGCAGCTTCCCTTCGCTTTTCACCCACCTTTATAAATGCTATTTGATTCTTGTAAAAGAGCTGTACAAGAATCAATCAGACAACAGCATTAGCTAATGAAAATCTTAGTTAACAAATAATAATCGTGTTACACCGCCACCGCATCAGTGCTGCGACCAATTAAAAAAATAGTATTTTATTTATTAGTTTTTTTCTTACTTGTTTAGTTTCATTTCTTTTTCTTTACATAGATTAGACTAATATTCCCTAATTTCTTCTTTTTTGTAATTTGTATTATATAATTGATTTCCATTTTGTAATTTTGTTTATATTATGTTGGCACCTGCTGAAAAACCCACAAGATTTCGCGGGACCTTTATTTGGAACTTGTAAATAAATGATTGATTGAAATAAATGAGGGTCACCATACAAAAATATTTGTATTACATCAATTTCCATTATTTATTTAATACTGTTGTCAATGCCTGCAACGGATGAGGTCTCCATTGTAATATTTATAGCATTAAAAGTAAATTCGAAAATTAATTAGTTGAATATGTTTGGCAATTGAACAACTGGAACATTCAATGATCCAAACATAATACAGTATTTATATTCGAGATTTGCATTGATCTTAATGATGGCACTGGAAGGTCTGACTTGTGAAAAAAAATGCGGTCAATGCATGCGCATTGCCTTCAGTCATTTTTTGTTCTCGCCTGCTGAGAAACGCCACTGTTCCGTTTCTTCATTCTTTATCCATCTTTGCAAAACAACCCATGTAGATGAGTATTGATGGAAAAGTACTTGGCTATTAAATCGTACATTTTAATTTATAATTGCAGTCATGATTTGTTAAATAATTGAAACCACTAATCCAGCTTGTTCGCTTTATCCTTATTATCTACACATCATTTCTTTTCCCATTACCATTCATGTAAATTCTATGAGAAATATCCATGTTTGTAGACTAGTTTTTAGCCTAGAATAGTCTAAATTATTTGTTATATCTAACTTAACTTTTTACCCAATCCTTCCAAAGAAACAACCAATGCACAAGTACTTAGATAATTTTTGCCTTCAAATAGTAAAAATGAGTTACAAGTCAGTACAGATCCATGAATATTAAAGTGATTAATGAAATATATATTTACAAATTTAGTATTTTGTAATGTAGAAAAGGAATTGAAAATGACAAGACTAGGAACAAACATTCAAGGAACGAAACCATATAGAAATATTAGAACATTGCTACTCTGAAATAGATTCAAAATGAGAAAGCTGATATTCTATGAAAATAATGAAATTGAAAGAATGCAAAACAGCCCCGTAAAAAATAAATCAAAAAGCATTAATTACATTGCACAATATTCAGATAGTAGTCAACACACCGTCAATTACTACACCATATTATCAGTATGCTCAATATAATATAAAAAAGCCAACTACAGTAATAGCTTACTATAGCCATGCTAACAAAAAACCAAGAATATTATGAGTACTTTGCCAAATGCATATAAATTAGAATTAATGAAATATATTTGGAAGTATTAATTTTTAAGTACCTGCCAAAGATTCCAAAAATTAGAATTGAAAACCCATAAAACAGAACTGGTTTTTCTATTTGTAAAAAGCGCTTGAATAGGGAAATTTTTTCAAGAGTTCAACTTATTTTTAAAATAGATACTGAAATTTATGTACAGTAGAGTGGATCTATGTACATATAACCTTCCAAAATTTGAACAAGCTCTTGCGACTGCAATTACTACGCATTCAATAAGAATATTACGTTTTACGAATATACGTTAAGCTGTCGGTCCCGGCTGCCTAAAAAACAGTCCTTAAGTCACGTCAGAGGCCCTGAACTTATTCAAGTGCGACCTGATAACTCTGACACCAGACCTGAGCCAGCCAGGTCACACGATATTATTATTATAATAAGAATATCGTACTTTTTGATTAGCGAACAATAACAAACAATATATTTAATTTACAATATCAACTCAAGGCTGATGATTTTTGGGAAATACTGTACAGTACTAAAAATGTATTGGGCTAATAGGCCCGTTCTAGTTTTGAGAAACCTAAGTCAACTAAAAAAAATAAAGTAATTCCATCATTTCAGATCTCTACCAATCTAATAGAAATAACCACTACAACAACAACTACAAACGAATAGAATTAAGACTGGATATAACTACTACATGTACTACACTCAATATATTGAACTCAATGAAATACAAAGTAAACCAACTGAACTGAATTCAACAAGAAAAAAAATGGTTATAATCATTATTTATGGTGAAGGGCATTAATTCGATTTTAGATACGGTTTGGCATTACGATTACTACATTGGACATATCTTGTAATTTTTGTGTGATGTAGTAATACGTCCATGGGCATGGGCTCTTAATGAACATGGGCTTATGGTAGGTGAGTTATAAAAATTGAAAACAATCAAAAAACAAAATAAATTTTGAAAAAAACTCAAAAATCTCCATTAAAAAAGCATACAAAACAAGGGTCGATAAAAAAATGAAAATGAAGTTAAAATAAAAAATTTATTCACATGATTCCATTACAACGAAATAATATATCATTTCATAGTATTAATTCTAATCTACAAAAATATATAATAAAAAACTTATTTCTTTAGAACTGTCATATTAGAGGACCAAAAAAATGGATTAAACCCAAACTTAAAACTCCTATACAGTCTCAAATATTCAGGATAGCGATATGATGTATTCTCAGTTATAACATGAACTAAACTATTATATTTTACAATAATTCTAACGCAAAAAATAAAATATAAGGGATTATATTCAAATAAACATCCTATTTTATAGAATTAAATCTTCTAAAAATAAATATATTCAATAAATGAAGGTTTCTGATGCGAAAAATAACAGTGTTTGTGTGGTAACTGTAGGGATCTTTGGAGAGATAATGGAAAAGCTTAATAATTTCTTTATAATTTTAGTTATAAAATTCTATCATTGATTCAATGGAACTATCATTGATTCAATGACGACTCTGTGTAGCTTATTATTGAAAACATTGGGCATTAAACCGCGTAGGACAAAATCAGTGGAAGAATACGCCTATTGTATCTGAAAAACTGACATATTTACACTTTCAACTATATAACTGTAAGTGCATTACATGATGAACAAGAGTGTATAGCCTACAATAAATAAATGGATAATGCATACTGTTATGAATATTAATGTGCTTCTAACAAAATAATACTTTGAAGAAGCAATGAATTAATACGTAGTTTAGTGAAATATTGATGTGAGCACCATCACAGTTCAAATTCTACAAACAATATAGTGTTAAAGTGTAAATTATGATTACAGTGCATTACTTCAACAAAGAACAAAGCAAATATGAAAGTATTTAAAGATACAATTTACACTAAAATATACAATACGATGAGTACAAATAATTGAAATGGTAGAAAATGTAAGTAAAAAAAAAAAAAATAGTCGAAATGTAAGAACGCGAGATTAAAGAAAAGTGAAATTTTGAAAAAGAAAACTGAACAAAATGAAAAAAAATTCTGGCGTTTGCGGAGTTACGTGCGCCCGAAATAAGAGCTGTATATTAGTCGGAACACGAGCCTAGAAGTAGAACACGAATTATGTGTTATTAAAAATATTGTTGAACCGATGGATATGAATTCAAATGCATGTGTAATATCACTCAATATAATTGATTATTAAACATATATTGAGTGTGTGCGTCTGTATTTAATTGATTGTGTACTTCCTTTCAAGTAAATCAAGGCAGTGACATTGAATCAAGATAAAATGTTTTAAAAAATGATAAAAATCTATGAAAAACCAGACACAAATTAGTCGAATCTATACTATTAAAGTTGAATGAAGTCTCGTACTACAAATATAAGTCAAGTATTACTGCAAAACAAATTCAAAAACAAGGAACTACCTTTCAAACAAGGCTAATTAGTATTTGCCACACAAGTCAGTAAAAACACCAAATAATGTAAGTAGGAGCAGTCAAATATAAGGCTACTACCGTACCCTACTTGTACTGCTACTCTCAATACAATGAGGGGGAAGAAAATGTCAAGAATTAAGAAGGGGAAGATAGAGAGAGGGCGAGGGGGAGAATAGAAAGAAAGAGAGAGAAAGGGATGAGAAACAAACCAGAGAGAAAATAGAGATAAGAAACAAACAAGAAGATATTGAATGACAAATATTTTCCCTTTCTTCTGACAAGGTTAAGAACCTGGTACTATCTTACCAGGGAATTAAAAAACAGGACAAATCAGCCGCTTAAGGAGTGACAAAAGGGATTGATAAAGAAGAGAAGAGAAGAGAGGTGGAGAGAGGAGAAAAGAAGAGAGAAGGAAAGAAGAGAAGAGAGGAGGAGAGAAGAGAAGAGAGGAGGAGAGAGGAGGAAAGAGGAGAAGAGAAGAGAAGAGAGGAGAAGAGAAGAGAGGAGGAGAGAAGAGAAGAGAGGAGGAGAGAGGAGAAGAGAAGAGAAAAGGAGAGAAGAGACAGAAGAGATGACGAAGAAGTATTCTTTTTCTTCTTCTGCTTACCCATCCTTCCCTCCCTCTTCTTCTTTTTCTTCTAGTCTAAGAAGATAAAGAAAAATAGAGAGAAGAAAAATGGAGATTGATTGTGTTGAAGAAGGAGAAGAAAAAGGGAGAAAGATACGAGAGAGAGCAAGTAAACTAATGTAGAGAAGAGGAGAGAAGAGAAGAGTAGAAAAGAAAAGAGAAGAGAAAAGGAGAGAAGAAAAAGGGAGAAAGATACGAGAGAGCAAGTACACTACTGCGGAGAAGAGAAAAGAAGAAAGAAGAAGAGAAAAGGAGAGAAGAGAAGAGACAGGAGAGATGACGAAGAAGTATTCTTTTTCTTCTTCTTACCCATCTTTCTCACCCATTTCTTCTTATTCTAGTCTAAGAAAAATAAAAATAGAGAGAAGAGAAAATGGATTGATTGTGTTGAAGAAGGGGGAGAAGAAAAAGGGAGAAAGATATGAGAGAGAGCAAGTACACTACTGTATGTCATGCCGTGCATTACGTGCATGTGCGTACGTCCACCGATAGGGGGGAGGGGGCTGATGCAGGGGGTTGAGGGGTGAGGAAATGGTAATAAGAGAAGAATGATCAGTGCCGTACGACCCTTGGCTTCGCAGCGTGCGGGCGGCTATGGCTTGCGAGGCGGCTGTCGGCGGCAAAAACGGATCTTGCTCGTCCACTTGCAGGTAATCTCGCCTAAAATTAGACAAAAACAACAAAAAACAAACGTGTTTGAGTAGAATTCAAAGCGCTCAACAGTGGATACGGTATGAGAGCAAGTGCCATGCAATAATCACCTAACCTAACCCAACCTAACCTCATCCAGCTCAACCTAACCCAGCCTCATTCATTCATTCCAACCCAACCTAAGCAAGGGGTGAAATGTTTGAAGAACATTACAAAGAGTGATTGAAAGTGTCCTAAGCGTTCAAAAGTGTTTAAAACCCTAATTTGCAGTCACAGACACCCTTCAGAACAAACCTACATTTGTGATTTTCATTGAGTAATCTAACAAAACAGTTCAAAAAGCTGCCGTAGAATTGCATAAGTGTGGGAGCAGCATAAAAGCATTACAAGAGAAATTTGAAAATCATTAACAAATAAGGAAAAATACAGTATAAAAACTAACAATGCTGAGCTGAATTTGTATAAGCAGTAATGCTTGAAAACACTGAAAAATAAAATCTAGCTTTGGCATTAATTTTCCTAACTTAGTATAAACTAAATCTAACAACGTCTTTTCAAGATGTTAGATGAAGCTGTGCCATTTCTATTCCAAATGGAAAGTAGATGGCATTGGATGAAACAACATGTTATTTCTATATTAGGTATTGATATATATATAATTTTATATTAGTTAATTGGTAAAAATTATCTTAAATTTCTTGTTTCATAACAATCTGCGTTTTTAATATTAACCTTTTATGGTAAATTTAACGACTTGCAGTCAATTTTAATTGAGATTAAATAATATATTTACTCACGTACGCTGGAATGTTTTCAAATTGTGATGATTCATTTTCAACATGAGAATGTTAAATTTTAATTGCCAATATTTTCAACATGAAAATGAATCATCACGATTTGAAAACGTTTCAGCCTACGTGAGTAAATAGATTACTCATTCTCAATTAAAATTGAATGCAAGTCGTTAAATTTACAATATAAAGTTAAAAATTATCAAGTACAAACCTAAAAACGGTAGTTTAGTCCTATTGTGAAAATTCAAAAATTTGCCTCAATCTATTTCATAGCGGACGTTGACTGCCTCAGAAAAATAAATATTGAGTATTAAAATGAGAAAAATCATCACTGTAAACCCAAGATAGAAGTTACTAGTGTAAAAATGAGTTTGAATCTTCCTGCAATATTTTTCTTCAATATACACAAAATGGCCTGTGGGTGTTATCAGACCACGGTTACAAAGCTCAAGCATTTCATATGATATAATAATAATACATATTATAGCTATGCAAAATCATTAAATTGTGCCAGGTTAATGAAAAACAGGCAAGCACAATGCTTTTAAAAATTACTCAGGTTGTCAAAAATGATATCAAAAATGATATGAAAAAGAAAAATATATTGCAGGCAGTTATTGACATCACAAATTTTTTGTAAGAGTATGCAGATGGGAGCTGATTACAAAATGTAAATACAATAAAATTGGTAGAAAAGGTTACGCAGAGGTTAAAAATATTTCTTAGTAGTTAAAAAAAAAAATGGTTCCAATCTTCTTGATTGGGTTTCAAACCAGCGAATATAATTAATAGGGATGCAGTGCAGTTTTCTGCTTATTTAAAAACTCAGAATTTGAATAAAATAAGAATTTTTGCTGAATAAAACAAATTTTTCGGTTTAAGCAAACTAGATGCATCAATTTATTCTAGCAAATATGAATAAATGATTACAATTATTTTTTCAATGTATCTCCTTAGAAATGTATTTCATTTCTAAATAATGTAAGAATAATATGACTTGAGCAAAATTCGTAAAAGAATCATGAAATTTTACAATAAGTTGATGAGATATTGTGTTTTTACAAAGGATGAATGAATGCTTTTCATTGTAAAGACATTCAAGGCAACCGAATACTATCAATAAATTAATACAATAAACCACCAAAACCATAATATCAACAATTGATAAAGCATTGTAGAAGCTTCATGCATAGCTTTAGGTGCATAAATATAGAATATAATTAAGTATAAAGTAACATTCAAGCAAGTAAAGTAAATATAAGCAGCATTTCATACAAATAATTGACTTTTGAGCATTAAAAATGTACAGTAGATACTTAACTATTTTAAGCATAAAGTAATAAGTATGGTAACTATATTACAGTTTAGAGGATAATATGATTATGTTCCAATTTCTACATAGATTGAAAGATATACAAATATATTTTAAATATTATAATACTTATTCCATTCATACAATAATAAAGGCATTCATAAAATTGAAGACTCATTGAAGGTGCATAGTTTATTCAAGCGTGCAAAAGCAATGACTTCATGCGCTAGCGAAAGATCAAAAACATCCTAGAAATCAACTTTGCCTTTAGCTATACAACATTTCTTGAATTTAATAAAGCCAAATCCAGAGTGCCAAAATTTCACATCCACTCTGCAAGCAGTAAAAGAAAATAATGCAATATTTATAAGATATATTACAAGATTTATTCATGCAAATACTAAATTTAATAGGAAATGCAATAAATGTAATAATAGAAAAAAGAAAGAATTTGGAAACAAAGTAAGATAAAGAAATAATGAAATGTGTTTTCTCATAGTTGAAGAATAATGTGATTGTAATACGTAATAGGAATAGATGTATATAGATTCAATATGTTGTTGAGAGAAAAAAGACATTTGGATGTCATGTAACTGCAATTGTTGCAGATATTTTACGAATAGATCTAATATTTTACCAGGATCGTAAACAAGATAATATTGGAGCTCAAAGTACAAAAATGAAAAAAAATGGATTTTAAACTCGCAAAGTACCTTCTTCATAGTAAAGTCCAATATTAAGAGCCCACATTTTTTTTTAAATTTAAATAAGAACTTGAAATTCAACATAAGTATTTTACAATGAAAAAATAGAAGCCTTTTTTTGAATATTGACGAGAGTATTAATATAATGGAGGGATATTGAAAAGGACAAAAATCTCCATGTTCTATGCATATCTTAGCGAATTTTTGAAAATTGAATTTTTTATAATGAATAACATGATTTTTAAAAAACAATTTTCATAGTTGCTGTCATATTAAAAAGAATTAAGGCCTACCAAACTTTAGATATAAATACACATACTATGAACTTCAATTGTGACATCGTGAGAGATAAAAAGAAGCGACGAAAAACACATAAAAAAGAAGGGACGGGAAAAATGATAATTGATAAGAAATTGATGAGTTCAGCACAACCTACTAATTATTGAAACTAGCATATATAATATATTTTTAAAATAAAAAATAAGTCATGCTTTTCAAATTAAAAAAAAATGTGCTAGCATAATAAAAGCCAAATGAAGATGCAAGAAACTCACTTTTTCCTAATATAGATCCACGTATGCGAGTCAAGCCAAACGAGGATTGTGAAGAAGAAGCCAGCTCCTGCCGCGGCAGCTAGCATAAATGTCAGACCAAAACTGAAACCATAAACATCAAGACAATTAATTAATAAAAAAGAAAACTGGAAGAACAAAATTGTGTTAAAATTCAATAAAAAGTATGTACTAGAAACTATTAGTTATTGTAAAATTTATTAACACTCTATTTTAAACTATTAAAGGTTATTAAAATATATTGCCAATCAACAATAAAGATATTACAGATAGTATTAAAATGGATATACAATAGTGATTACTTATTCAATTGTGAAAATTATCAACAAATAGTCCAATACTTATTCAAGTATTTGTTAAAAAAAACTCTCAATTGTTTTAGTTTGTCGTTAAAGTATGAAGTAATTGCACAGGAAAAATAAATTACTAATGTATAAAAGACTTATTAAGATTATTATAAAATCAGAGGAATTACGTTTGTCAGGTTAGGTATTGTGAGCAAACAAATTCATAAATTTAATGATCTTGACAAATTGCAAATAAATGATCTTCCACTTCTCTTTTTAGAGATTAACAAGATCTTTATTTAATTCTGTCCTAATTTTCACATTTATTATCACAAACTTTATTCATTGAACCTGGCTTTATTTGTCTCATTGAATAATTGTCAAAAATATTAAAATTAAATTTAATCTTCACTACATTCCACATAGTTAGAGCCGCAATAATACGGTTATCTTATACATATCAAAGAACATTGATTTTTTTAAAAGTTTTTTATGACTCTTATGAAAAATCAAGATAATCAGTAATAAAAAAGTTGCGTAGTAGTCTGAAACACTATTCATAAGCTATTATATATATAAAAAAATTTCAACGAAATGTTTTATTCCAGGTAGGTAAAAGTCAAGATAATGAGTACCGTAACATAAAAAAGTTACACCATTATTTGGTACACTATTCATGAATTACCAAGTTATATATTTTTCAACGAAATATTTTGTTCCAGAGGCATTTAACAATTATTTCATAAAACAAGAATATTTTATTCCATTAAATCACTATGAAATTGCCTTGCTTGGCCAATTACTGAATTGAGGCATGAATATACGTTGAATGAATGAAATACCAGTTATTCTTCTCTCTAGAGGCACAATTTAATTCCAAGCGGATGTTGCTGGTTCACAACTAGGGTATTACTCATTTTTTATGAGTGCGTTCTGACTGAGGTGGGACGCTAATCCCCTTCATGTGTCTGCAAACACAAACCGCTAGAGGGAGTTGAGCAGGATGTGAAGAGCATCACGCATCAAAGGCTCTTCTATATTTTGAATTGTAATTGAATTTCAAAGGTAGAAATTGTAGATAATGGTAAAGTACCGTATTTGCAGTATTCATTTTCATGAAAAAAACATTTGTCACGTTTTGAACGTTAAAATAGCACATGATTTTTATGCTAAAAAAATAAACTGTAATGAATATTATCCTTCGAATAGATTATCAGGTACCGTAGCTACTTTTCTCAATGTTACAAATGACTCATTCCCGCACACAGGCTGTTATGCCCATGTGGGTCTTAATTAAATGCATTATTTGAGCATATTGTATTATAAGTACAATACAACACAACTTATAATAAGTAATAATTTTTACTACATGTAGCCTACTAGTGTATTGTACTATATGTACTAACATTCATTAACCGATTTTCAATCTTATGTGTTTAATATCATGAAGCGTTACAAACAGGCCCTTAGCTAGGCTGGGGCAGCCGGGCTAAGGGCTCAAATTGCAAAAAAGGCTATACATTTGAAAAAGGAGCCCGAAATACACTTCCTACCCCAGGATCCCCAGAAACCTAGCTACTGGCCTGGTTGCAACTTCAATATGAAATTTGAAACACCTGTAAAATATTTCCTAGCTTTGTTCTCAATAAGCATTTTCTTATATTTATTTTTCCTATGATAATACTTTTTCATATTTTACTTTCTTCTTTCTGTTTTTCTTTCTATATTTCCCTTTTTCCATTGTTCATCTTTCCGTTTTCTTTTTATTTGACATTCCTTTTCCTTTTAGCGAATTTCTTCAAATTCAGCTATTACAGCAGGTCGTGATGTGCGACTTTCACCCGGGACCATGATGGAAATTTGTTTTGGAGCCCCCAGAGTACAAAAATCATAGTGGCACAAAATGTTATATATGTAGATATATATATATATCTATATATATATATATATATATATATATATCTATGTGTCTGATAGCACGATAACTTTTGAAGGAGATGTCCGATTTCCACCAAATTTGGTATACACTTTCCTCTTGTGAATAGCTTGGACAAGTTCGTTAGCCAGGAAAATCCAAAAAGGTTAACCCCCTTTTCGGGGGTATTTTCCCGCCAAAGTTAGGGGTTTTCAAGAAAAAAAGGGTTGTATTTGAAAATTTTAGTTCTATTGTTAGACTTTAAGATAGAGCTCATGGAGTCAAAAATGTTAAGGTATTGCACTGCCTTCTAGCTCAACAAATTTTCAAGATAACAAGAAAAAACCATTGTTGTCAAAAGCTGTATCTTGCCCTATGGAGTTAGTTATTTGGTGCTAAAAAAGTGTTTCAGGAAAAAACTTAAATCTTTTTTTTTCTTGACTGTTCCTTGTGGTTTTTGAGGCGCTGAATCCGAATTTCAACTCATCCACCTCGAAAAACCAGTGCGTTTTGAGAAAAGCAGCCATTTTCAAAATGGCGTCGAAAATTTTTTAATTTGTCAATTTCTGTGCAATATGTTATTATGCCATAGGTCATATGGGTTATAGGTTGCCATATAATTATGGCAACCATGAATTTTGAAATTTTCTAAAATTGATTCTCTGTGTTGATGCTCTTTATTACGCTTTAAAATAAGTCAATTTTATTGAGGCAGAACAACCATCCATTTTGAAATTTCCAAAAAAAAATATTTTATTGGGTTTGAGCGAATTTCTTGAAATGTAAATATTGCAGTTGGTCGTGATGTGCTACTTTCACCCTGAACCTCGATATAAACTTGTTTTGGGGTCCCTAGAGTACAGAACGCTTCGTGTTTTTTTCCAGAAATTAAAAAAATATATAGCCTATAGATATTCATAAATATTTGAAAAAATACAGAAATTCGCTAAGTTTTGCAGGTCCTGCGAAAGGAGTATTTTTCTTGTTTTTCGTTTTTTGCCTATATTTGAGCCTTACACAGATTTTCTAAGAGTTAATCACCCTTTCATAGCTTTATGCATTTAAAATATTTTGGTTATTTACTATAAAGAATTTACTTTTTTGTTTGTATTGTATTCATCCTTTCTATGATAATACTTTGTTAATCTATCCCATTCTTCTCTCTATTCACATTTCCCTTTTCTTTTCATTTTACCCTCTTTTCCATTCTGTTCATCTTTCCCTTTTCTTTCTATTCGTCTTTTCTTTCCCCTTTTTCCTGTTTTCCGTTTCATTTTTTTTCCTAAATTTGGGCCTGGTAAATTATCCGCATACAGATTATTCTATAAGTAAATAAATCTACTATCTAAAAGCTTTATGTATTATAAAAACCTTTTATGGTTACCGTATTTAAAGTATTTAATTTACTTTTTCTAGTACATGATGCTTCTTTATCATAGTATTATGTAGCACTACCATCCTTATCAAATACAAATTATTGCCCATGGTCAGAGTAGGCTATTACCTTTCCTTTTTTTCCATGTAAGTTGTCAGTTTATATATTATGACGCGATCTATCCAGGGATGCCTGGGTATTGATCTAGATATTGGAAATTATGAAAATTTATTATACAGCGGCGTTTATTGGCAGTATGATAATACTTTTTGCAATAGTTTAAAACTAAAACTCTTAGAATAGATGCTTGGGTGAAGGCAAATGTTTATTTTAAAATAGGCTCTGTATTCTTATAATGTTTGATATAAGTTATTTTTAAGATTATTTATAAGTGTTATTGTTTTGATTTTCATCCGGCGCACAAGCTTGGCTTTGCTGATGGAAATCTTGAAGTATATATTTTTTTCATATATGTACTGTAAAAAAACATAGTTTAATATAGTGTATCTGATTGTGATGTACTATTACATTTGTTTTTTGGTGTGTTTTAAATAAATAAATAGTTATGCACTATCTTACTAAATTTCTAATCTGTATTACTAAGCTCGTTCCAAATAATGCAAGGTTATGGATTATCGAAAACCATTACTTTGATTTGGGTGTTTTGTAACAATGTTAGCGGCGTTTATTAGCAGTATGATAATACTTTTTGCAATAGTTTATCCCCTTTGCATAACCTATACATATTTAAATATATATATAATTTTTGGGTGAATTAGCTTTTATATTTCCATTGTTTGTTTTTGTTTTAAATTGAAATGGATGATTGTGACGGAGAACTACCGTACTCTAATGCTACTCCTACTGGCGAACAAGTGTTTTCACTTATGCCAGTGGTTTTTTCCACCTCTTGTGCCACATTTCATGAATATTTGTGATTGTTAAGTACCTCACATATTATAGTTATTAAGTTACTGAATTTCGAAGTGTTCTTATTATTTGATGTGCATATTCTTATACATATATTATATTCTGTTGTATTATGGTGTGGAAATAAATTTGAATTAAATTAGCATATTCTAATGAATAAATAATTGAGAGATGAACTGACAGGCCGAGATCGCAGACGGCGTGCAGCGCATGCATGTACTCGCGATGAATGGGCGGACAGTCGATGAGCGCGCCCATGCCACTGATGAGGTTCAGCGCCAGGCTGACCTCGCGACTGAGCACCTCCAGCTTGGGCGACAGCTCCGACGGTTGGTACAACTGACGCGCCAGTCGCGACACCACGCTCAGGCTGCTCGACACCGCCTTGACGGCGTCGGTGCCCTTACGCACAACCACCCACAGCGGCTTCTGCAGTGTGGCATTGCACGACGTGTAGTACTCGAGGATGTCTGACTGCAGCGAACTGGGACTTTCGTGTTCGACAAACGCGTCTGGTGACATGCACAAGTCGCCTAGCGCCTGAACACACACACAGAAAATTCTCATTTCAAATAAATTTTACAGTAAAATTTCAAGTTAAGTTCAAAGTGAACAATAAATAATGTAAATTATTTTATTTTAATTTATTATTTATTTATTTATTAAAATAAATTATTTATTTTTATTTTACAGTAAAATTTCAAGTTAAGTTTAAAGTGAACAATAAATAATGTAAAAAACATGTATTTCAAGTTATAGTATTGGTTGCAATTTATTATATTCAGTCTAAATATATATATATATATATATTAATTTATTAATTTCGAATTCCTTCAAGTGCTATTAATAATTATTTATAATAAGCTATTTTAAATTGTTACACTATTTCTCCTAGCCCTCACCAGAAAAGTAAAAAGCTTGTGATCTAGGAGGGAGTTTGTAACTTTTTTTGAAGTGCGCTATAGCGAAACAATCAACCAATATTTATATTTTTCGGTTGATTGGATGCTTGATTGGGTGAAATATTGATGAACATTCCGGTGAAAATTTGAGTAGTGGAAAAGGAATTTTTTTTTTCATATACTGTATGTAAATTTAGTATAATATAGAACTCGTCGTTAGCGAAAGCATTGCTTGGCTAATGGCGCCAAAGAAAAAATGTATAAATTATGTTGATTAATTGTTATTAACAGGATTTTAGTAATAAAGAATTTGATTTGATATCAAATACCAATAATTATTAATGTATATATTCCATTGTAATAATATATTGATTTTGCTCTTGTTTGGTTGTAAACCTGTATTTTCATATTCCTGTTCCGCTATAGCGCACTTCAAAAGAGAAGGTCCCTCATAGATCACAAGCTTTTTACTTTTCTGGTGAGGGCCAGAAAAAGTGAACATCAATAATAATGCATATCAAGTACCAATAATTACTAAATGTAAATTAATTTTTTAATATATTCCATTGTAATAATATATTGATTTTGCTCTTGTTTGGTTGTAAACCTGTATTTTCATATTCCTGTTCCGCTATAGCGCACTTCAAAAGAAAAGGTCACGAACTCCCTCATAGATCACAAGCTTTTTACTTTTCTGGTGAGGGCCAGAAAAAGTGAACATCAATAATAATGCATATCAAGTACCAATAATTACTAAATGTAAATTAATTTTTGAATATATTCCATTGTAATAATATATTGATTTTGCTCTTGTTTGGTTGTAAACCTGTATTTTCATATTCCTGTTCCGCTATAGCGCACTTCAAAAGAAAAGGTCACGAACTCCCTCATAGATCACAAGCTTTTTACTTTTCTGGTGAGGGCCAGAAAAAGTGAACATCAATAATAATGCATATCAAGTACCAATAATTACTAAATGTAAATTAATTTTTGAATATATTCCATTGTAATAATACAGTATATTGATTTTGCTCTTGTATATCTGTATTGTCAAATTCCTGTTCCACTATATAGCGCACTACAACAGAAAAAGTGACGAACTCCCTCCTAGATCACAAGTTTTTTACTTTTCTCGTGAGGGCCTAGGAGAAATAAGGTAACAGTTTAAAATAAGTATATTTTTTATAATGTAATTTTACTATTATACACTATGAATTGTAATCTGTTTAAAAAAGAATGTTTATTTTTATAAAAATGGCAATAAGTCACCATAATATAAGTAGTCCATGCAAAATTTTTATTTTGTAAATTGTATTTGATGGGTATGGATATGAGGCTATTTACAGCCTGAACCTAAATAAAGAAGTTATATATCTATCAAAAGTTAGAATACAGTACGGAGTCCTAGCCTATGGCAAAGCTATTTCACATGGTGCTGTTTGATATCGTGACTGCTAGACTAGGCTTCCTCGGTTACTGTGTACTGCACCCTATATAAGCGTTATATTGCAAATTAAAGGTTTGCACGGATAATCTTGTATATAGAATGTAAACATATGAAAATGCAAATGAAAGAGATAAAATAATAAGGATAATATACTTTTATGAGTTATAGGAAAATAATGGACTGCTCGGAATTAAAATATCAATAGGTCATGATGAAACAAAGATAATAAATCGATTTTAATAGAATGCAAAACATACAAAAATATGCTGTATGCAACAAACTAATGAGTGAAGTGGCGGAGCTAGCGGCCAAGGTGGCCACCGTTATTAGTGATAAGTAAGTCCTCTGCATACTCCATTTTTATAAAAAAATATTCAAATTAAAATAGAATATTGATTTTGAGGTGTATGGAAATTTATTTCTCACAAATCATTTAGACAGTGCCTTCGATTGTTTTATCAAAGAGACTAGTTCAAAGTGGACCCAAATTTAATTATAAATAGCAAGATTTATAGTGCAGGCAGGTAATGGAAAAGTACATACTGTAATTAATTCCTATAATATTATTGTGTTAAAATTTATATTTTCACAATTTTGTATTATAATGAAGATTCATTAATTTAAAATAATAATAGAAAACTAGACGTCTTTTTTAGGTATCAATTTTGTTATTATTTTGCTTTAAATATTCAATTGTATCTTTTAAACCAATAGCCTATATACTAACATTTGTATAATGAGCAGAACAGATATGTTTTTTTCAGGTTTCTTGTAGTATACATGTTATTTTTTAATTCAATGTCTTATATGATATTGGCATTTTAGAGATGCACCATCCCTCAGCACAAGCTTTGCTTAAAGAGGGATGTAACAATTATTTCATTTATGATGTTTTATGTAGATATTCATTATTATGATAAGAAGTGATGTGATTTTTGTTTGAATATATGAATGTTTTATTATGTATTGTTGACAATAAATAAATTGAATTGAACTGAATTTGTTGCGGAAAATGACGACATAAATTATGGAACAACCTCAATATAAAAACAGAATAAAACACCATGTAATCTAATTCTTGTAAAACGTTTCTATTAAAATTGAAATTAAAAAATTAAAAATGATTCTCTGTCGAATTGGTAATTTCAAGAATAATAAAAATAAAATGATTTGATAATTAATTGAAGTGAACTTACAACAGACGCAGTAAGATAAACGGAAGCAAGCAGCCAGGATATTATCACAGCAAATAGTCCAAACACCGAGAAACTGCAACAATTACAACTTATTAGAAAATCCTCCACAACATGTATCAAACTTCTAGTATGAAGAAATACCTCACACTTGCTTATCGATAGTTTCATACTCACTAATCATACTTATTATCATAATATCATACTTAATTATCTATAGTATCATGAAGAACATTTGAGCCTTGTTTGTAGTAGAAGTTAAGTGTCCCAATATAGCAACATAGATGCTACATAATATCAGTATTATTTTTTTAAATTCATATCATTGAAGCAGTCACCTGTAGTAAATATACAACACACAATACGCAAGGTAAACTACGCTAGAAAAAATTCTTACTGTTAAATATCCTCGAAAATATAATATTTTGAAATAAAATCCATTTAATTTTTTTTTAATAAAAAAAATCAATTAAAAACCTGAAAAAGTGTGAATCTTGCTTCCTGAGGAATTGTGTAATGGTGAGACTCGGATCGAGTCCATTAAATCTCTCCAGATTTAATGCAATTTCTATAATTATTGTCAAAATGGAAATTCATACAATATATAATTATTTGAATTACATTAGAATGATAATGAAGAGTACTTACGTTATTAAAGCACATCTTGAATGGCGAGCAACACCAAATAATAATACAACACAGAACACAAGTAGTATGCTTAGAACCGCCATCGTGACCGGCCATCTACAAAACAACCAGAGAAAACTTAATTTAAAAAATATTTATATAATTGAAACAATATTAATAAGATACTAATGCAAAGATACAAGGTTGCCATGAACTTTGAACGTTTAAAACACATTTACAAGAAATAAAAAAATTATTCATACTGTATTCTGATAATTAAATTGATACTATTAATGGATATCCGTACGATAATCATGTTTGACATTTTAATATTTATGCCCTTTTTCAGTTTATTTTCATAGAATAAAGCAGCAGGTTGCCCGATAAAATTGAATATGGGTTTCTGGAATGTGACTTATTTACAAATTCAATTTAATAGTCTATTGTTTCTCTACAACATTTCCCTGTTCTCCTTATTTGGCTTATTCGTCTGTCTAGTCTCCTTTCTCTTCTTCTCCTTCCCCGTCTTATCTTTCTCTTTCCACTCCTCCTCCTTCTTCTACACTTCTTCCATCCTCTTCTCCGTCTAATTCTCTTCCTTCTTACCTTTCACCTCTCAATCTTCCCTTTCTTCTTCGCCTTCTTCTCAGTCTCCTCTTTTCTCTCCTACGTCTTCTCTTTCCTCTTCTCCTTCTTCTACTCTTCCTCCATCTTCTTCTTTTCATTGTTCTTCTCCTTTCTGACTCCTCTTTCAGCTCCTTCTTTGTCTTCTCTTCCTACTTCTCTGTCTCATATTCCTTCTTCTTCTAGTACTCGTTCCGCATCTTAGTCTTCTCATTCTCTTTTTCTCCTTCTTCTTTTTCTACTACTTTTACATCTTCTTCTTCTTCTTCTTCTTCACTCGCATTAAGACTTAGTTCCTATTACTCTCATGGAGTGCTAGAGTTTCGTCGACAGTGGACAGCATCTAGGAATTTATACAGTAGAAAATACATAAGAAAGAATTTATACATAAGAAAGTAGTTTGTATTAAAAATAAATTAAATGTGCATGACTTTTATTGGTGAGGAGACCCTACGGGTAGTTCCACCTCGCCACTTGAGCCATGTTATTGGAAACATGGTGGACCTACAATCTTATGTGGTTTCCGAACCACTGGAAAGTGATTTTACAGCAGAGAACAGAACATTCTTTTTTGCTGGCCAATCCAATCGGTCACCCTTACAAAGAGGGTCCAGGAGAACGTTGCTTATCTATCTGATAGAACAGATACCTGCTATGGCTCACGGCTACCGCTTCCCAGTAGTTTCTATTTCTATTAATAATGGGGAAAATACAAGGACATTCTAAATTCATTTCCATCTAAAATAGTTTCTTACAAACGAAGTAACAAGTTTCTAATAAATGCAGTTATTGTAGTAGATATAGAGTGACCTACCTGATGGCCTCAGCCAGATGTATGGTGGATATGGTGTGAGCTAGTGAGACACCACGCAGCGGTCGCATGATGTCCTGCAGGCTGGTGATGCTGGCCGTCGTGTTGCCAGTCATCGCCTCCAGGGCAGCCAATAGCATTGCTCGCGCCGTCTGATTGGCTACTGGCTTGTCGAATGTGTCACCCAAATCCACCAATAGCGGCTGCACCTTCAACTTCAACGTCGATTCTATAGCACTTGTCTGCAACACATTAAAAAAAATCAAGTTAGCTTTGAAAGTAGTTATAAAAGAGTCTTGAAAATATAGAAATATTTAAATAACAATTGAAAAAATATTTAGTTGAAGCTTTTTATAGTGTACACGAGTTCCTTTCACATCAAAATTTATTTATTTATTGTGACAAATTTACAACGAATGTGAAGGCGCAACAGACTAAAGTCCAAAACTGCTCCCTTCACAAATTTTGAATATGTTACATTGTCCAAAACATTGAGGTTAACACAGACTAAAAACTTAAGGTTTGCTGAAAACCTTCACTCAAAAAATAACAAAATGAATCTTCTCACTTAACCACTATCAATTTAAAAGTTCACTCGAAACGAAACACTAAAGACTGTTAAAAATAGTTTATAATACTAAATTTTAATAAAAACTTTTGAGCCGAAAAATATTATTTTGTTGCTATGGTGATCAACAAATTAAACCTCACCTCAACTAATTGATATAGTAATTAATTATGGTAAATAGTGTTTAAAATAGTATAATTGTTCATCTCACTTGTCTTATACTCCTTAAATAGAGTCTCCAAGACGTAATCTATTAAAAAAAAAAAAAACTATAAAATGTAACTTAACGGGCATTAGTGCGATTTAGTCATCGGTGATCGGCAGGTCAAATATATTTACGCCGGCTAACCTATTCTGTGTTATCGCTTGTAATTGTCCCTTGTGCAACTAAATTCTCTCCATTAAGTTTAATTTCCGTAGAATGACGTCATTCTGCGAGGATTAAATTTAATTGACTTTTGTGCAACCGGCCGTATGACTTTTATACTGAGCTAGTTATATTGATAGCAATATAATGAATAAATCAATAAATCATCAATCTGACCTGGTTTTTGACAGATCCTATAGAATCGTCTATTGAGCGAGCTGCTGCCAAGAGTTCCAGGACACCATTATGAACATCATCGTTGCCATAGAGACCCACTCCTACTGCGCCACTGCAAACAAACATAACAATCAAAATAAGCGGTAACATCAGCCTAAAGTACTGTTTTCCCAATGATATTCTCATTTCATGTAGATGTGATATCATTTAATGCAGATTGGATATGAGGGGCAAAAGTGGCAATCAGACTTCTATTTAAAGATAATGGGAGAGCCAAAGGATTATAATACAAAAACAATCATGAAATTCCTAGAATCTTAAAACATGTCGAATCTGAGGCACTTATTGCAATAGAGTGCTCTCCTAGAGTAATCTAGGAGCCGTAATGCACAAGTGTATGGTTAATTTAATGAATGCTTTTTCTTCTCATTTCCTTCAAACATCTCAGTTTTTCAGAAAGTTCCAAGTTTTTAAGAAAGGTTTTTGTTATGAATCAAACTTTTATTGTACTTGAAGAGATGAAAGTTTCTGTAAGTGCTTGGATTGCTCTAAAAGAGAGTTCTGTAGCAATAAAAAAATCCCTCATAAGGGATCCAAGATAGATTTTCTAGGCACAATATATTTAATGATAAGTAATTTGTTCCTTAATTTATTTAAAACTAGCTGCCTATACTACAAACATGTGGGGGTAAATTCCATAACAGTTTTTTCTTATAATTTTCATAAAAAAATCTCAATTGTTTCAAATAGTTATGAATAAAAGAGTTTGATGTTGTCGAACCATTTAATTGCCATAATTACACACAATAAATTAAGTGGTTCAACCACATCAATCTCTTTTATTCATTATGAGACATGATAAAGAAATTTATTAAATTCAGTCTTATAAACTGGAATAGTTATATTGAGAGTAGCTCCACGAATGTGAAGCCCATATAGTATCAGATTCCACAATATCACTTCTACCACAACAAATGTTCAATTTAAAAGTTTTTGAAAGAGGTTTTGTATATGAATGCTGCTTTATACTTGAATTGAAGAAATGTAAGTTTCTGTATTTAGATTGTGAGCTGTATCAGAGGTGGTAAATCTATGTCTATGTTATCAGTAACAGTAATTGGAACAAAAATGGTGGCGGGCCGCTTAGCGCAGTTGGTTGGGGCGTCGCAACTTCAGCTTGATGTCGTTTCAGCGGTCGTGGGTTCGAATCCCGCTCCTCCGTCTGGCAGCAATGTGTTATCATTCACCTCATAACCCACGCATAAGTCTCGGGCTCATGTGGGCATCATTAACAATAAAATGAAAATCATGGCTATCTCATCCTTTCACGATGATATTAGGATGATATTATTTCCATCTGCATCAACCTATTCATTATCGGCAACTTCTTGACAGTGCTTCAGTTCATGCAGCTTTGAATTTGTTGATCAGGGCCTGTTGCATAAAAATTCATTATTTATTATTTTTAGATTGTGATTTACAAATTGCTATCTACAAATAATCACTTTATAAGATTTGCAGTAACTACCAATACTGATTACTAAAAAATGGTCAACTATTAAATGAAGGTTACTAATAAAACTTGTTTGTGCAACAGGCCCCAGGAGGCAATTAAAGTAATTAATATCAATAGTGCTAATAGTTCACGGAAAGGGGAGACGATGTAAACAACGATGCGCGTGCGAGAGTGTATCTTCGAACAACAAGACCGATTCACAATTAACTACAGAAATACAATTAACGCGCAGTATGTAAGTGAACCGGTAACTGTGACAGCGAATGTGATACTGAACTCAGTGTGAACTGGTAGAAATAATCCGATCGGTCTACAACTGAAGAGTCATCACTTTTTCACTCACACAAACGCAAACGTTTGTTTAGATTTGTCTCTCGTTTGCTTGAACAGAGTATAGTAGTTAGTATTCTTACCAGCAGAGGACGGTGAATATTGACAATGTCCACTTGAGGATGACAATGCTGTGCTTTGGTCGAGGCTTCCGGTCGCAGCATCTTGTAAGCAGATAGATGAGCAGAAGGAACAAGGTGAGGATCAACCAGGCGGCAGGTATTGACCCAAGGATGCCCAGAGACTGTCAAAATAAAAACAAAGAATATTATTAATCCCTAAAATATTATCACTTGTGATCACTTTTTCCTATCAATTATTACTTTATTATCACTAATCATCTAAAAATAGAATTTTATCAAGATCAAAAATCAATATAGAAATTTTATTTTCCACATTCAATTTTTAAATACCATTGAAAGGGAATTCATTGGTTGGATACTTTGTGGAGGCAAATAGTACATATACATTATTATTAAATTATTATTTATTATTCATATGTATTATCTTGCTGTGCAGAACTGACCTTTTTTGAGTCGCGGCGGACGCGTTTCGAACTATGACGTTCTTCTTCGGCGCTTGGTTGCAGACTCGCAACCAAGCGCCGAAGAAGAACGACATAGTTCGAAACGCGTCCGCCGCGACTCAAAAAAGGTCAGTTCTGCACAGCAAGATAATACATATGAATAGTTCTACTGCAGTTCACGAAAAATGGATATCCACAACAATAATAATAATTATTATTATTATTTTCGTTATAGATCATGGCTCTGTGTAGTAGGGATCTGTGGTTCGCCCATGAGATTTTCATCTTTTCACTCATGTCTTTATTTCTTTCATCTGACCACTTTGTACCAGTCCTTTTGTCTCTGACTGTCCCATGTGTCCACTTTCTGCCTGTATAAGTTGCGATCTGTAATATTTTGTACACTTATCTCTCTCTCTCTTCCTTCATCTCCTTCTATTTTTCTCTCTGTTCACTACTTTATTTCTATATTCATTTTTTGTATTATTGTTCATTTAAAAAAAATTATTTAGCAACTCATACCTGCGCACAGGATTGTTCCTTGCAGGTATAATGGATTCTTTAAAATGTTCTAAATTATCTTGTTTGTATATGTCAAAAGAGAATCTGAATAAATTTTGATTTGATTTGATATGTAAGGTCTTTCAGAACTTGTTCAGCCCATTTCATGTCTTTAAGGTTTTCAGTACCTAGCTAAAAGTAACTGGCATGTAAGTCTTTGTTCAAGTGGCCATAACATTTTAAAAGTCTTTTCCTCATGTCAACAGAAATGTTTCACAATTCTTCTGTGGTTTTATTGCTTTGAAGTCTGTATGCATCATCTATTTTTCGAGGACCTAGAATCTTTCCAATGATTTTACGTTCCTCTTTCTGTATGAAGACTCCGGTTATGGAGCATAAGACAAGTCAGATGAACAATTATATACAATATTACCATTCTTGTACCATGTACCAATATTATCAATGGTTGTACCATTGCCCCAATGAACCGACACTATCACGATGCTGAATGCGCCGCGTTATTAGCGCTCGTATAACATGGCCCTTATTCACTAGTTACCACAATTACAGTTCAAATTAGTTGAGGTGAGGCTCAATTGAAGGAACTCTTGCACACTATAAGTTTGTTTTCATGTTATTATTGGATTTGGTTCATATTATTCATATTAGCCATTTTATTCATTTGTTCATCTTATTCATATATTTTCATTTCAGTTCATATCCATATGTACTTTCATTTCAATAAATTATTTGTATTGTATCTTGAAAGTTGTTAATGATGCTCGCTGCCAGCACTCAAACCTAGGTTTTGCAGGCAGCGCCTAAAAATGTTATTGACAAAGTTTATTCTATACGAGTATACAGTACTTACAGAAATTGTTTTGTTTTTATTATTTGTGAATAGCTTTGTCATTGTCTATTATGATTTGATGTATTTTTTATATTATGGCAAATAAAGAATTATCATTATCTATCTATCTATCTATAAAAAGCCTGGATTTCTTGTTCCATGACGAACTGCGTTGTTAATATTAACTTTTCAAGTGAATTAAACGACTTGCAGTCAAATTTTATTAAAAATAAGTAGTATTGGCCTTGAAGGCCTTGAAGATGGGTTTCAACAACTCGAAAACGTTTGGCCTTCAAAAGTAAGTGAAATACTACTTATTTTTAATAAAATTTGACTGCAAGTCGTTTAATTCACTTGAAAAGTTAACTATAAAAAGCTTCATCAACTAAATATTTTCTCAATTGTTTTTTAATACTTCAATATTTCCAAGACTTTTCAAACTTTGGTAGCTTGTTATAGAACTTCCTACTAATTTAATTGGATTTTTGTTATAATTTATAACTAGGTTTTATTTATGTAGCCGACCTAAATCAAAAATAGTTAGTAAATGCAGCTATTTGCTTTGCTAGTGTAAACAGTGCAAGTGTCTTTAACTTATTAACAACGTAAATATACAATAATTGTAGTGGAATTATAATACTATAGTTTAATTATATTACTTTTTTCCAGTTTAATTTAAAGCCTCCAGTATTTATGTTGAATTTTGTATAGAATTGGTAATGTGTAACTATTGAACTAACTTGTATTATTCTCTTAACACATCTCCTTTATTCGTTTGATGTGCCATTTTAAGAGTATTGTTAGCTTTCAATTGTTTAAATCGACTGGCTGCACATACTATATTATAATCAACAATGACTACAGCAATCATTTTTTTAATTTATTTATTAAGAGATTATAATAGACTAGCCGGCAGACTCGCTTCGCTCGCCTTAACCGTCTAGCCAGGGGGGTCCAACTAATTTCCATTGTGATTAGATAAATTTACAGAAATAGGTGATTTTGGGGAGAATTTTGATACCATTACTTAGTATGCATCTAGGGTCTTAATCAAACATAATACATTATATCATATTTCACTCCATGTGGCCTTGAGGTTCTTGAGAAATTGTGATCAACTGAATTCCAAAAATCCTAAATTTTGAGATGAATCATGTAACCCTATTTTTCACGTGTTTAGCACCCCAGCTGAAAATTTGAACTTTTTTGGCCTTGTGGTTCTTGAGAAATTATAATCACCTAAATTTTCAAAATCGTTAATCTATGGTTCAGTCGGATGTGCAACTGCAAACTGATCTGATCGTGAAAGTGAGTGATCGTTTGATCTGATCGGCTCCAGCAAAGTTGTACCGAGCAATATTGTACTAATATTAAAAATTATTGTACTTGACCCAACAGGCAGCTCGGCTACTTTTTTACTTTTCATAAACGTTGGCTTTTAGCTATTGAAATTATTTTGGTAGCTCGGGATAAGTTTGCTTTGTTTGAAACAAATTATTATTCATTAATAGACCTAACCTACTGAACTTGCCAGCCAAACAGCTTAAAGGAACAGCTGATAGAAGTCAACCGTTTTTAATCATATGGCAGACCCCTTAGCAGCGTTATTTACACTGTCTTTGAACAGCAAAAGACTTTGCACTTTGCATGTAGGCTACCATACAGTCGGAGCCTTGCAATATGTGGGAAACATATGACAGGGTATGATGAAATGTTATTATGCCAGGTTGATGACATCTGTTAAGTGCAAATTTCAAAATATTTGGCTGTTTATCACTAAACTTTTCAAAAATCGTCGATTTTGGGCCCATTTTGGGGCTAATTTTGAAACTTTTTTCCAAGGTACATCTAAGGCCGATACTTAACATGAATACCAAATTTTATCTGATTTGACCTTATGGTTCTCTAGAAATTGTTGTCACCTAAATTTTCAAAAATCTTCAATTTTGGGGTAAATTTTGAAACCCTTTCTTAGCACGCGTCTAGTCCCCCTACTGAATACGTGTACCAAATTTTATCGTTTTTGGTCGAGTGGTTCCTGAGAAACTGTGATGAATGAGTGAGTGAGTCAGTCAGTGGTATTTCGATTATATATATATAGATAAGAGCACCGGGATGATTCATTATTATTCTCATAAAGCAAAACAAAGTACAAATTTCAAAGATTACAAGAAAAATAATTATGAAAACCTGAAAATATAAAGAAGATAATGTAAAAATAATAGATGAACAAATCCTAACAGATAGATTAATTATAGATATTCATAACAAATAGTTGAAGAAACAAAGGCGTGAATAGAGATATTTGGATGAAGCTATTACAGAATTTGAAAAAATATTAAAGATATTCAAGAACATTTAGATGGCAATATTATTATAGATATATAAATATAGATGAAGTAACAATATGAGAAAAATATGTAAGTAACATATGTAACAATATATAAGAACAATATATAAGTAACAATATGAGTAATCATATGAGAACAGAATGAATAAATGAATCAATTTTATTTGATCTAGGTTAAAACTACAAGAGCTTTTTCTTACACCTAAACCTTAGCACTATATTGCATTTTTCAAGCTAGAGCAAACTATAACACTATGCATAAAATATACTATTGAAAATAACAATATGTAAGATCCTGTAGATAATACATCAATAGATCATAATCAACAACTACAATTACTCATGTAAATTCAAGATAAAATGCTCTATATCTCAAGCAGAGTTGTTAAATTTTTTCTTCACTTCACCCAAACTACAGTTACGTTTTCCAGAGGCTACAGTTGGTTTTATGTTGCTATAAAAAAAGTAGTAACAACCGCAGTTTGAACTAGTTTCTTGGCGAACTTGTTGATACAACCGAATGGTGGGGGAAGGGGGAGGGGAAACTGAAGAAGGGAGAAGGGGGAGGGAGGGATACATGTTTCAAGTAATTAGAAGCCTCTTGTAGCCTGGAATGAGGGAGGAATAAAATGGTTGGCAGTGACGATCTAAATCTCTTGTGCCACTGACAGGAAGACAGGCAGCTTGACAGAACTTGGGCTTGCTCATTACTGACACAGGCACGCAACACACACACATACACACACACACACACACAACTACCCTCAGCCACTTATATTACAGCTGGGTTCAGCTCGAGGCTTCCCTGGTCCTTATAGTTGAGAGGTTTTTCTATTTTCTTGATCAGCGCTTATCCAGCCATTTTCTTCCCACCATTTTCACGAATATAATTGACATCTCTTGTTTTCTGGAGTTTTCTTGCCACTTACCAAACAACCTACTCCAGTTTTTTTGGAGCACCGAGTGTTGCTCACTCATTGTTTTATTGTGACTTAATTGGCAGGAGAAGAACAGACAGACAAAGATTCGCATGTAGAATGTACTTGAGACGTGAACAACTTGTTTATGACGCATTGAACATTACTTATTTTCCGTATCATTGTGAATTCACTTATTGATACAGAACAAATGTTAATTCATTCATTAATATAATCAGGGGTGCCCCCCCCAAGCCTCATGACGCACCTCCCCCCCCTAAATTTAGCACCCCCCCCCCAAATGTGAAAAAAGCCCTCGTATTCTTTTTAAAACTAAAAGAAGATTTTTATAACTATTGAAAAAATTCAAACCCAGTCGATAATATACAAAATGTATGTATATTTCTTGAGATTTTTCCCTTGGTAGCATTTTTTTGTAAAGGTAAAAAAGAAATATCAATTAAATGAATATATGAACTTTTCTGCTCAATAAACTTAATTGCAAAATACCAAAATTAGAATTTGAACCTAAATGGTTTTTAAACAATAAGATATTATTACAAATACACAATGTTCAATAAAAATGAAATACCTATAAGTTTATATTCGGTGTTCCAATTACATTAAGGTTAAATAATTCTACAAAGTTGTCCCTTTAAAGGAAGTGAAAACAATGAGTTAATAACATCATCTGTAGAACACAAAAATTCAAAATACTAAGTCATTTATTGGACAGTAGTTAAACAACAGGTTATTTACTTAGTGTAGTATCTTGGGAGAATTTATGTATGGATGAAGTACATAAAAGGCACACATTTCATGTATAGTTATTTACAACACACAATCGAAAGAAGTGTCTTTTAGAAACAAAATAAAGACATAGTTATGAAAAATTACTGAATTTTTAGTATTTAGTAAGTTTTGCTATAGCAGTTCTTACTTATTAGTAAGTAGTTATCGTAAAATACATGAAAAACATCAATAGTTTGAAGTCAAACATTTTAAATTTGTAGGCTGTGACCATCTACAAGTTAGCTAGGCACCTTCTAAGCTTGTTAAATCTATCTCTCTAAACCCCACATAGAAGTTTTTGTCTTTGTGATGAGGAAACAGAAAACCTTTCAATTATTTCTTCGTTAGAATAGACTCAAGTACATCTTTTTCTGCAGCTAGAACCATTAGATTGGACAACCATGAGTCTGCCATAGCTGATCTGAGTCTGTTTTTGATAATTTTTAATCGACTTATTGCTCTTTCTGCTGATTAACTAGTAACTGTTAAGAAGAGTAAAGTTGTATAAACCACTTTCAGAGCTCTCGCTTAGCGTCTTGCTAAGTTTGAATAATAACTTCCTGCACAAATCCAAAACATAACTATTTTAGCTAATTCATATTCAATTAATTGTATAATAATAATTATAAATATATTTTCATTAATTGACATTCTATCTGGTGACTTCGTAGTATATTTTTGAATGTTGTCACGTAAAACACGGTTTCAATCAACTTTACGCCCCCCCCAAAACGTTTTTTGGAACCCCCCAAGAATTTCAATGACGCAGACTGCGTCATAGCCCCTCCCCTGTGGGCACCCCTGATATAATATGAAT
This sequence comes from Conomelus anceps, assembly GCA_948455865.1. NCBI lineage: Eukaryota > Metazoa > Arthropoda > Insecta > Hemiptera > Delphacidae > Conomelus > Conomelus anceps. Next base: position 37,203,883 of record OX418225.1, on the reverse strand, counting down.
CTAAATACGAATCTTTACCATATTAATCTAAATTTTCAGTGTTAAAATTAACCTGAATGTTTTGGACAATATAGCATTTTCAAAATTTGTGAAAAGAGCAGTTTTGGACTTGAGTCTGTTGCACCTTCACATTGATTATAATCATGTCACAATAAATAAATAAATATTAAACAAACTTCTCATTTTTTCTGGAAAAAAGGGGTTTGAAACATGAAGTAGCTTTGAAATATGTCCGAGCTCCTGTTATACAGTACAAAATATCAAGAAAACATGGAAAAATTTAAATTGTAGTGAAATGAAAATGAAATATATTTATTATTCTCAATAAAACAAAATATAAATAAGAGAAAAAGAAACAAACCATGAATATACTCCTCACCTAGACACAGCACATTGTCTTTAATATTTTGAAAATAGTGTAGAATATGTAAACCAAATAATAATGCATGTTAGAGTGAGAATGAACAATATGAAATGAGTTTACATGTCAAAGTATGCAGAAATTTTAATATATTTGTTTTTTTGCGGATGATGTCCACATGAGTCTAGAGACTTGTGCGTGGGTAATGAGGTGAAACATTGAAAATAGTGCAGAATATGTACACCAAATAATAATGCATGTTAGAGTGAGAATAAATAATCTGAAATGAGTTTACATGTGAAAGTTTTGCAACAATTTTAATATATCCATGTTTTTTTTGCGGATGATGTCCACATCAGTTTGGAGACTTGTATGTGGGTAATGAGGTGAATGATGAGAAACATCCATGGCTGAATGAGATTTGAGCCCAAGGCTGCAGGAAACGAACCCAGTCAGAGCCTTATCTTATCACACATAAGCGCTCCAACCAACTGCGCTACCAGAGCCGTAAAAATACAGTGTTATACAGCAGTATAAATACAGTACAAAATATCATGAAAACCTACAAATAAAGAAAATGTAGTGCATTGTAATTCCCCTTGTGTATTTTGGTATTTATTTATTCATTTAACTGACACAATCAATGTGAATACAACAGGCTAATGCCCAAAACCGCTTTTCACAACATTTTAAATTAGAACCAAAATCTTAGGTCTGTTTCATTAAAAATTTCTACTTCAATTATTCTCGTAATTAAAGTACATAATATACTAATACCCTGCATGGAATAGAGGTGTTTTAAAAGTACATAAGTATCAAAATAGTGGGTCAATTAATTTGAAAGAAAAATCAGCCTACAGTGACAATTTAGGAACTAGATATGATATTCAGGCTGATTCATGATAAACTGAGAGTGAATAATAGAAAAATGAGTTTTCATGAGAAATTTGTAGAAATTATAAACTTAGGTTGTGACTTCTAGCGAGGATAGGCATTGGCTCTAGCACCATTAAATCTCATTCACACAATCAGGTTTATAGTTTCAAGATTATTTTTGGGTAAAATTAAATAATGAAAAAGGATAGGAATATTTTAAAACAAACTTTGTTGATCTGACTTGTCTTATACTCCTTAACTGGAGCCTCCAAGACGTAATATTAAAAAAATGGAATTCAAGAGCAGTTAGTAGGCCTAATAGTCAACATAAAACTAAACAAGCTATAGATTATGCTTTCAAATGAATCCTCATAATTTTTTTGAAACAGAATTGATCTAGAAATAATAAATCCAAAAGAATTTTCTGCATTTTTAGAATGATTGTTAATTATCGGTACAATTCATATATTATTCTATCTGAAACACAAATTATTCGACTGAAATTAGTTAAGAGATTGTGAAGAAATTCTAGATTAGGTTACGCTGGGTTCACAATGTGATCTTATTTCATTGAGCGCTCCAGTAGCCTGTTACATAATAATTTGCAAACAAATTTTATTAGTATTTCGCACCTACTGCATAATCTTGTGGAAAATTTTACTAGTAAATTGTTATGCAAATTGTCTTAGTTGCCCCTTCAGCTTGGTCTCGCTACAGCGGTCGTGGGTTTGAATCCCGCTTTTCCGTCTGTCATCTATGAGTTATCATTCACCTCATTACCCACGCACAAGTCTCGGACTCATGTGGACATCATCAGCAATTAAAAAAAAGTAGCTGCAATGCTTCTCATAGCAATCCTTGACATCAAAATGTAGTGCTTTACATGGAATGCAATTACAATGTGATGCTTTACATAGTGAACCTTGAGAGCAAAATACATCTCATATTTTTTCCTTCTTCTTTTTAAGCATGATTTATTGTCTTCCCCTTCATCATCATCATCATCATCATCATCATCATCATCTCCCCACCTTCATTTACCACCAACCCGTATCCTCCAAGTTTCCATTTCTTACAATGTTTCCCCTCTATTCACCTCTCATTTTCACATTTTCAACGTCAAGAAAAGTATCAAATCATTTGAATTTTTCTCTTCACACTGTCGCTTGGTCTCTCTTCAATTTCCATCTCTTTCTAACTCCATCCAGTTCATTGAAGCACCTAACGGTCATATCGCATTTCACCTACACCACATTTTTTCATATTTCGTCTTTTTTCATATTCAAGTCATCATTACGGTAGCTGCAATATTTTCACCTTGAAAGCATCTTACAACTTGGCTGATAACAGTGAAACGCTAAAAATGAATTATTCAGGCCTCTTAGCGCCACCATTTACAATTTCTTAATCTGAGGCGCCACTAATGAGAACTTCACTTTTCTTTACAACTCGTCGTCAACTTATAACAATTCTTGACGCAGATGGGGGATCATTTAACTTTAGTAGCGTAGTCAAAGTTTTCCAGTAGCCTAATTTACTTTTAAAAATATTTTGAAATTGTGAGATATTTCCCGTTTACCTCTAGCCGTTCAGTCAGGTTGACAATTATTGATTTAAATCACTTTTTGGTATTTAAAAAATTGTAAACCAGTGGATAAAAAACTTGAAGACAAAATTGAGAATATCTTCAACTTAAAAAACTTATTGAACCTAATTCAACTCAATTTAGGCTCAATTTTTAAAACTTGAATTTCTTCAACTCAACAATTTAAGAGAGTTTGACAAGAAAGGAAGTTTTAAGATATTTTTTTTTAATTGAATATTTTTTTTATTGCCAAAATGAATAGTACATACAAGCAGAAATATCTGCAACCTAGAATTAAAACAAAAAATAAATACAAGAATGTGTTTATAAATCATTAATCATAACTCATTGTATAAATCAATCAAGAAAATTGTAACTAAGAGTAATTTGGTAGACACTAGCATAAGATAAACTTGTTCGCTAGTGCCGGTTGCATCAAGACAAAATAATTAAATTTATTTATTTATTGTGACAAAAAAGGTATCTGTTCAATCAGATAGAGATAAGCTGCGTTTCCTTGAGCACTCTTTGTAAGGGTGACCGATTAGATTGGCCAGCAAAAATACACTGTTCTCTTCTATAAAATTACTTCCAGGTGGTTCGGAACCCACCTAAAACTGTAGGTCCAACTCATCAATCACCATCATCCTACTCATTACCCACGCTCAGGTTTCAGACCTATGTGGGCTTCATCCTACAAAAAATTAGATAGCTCAGCAGACAACGCAATATACGTCATAATGAGAGAAACATGGTAGTTCTAGGTAGATCTCAACCCAAATATTTATTTGACACTGAGTTCCATCAATGAATACATATACTATGTAAAGGTACTATAGTATCTGTATTCATTGGTTCCATTTAATCGGACAGATAGATTAATAGTTATGGCCATTTAAAAATGAACCACATGAAAAAATTAGTCACCAAATTGGTTGTACCAATTTTAGACACTTTTTTTTAGTGAAAAAGCGCACATAGGTCTGAGACCTGTGCTTGGGTAGAGGAGTTGGATGATGGTGATTGATAAGTTGGACCTACAGTTTCAGGTGGGTTCCGAACCCACGGTTCTAAGTTGGTGTACAATCTTAAATAGTTTACATGATTGTCATAATTTTTTTAACACAACAAAAAGAAGCAACTACCTTCCTACAAGGGGAAATCGTATCATAGATAACCGTCGATGGTTATATTGGTTATCTTATATTGTATCATATGGTCTTTAAATTATTATTTATCAAATTAATTTTTACTCTTATTATGTATCAAATGACTTTTTACTTTTATTATGCATCAAATGACTTTTTACTCTTATGTATCAAATGACTTTTACTACGTATCGAAATGACTTTTTACTCTTATGTATCAAATGACTTTTACTACGTATCGAATGACTATTATTATGTATCAAATATCTTTTATGAATAAAATATTATGTGTTAGTCCTTCCTTATTCAATCTTTTTTTTGCACACCATACATCAACGTATCTAAAGTTGGAAGTAAAGTCAAGATTAGATGATGAAAGCCTTCCAAGTTGCACAGAAATTCTGTTCCCAGTAGGACAACCTATCATTCTTCTTAATTAACAAACAAATACAATTTATAAATACTCCTTCCATCCTTGTCTCCTGTTACTATCCCTATTAGAATAAAGTCTACCATGTTTCTAATGCACATATTTTTATAATTTAGTGAAATTATCACTGCAAGACCTTATTTTCCTCATCTTATGCTATACTTATTTCTGCTCCCTTCATACCTTTCTCATGTAACTTTGTTTCAAGTCTGCAATATTTCTAATCCTTCATTTCTATCTTTGTGTTTCTGTACTCATCTTCAAGGTTTCCCCTCCATATTTTCTCCTTTTGAACTTCTATTTTCCCCCGACTTTCACATATAACAGGGAAACCATAGTTGGATGGGATTTCTCCTCCCTTTTCTCTTTGGAGCACATCTCACCTAGAGCCAGATATTTTTAATTATTTTCTTATATCAAAAATGTATTTGTATAAAAATGCCTGTGTGCGTAAAATATGTCTGTTTCTGCTAGACTGTATTACTTATATTTTGCTTATTGTATGTGTGTGTCAAGTTGATAAATTGAAAAATGAATTGATAACCATGATTCTACTAAAGCTAATTTTTTATTTATTATTTTATTATTGAATGATTGTTTCCTTTTGTTATTCGAAATAACATCGGGAAATTGGGCTTTCAATACAGTAATAGCTTTCGAATAACTGCAAGTGACCTCAGCTGAAAAAAGCTAGGGTTGAAAAAGGGTTGGTTTACCTACTCCAAGATACTGCTATAATTAATAATATATATTACTCTTATTCCATCATATACTTGAGAAATGAATGTTTCATTTTATCATTTAAGATAACATCAGAGCTTGGGCTTTCAAAACAGTAGTCGTTTTCAAATAACTTCAAGTGACCTCAGCTTAAAAAAGCTGAAAAATGTTTGGAAAAGGACTTTAACGGATTATTTTACCTACACAAGATACTGCTATAAATTATTATATATTGCTCTTATTCTATGTACTTTAGGAATGATTGTTTCCTTTTATTACTCAAGAAAACATCAGAAAATTTCATTTCAATACAGTAATAATTTTCTAACAGCTTTAAATGTTCACAGCTGAAAAATGTTTAGGGTTTTAAAAAGAGCTTACCTCGAGATAGATGTCGGAATCAGGGTCGAAAGTAGAGTTGACAAGATGTAGACTGATGTTGACATGCGGGAGGGCGTGGAAGAAGCGGGCCAAGGGGGGTGGCCGATAGTGCACCCCCTCCTCCCCCCGCATCCTGCTAATGCTCTTCACGCCTATCCTGACTTGTTTATTGCTGACTTGTCAAAATTACGAACACTGCCCGCCAGCATTCCCCCACTCTGTAACACGAACATTAATAAATTAGTGAGACACATTTTGACATTTTTACAAAATAATTGTATCTACTAAGTGATATTTTGCGGAAAAATCTATGAGAATTTGTATTTATTCATTTTTTAATTTACTAAAAAACTCATAGGACTATAGAGAATGGCATAGGTATAATACAATAAAGAATAATTTCAAAACTGTCAAAAAAAGATTAACAATAAGAAAAAAGACAAAAAATAGAATAGAAAATATTGTATTAACTTGTTAGAGAGAAAGAAATAACTTTGATCAAGTCAAAGATTTTTCAGAATTTTTGAACCAATTTTCGAATTTTTCCATTGATTATTTACCTATAGAGTTTGGGTTTTTGTCATGAAGACGAGTGCGCTTTACCTACATAACTGAAATACACCATACAAATCGCAACTTGTATGTAACTTACAAAGACTTTGTACACAGACATAGCATCACAGACTGCAAACAAGTACAAGGTGTGCTAATCATTTGCGCTTGCCTTCAAAGTTTAAATCTAATCAAAATTCAATCAAGTAACTATCGTACGTTAAGAAAGAGAAAGTAAATGATATTAGAGGATACATAATGTAGCCAAAATCATAATCCATAATTTACTATGTACCATAATGTATAATGTATAGCCGCGTCTCCACCAACCGAACACGTCTGCCGAACATTGTTGGCGAATACAAAAAACGGGCAAACATTAAACATATGGGTCACCGAACATGTTCGTGAGTTCAATTGAAATGTTCGGTCTGTGAGCGAACAGTGACGACTAACAACAGGTTCCCGCCACACCGATCATAATGTTCGAGAAGGCGTCCACACCAAACCAACTCCAAAAAATGTTCAGCGACATCAGCTGATTCCAGCGAACACTGTTCGCCGAGCATGTTCGGTTGGTGGAGACGCGGCTTAAGATCACACAACATTCCACAAGATAGCAAATGTTTGAAGGTTTAATTTCGAAAAGGAATCAAACGCACACTAAAGCGAGGAAAGGATTAGTGAAAAGCGAGATAAAGCGTAATTCAGAAGTGTGCATTACAAAAATCATGTTTTTCATTTGATACTTTTTAACTTGCCTACTTGAAATTAATTTCAAACGCTACAGTTGAGAACTGCCAATCTCCACCGAAATCTAGGAACATTTAAAGATTTTAACCTCTAAAAGGACGGACAATAGAAAAACTAAGTTTTGAAAGAATTCGTCTAAGCTTTTATAATCTAAATTTTTAGTCTGTGTTAACCTCAATGATTTGGAAAATGTAACATATTCAAAATGTGTGAAGAGAGCAGTTTTGGACTTGAGTATGTTGCTGCTTCACATTCATTGTAATTTTGTCACAAATAAATAAATGCAGACATCTTGAAATACTTCCAAAGCCAATTTATGTAAGCGCAAATCGATCCACGTTGACTTTCTGTCATTGTCTTCTGCTTCTTTTTTATCTACCTCTCAAATTTTCCTTTTTCTCTTCATCTTACATAGAATGCCGCCATGAAAATGTATTACAATGCTTTATAAGGTAGGTGATGTAGGTACACCTCAAAGTTTTTTCACCAGAAACAGAGCAAAGGCTGATGTAGGAAAAAATAACTGAACAAAGGAGTAAATAAAAGAGGAGAGTACGATTGAGAGAATGTAAAAAGGAAAAGCAAGAAGACAATGAGTAGCGAATGGAGAGAGCGGGAAAGTGTGATGGGTAAATAGAAATACGGCTGAAAAGAGATAGAATGAGAGAAGAATATGCGGTAAAGAGTGAATAAGAGGAAGACAGATTGAGTGGGGGAATAGAAAAGGATTGTACGGTCGAAATACGACCGACATACGACCAGAAGAAGTTTCCTACAACAATGCGACGCGATTATTGACTGAAGATGGATGAAATACAAGGAAAAATAAAAAGAAGGAGAAGAAGAAGAAGAAGAAGGAGGAGGAGGAGGAGGAGGAGGAGGAGGAGGAGGAGGAGGAGGAGGAGGAGGAGGAGGTTGTGAAGGAGAGGAGGAGATGAGGAGGAGAAGAATATGAAAAGAGAATAGAAGGAAATCGCGTGAGCCTTTTTCGTATTTCGCAGACGACGTGATGTGAAATCTTTCGTACCAAAAAGTCACTTCTGGCTGAACTTGTTCGTAGCTCACGATTTGTTCGTAGTTTCACAACAATTCCCTCATGGCAGGCACACACACACGCGCACACACCCTCAAAATCATCCATGTCACACAAGATAGGCCGCAAAAGAACAGACTTGTATGTTCTAGCAGACAATCATTGTCCCAGTTGTATCCAATCTCCAGTGAATTTCGATAGAAGGAAGTTCAAGGTGGAAGGATGAGGAACTGAGGAATGTCAAGAAAGGAGGAAGAAACGAATGATCATTTCTGATTAAAGAAGGTGAGACATAGATGTGAAGGAAAAGGATGGAGAGCTGGAAGATGAAAGAAGAGGAAACAGGAAAGAACAAAGACATCAACAAGAGGTAAGAGATGAGAAGAGGACAGAAGGCACACTTTACGTAATGAAACAGAACCTTAAATGATTATCAACAGGTTAAAAAGATACACAATCCATAAAGAGAAAACAGATTCAAAAACATTTATGAATTGTACTTGAAAAACTGGTTCCCTCAAACGTCTATTTGAACCAACCTCACTGATGGAATGGTTTTCAAGGCAACTTCCAAAGTACCTTAGGTTTCTGATCCTATAATGAATTTTATAGACCGAACACAGGATCCCAGTTTTTAAAACAACTTTTTCAATTAAGAACTTTCAACAACTTATCGACAACTTTTATGACTGCCGATAATTAATGCTTCCTATAACATGGCTCAAACGGCAGGCGAAGTGAAACCAAGCTTAAAAGTCTCATCAATTAAAGTCATACACCTTTTATTATTATTATCATTATTATTAGACGTAAAACACCCAAAGTGAAAGACGCTGAGTAAAGATGGTTCATTTTTGGACTTGTTCTTCTTGTTTGCCCACCAGCTTTTCATTTTTTGAGCGAATTCAGCTTTCCTCTCTTCACTCCATTTTGTTCCAACAATTGCACTTGGAGGTTTTGTCTCTGGTATAACTTCCCATTTATAAAGTTTTATTCTGAAATATTTTCTATTGTAAATTTCTTTGTTGGTTAGTTTGGCCTGCACTAGGTCTTTTTTAACATTTCGTTTCCATTCTCCTCCATTGACAAGTGATTACATAGTTTACAATTTTTTTGTTAGACTATTGTCTGGAAGCCTCATGATGTGGCCATAAAATTTAAGGCGTCTTTTCCTCATATCTGTCTATATTAGAATATTCTTCATCTTTGGACGTTCTTTGTAATCTATATCCGTTTTCGGTACGCCTTGGTCCAAGGATTTTCCTAACTATTTTACTTTCTTTTCCTTCTTTAATAATATTAACTATTATCAGACAAGTCCCCAGACACATGTGGGCATTATCCGAAATAAAAAATGTGTTGGTGTATCACTGCATTAGTCAAAAATATATGTTTATTATTATTAATCTTGTATAGGAATCTATATAAATAAAATTAGAGTTTTGTCTGTACATTTATCAGAACTATATATTTTTTGCTTTCAAAAGTAAATTATAGCAAAATTTCCAGTTGATTACATATCAAAAACAGCTCATATTTACATAATTACATATATTGAATTGCATTTGCTTCTATTTTATATTTTTGAAGTCCTTTCCTGCTCATTTATTTAAACAAAAAGACCGGATCTTCAAACATTGTTCAACAAAAATGAAAAAATATTTAATGTCTCTCTCTGATAGCAAGGAAAAATAACTGACAATGTACATTGTGTTGGCACCTGCAAGCAGTGGGACACTCCTCATTAACCACGAACGGGGTGCACTATACTGTGGACATTCGAATAGTAAGTGCTGCACTGATTCTGGACACTGCAGGTTGCATACGGAGCACAACTGATCCTCCTTGAGTTTGTAAATGTTCCTTCTAACTGTAAAGTTGATCTGCCGCCTAGCAGCAAGCCGCAGTTGAGTCATGAGCCTGATGCAACAAAAAGGCCAATGCAGAGTAAAGTATCCAGCCTCCATGTCAGCGATTCCCCTTGGAATTCTGAAAATAATTGATGTGGACTCACTGTACCTCTCCAGGTCTTTGTTCTTCAAATTGATTTTGAAGTCGTGGAGAATGGCATCCCTGCTTCTCCGCCACTCATCAGCATCCCTACTGTAAATCAGCTCCCCTCTATTAGTAAAATCAAGAAGTAACTTCAACTGGGCTGCCCAGTTATATTTTGGATCCTCATCATCATTCAATCTCATCAGCTCTGTTTGCCTAATAAAGCAGATTTTAGGGAGACGACAGTCCTCCATGCTTAGAACTCTTATAACCCAGCCGATAGCAGCGGCCAAGACTCGATGAGAAAGACAGACCTCTCCCATTTCCAGTCGCAGGGCTGAATTTGGGGTACCTCGTGGCAAATGAAAAATCCTTCTATAGAAGTCTGTTTGCACGGTCTCAATTTCTTCCAGATACCTCAATCCCCAAATATGCAAGCCATAAAGCAGCACAGACTCAACCAATGCTGTGAACAATTTTTTAATACAGGTAATAGAATCTGTCTTGGACTTTGCTAATGTGCCAATTGTCTGACTGGCTGCAAGCTTTGCCTTACGCACAGACCCTCTAACTGATAGTTTTCCAAGAGAAGAGCTAGAAATAATGGAACCAAGGTACACACATGACCTGACAATCTCTAACCTGTTACCAGCAATAACAGAGAATCTACCCAAAGCACTGGGTATTCGCCCTCCTCTACTAAATGGCACCACCCTTGTCTTATTTGCATTGATTTTGAGACTATTTATTCTACAGTATTCATCCAATGCATCTAGCTTTCTTCCCAGATCAACAGGGGAATAAGCAAACAGTATGAGATCATCAGCGTATAACAAGAGTAATAAATCAGTCATTCCGTCAATTCCAATACCCTGCAGGCCCTTTGAGCGAAAAAACTCCTCTATGTCTGCTAGAAACAAGATGAACAAGAGTGGACTGAGTGTTTCACCTTGCAATACTCCCTCAGTTATTTCAATTTTCTCAGATAAGTTGCTGTAAATCTTCACCCTCAGAGAAGCACTGTTATACAGCTTTTGAATGATTCTCAATAGCTTTGGGCTTAAGCCCATCCTGAACAATTTTTGCCACAATAAAGCATGTGACACTGAGTCAAACGCTCTTTCAAAGTCAACAACCACTGCATAAACCTTCTTTTTAGAGAGCCGTAATTGCAATTGCACAGCTGACAAGCATACATAAATATTGTCCAAGCATCCTCTCTTTTTTCTGAATCCTGCTTGGGTCTCAGGAATTAGTTTAAGGCCTTCTGCCCAATATTCTATCCTCCCATTTAAAATTCCTGTGAATATTTTTGTCAGATAATTGACAAGAGCTATTGACCTATAATTCTTAGGATCATTCATATCTCCTTTCTTGTGCAGCAAACTTATCAACATCTCTGACCAGGTTTCAGGCAATTGTTCTTCATTTAGAATCTTATTAAATAGAACCTGAATATAAAGAATCCAGTTCTGTGGAAGGTTCTTGAAAAATTCACTTGGTATTAGATCTGAGCCAGGGGACTTTCCCATTCTACTCCTGTTTATGAAATGAATTATTTCCTCCATTTCAATATAGGCATCCATCTGCCAATGCGTAACACCATAGAAGACAATTTCCTTTTGAAAGCAATAAAACTTATTCTATTCTATTCTATTCTATATATTTTTTGGTTATTTTTACGTTTTATACATCAAATAAGCCGAAAATAGTCTTATCTCACTTTCTGTCTGTCTGTCTGTCTGTCTGTCTGTCTGTCACGGCTGCAAAGGCATTTTTCGCGGCCTTCTCCTCAAAAACGAGAGCATCGATCGGGATTTTAGTTATTGAACAGTATTGAAAACATTATTGACAATGTCTTTAGCTATAAAAAACTAAATTAACTTTTTTTTAACAGAGTAATAAACGTTTAAAAACCAAGTATTGTGCGATTTTGGATACATTTTACGCGGCCTTCTCCTGAGAGCATCGATCGGGATTAAAGTTATTTATCAGTATTGAAAACCTTTTTGACAATGTCTTTAGCTAAAAAAAACTAAATGAACTTTTTTTTTAACAGAATAATAAACGTTTAAAAACCAAGTATTGTGCGATTTTGGATACATTTCTTTTGTTTTATTACCACATAAGAACAAATCACGTAATTTATCAATTTAATCAATCAGCTGTTCTCAAATATAATCTGAATGGTGGGCCCTTTGCGGCGTTATTTACGCTGTCAGCAGACTTGTGTAGTCGGAGCATTGCAGTCTTTTAGGAAACATATGACTGGTAAATCAAAGCTCATCTTATATGTTTCATCAATTATTTCTTTGTTGAAAAAAAACAAAATTTTCTAATTTAAATCTATCAAAACAAAAATTAACATTTTAGGAAGGTGCGGTTTGTACTAGGCTCTTGGGAATTCGCCAGGTAGCACTATTATTACCACAAAAACAGTCGTTAAGTCACGTCAAAGGCCCTGAACTTAATCAGGTGCGACCTGATAACTCTGACACCAGACCTGAGCCAGCCAGGTCACACGATATTATTATTATTATTACCACATAAGAACAAATCACGTAATCTATCATGATATATCAATCAGCTGTTCTCAAATATTCTCTCTGATAACTGTCACTGAATTGTTTACATTCAAAGTTGTTTACTAAGCTGCTAACAACTTCATGATCGTTGCTATCAAAAAAGCCAAAACATATTTATTTAGTCATATTTCTAAACATAATCCGTAAGAAGGACGGGTAGCTGCTAGTCAACTCCTAAAGCAAGATAATTAGTACTAAATGTTAGAGGGAATTTCGGCGCGTATTTTTAAAAAGACAACTTCAGGAGGACTAATGCTTGTATTTTTTAATGTTTCTTCAGTGTCTCTTGACTTGAGGGATTCTTGAAATTCCTATTACGTTTCAGGAGTTCCTTGAGTTAAGAGGAACGTTCATAAATACGGCCCTAAGAAGCCCTTTGAGTCAATACTTGTAGTCTACCTCCAGCGAAGGAAACGTGAAGGAAGGTTTATAATAATAAGGGCCTTATAATGACAGTTGTCATTGAAATGCTTTACTAATATGGTCGAGCTTTAGTCATACTGCCAGACTATCTTGCATCATCCGGTTGAGCAGCAGAACTGCTTACTGATTTGTATGGGAAGTGATTCGTTTGCTTTGAATGCAAAAGGACGTTAGAGACACAAAACGGATGGTTCTTGTTCACGAGGATTCTGCCATTCCACCTCACGCACACACTAACAGGATTAATTTTCCTTTGTTCCGCTTCGGGCGAATATTCTCATTCGCCCCATCCCTCTTCTTAGCATAAGCATCTCCATCTCCAGCCGCAGGGAATACAGCAGAAACAACGAATTTATTGTCAAAAGAGAAGGGACAACAACTGAAACACAGATGAAAGAAAACACGACGATAGTATTATCTTGTCACGATCATACATTCTTGCGTTCTATCTGCTATTTGCAATTTCCAATATCGTCATCCACCCTCTCCCATCTTCTTTATTGAATTCTTATGAACATTGCTTTGTATTCGATAAGACATTTCAGTCCGTGAACGCTGCTCAGCAATGGAAAACATAATACTATACTTGACTAATGATTTGACGTTCGTGAAATTCGCCCAATTATAAATTCTGAGTTCTGATACGTTTGTGTTTTCGTGAAAGGATTTTATATCGTTCGCGATGCCTGACCATGAGGATTCATAATGTAATCAGTTCATATTACGGATATTACAACTGACAATATACATTTAAGAAAATACAATAAAATATTAAAATTCCAACACATTAACAAAATAACAGTAACATATGGAGTGAGAAATGACCTATGGTTACATTTACTAGGATAGGTCAAGTTAGGGAATTGGTAAGGATAAGGATGGGATCAAAAAGGTTGGATTGTATGGGGAAAACTATTCATCTTGGAAGAAAGCTCACAATCTGAAAAAGTATCTATGTCTAATCCAATTTTCAATTATCATTTTAGTAATTTTTGACTTATATCTTAGTTATCTTGGATATAACATATTATTAGAGCTCACGGCGAACCCAGTAATTTTTTTCTGGATGGGATGGGGAGACTGAAAAAATACAGAGAAAAAATAGTGTCGGAGGGGGAGGGGGTATATCACTTAAAAAAGGTGGTCCTCAGTCCCATTGAAGTATAAGAAACACATAAAACTATAAGATTAAGATAAAATAATTGTTTTACCAAATTAAAAACTAGGGACATTCCAATCAGTGGCGTAGCCAGGATTGAACTTCGGGGGGGGGGGGGGGGATGGAATCCCCCGGTTGATAGGGGGTCCACCCACCCCCTCGAATTTTTTTTGATATTTATAATTTTTATAATGATTTTTTTGAGCATTTTAAAATAATTTTTACTTGGATATTTCAATTACAGCAAATGATAATTTCAATGAAATATATCTCAGATCCTGAAGTCAGTGACAGACACCACTTGAAAACACTGCATTGCCACATTGCTCACTAAACTGTACATGCGGCAGAGTAAGAGTACCATTATAACATTGTATACATTTTGTGCTTCCCGTGACAAACTCTTGTGCTAAATAAAACTAAGGTTTATTTTTGTTTCAACTGTTTTAATTTAATCTGTAAGTTATTATTTTTGTGAAAGATGACTACAACATTTCTGGGGTGGGGGGGGGGGGGGGAAGCGTATCCCGATATCTCCCCCTTGACCACGCCCCTGATTCCAATAACCTGCTATACAGCCATTATCACATTAGTCACTACTATAGAGTGAATCATACATCAAAACTGCCATCAAACATCACAATAATTAACCTGGCATCTAGTTGGAACTTGACAACAGTTTCTGAGTGACAGAAACAATTATTCTGAAATTTAATTGTGTGGTTTTATGGGCACATCACGTCAGAGGCCCTGAACTTATTCAGGTACGACCTGATAACTCTGACACCAGACCTGAGCCAGCCAGGTCACACGATATTATTATCGGCAGCGAAGGTTAGCAGTCATTGTGTGAATGTGAAGTAAAGTGACATTGTTTATAGCTTTGAGTGTACAGTACTATCCTTCTCAATGTGTGGATTCCACCCCAGGCAGCCGATAAAACGGTGATCACAGGACTTTTCTTCTATCTCCTGATAGTGAAGAGAGTACAGGTCAGGTCGCAACCTAAGTAATGGCCGTCCTTCCATCATCTGCACACGAAGTGAATGGCTGTGTTACGACGAAGGGTTGGAGATGTGCGCTTGAGGGCTTCACAGGATTTCGGTACGTCATTCCCAACCTATCCTATTTTTTCCTCTTCATATTCTTCTTCCCTTTCCTCATCACTTTTCTCTTCTTCTTCCCTCTTTTTCCTACTTCTTCTTCTCCTTCCTCCTCCAATTTCTTTTCTTCTTCCCCTTCTTCTTTTTCTTATTCCTACTTCTTCTTCCTCTTCACCTCTTATTCTTCTTCTTTTCTTCCTTTTTCTCGTTTTCATCTTCTTCTTCTTCCTCCTCTTTCTCTTTTCTTCTTCTTTTTCTTCCTCCTCTTATTCTTCTTCCTCTCTCTTTTTTCCACTTATTCTTCTTCCTCCTCTTCTTATTCTTCCTCATCTCCTCCTCTTTCTCTTCTTCCTCCCCTTTCTCTTTTCCTCTTCCTACTCGTATTCTTTTTCTTCCCCTTCCTCTCCAAATTCTCTTCTTCTTCCCCTTCTTCCTCCCATTTCTCTTTTTCTAATTCCTTCTTCCTCTTCTCCTCTTATTCTTCTTCTTTTCTTCCTTTTTCTCGCTTTCATATTTTTCTTCCTCCTCTTTCTATTTCTTCTTCTTTTTCTTTCTCCTCTTATTCTTCTTCCTTCTCTTTCTCTTTCCTGTTATTCCTCTTTCTCTTTTCCACTCATTTTTCTTCCTCTCTCTTTTTTCCTCTTATTCTTTTTCCTCCTCCTCCTATTCTTTTTCTTCCTCTTCCTCCCCAATTTCTCTTCTTCTTCCCATTCTTCCTCCCATTTCTCTTCTTCTTCTTATTCCTACTTCTTCTATTTTTCCTACTTCTTTTTTTTACTTCTTCCTCTTCTTCTTTTCTTCCTCTTTCTCGTTTTCATCTTCTTCTTTTTCCTCCTCTTTCTTTTTTCTTCTTCCTTCTCTTTCTCTTTCCTCTTATTCTTTCTCTCTCTTTTTTCCTCTTATTCTTCTTCCTCCTACTCTTTCTCTTTTTCTCTCCCTCCTCCTCAACTTCTTCTTCTCCCACTTTCTCTTATTCTTCTTCATCCTCTTTCTCTTTTCCTCTTATTCTTCTTCATCCTCTTTCTCTTTTCCTCTTATTCTTCTTCTTCCTCTTTCTCGTATCCTCTTATTCTTCTTCCTCCTCTATCTCTTTTCCTCTTTTTCTTATTCTTTCTCTTATCCTTCTTCCTCCTCCTTTTTATCTTTTTCCTTTAATTCTCCTCCTCGTCCTTCCCCTTCTTCTCCTCCTCCTACTCCTCGTCCTTCCCCTTCTCCTCCTCCTTGCCCTTCTTCTTCTCTTCCTCCTTCTCCTCCTCTTCCCCCACTTCCTCTCCTTCATTCTCCATTCCTCCAATTCCGCTCCCTGCGAAAGTGGTCAACTTTGATAGTGCTCTTGCCTCCGGGGAATGCGCTTAAAACTGGACAGTGTCACTCCACTATCTTTTCAATCTAAACTCGTCTACCCTTTCTTTTTCCTTCCCTATTTCTCTTTCCAGTCGCCCTTACCGTTGGCTTTCGTAGAAAAATCGTGCCTCCTTCGACTATGTCCAGCTTAATCTGTCCATTTGTCTCAGAGTGGAATTCATCTCGTAGCTGTGACGAAAAAAATCATTCGAGAGCTGCGGTCACTTTGCCTCCTTCAAGAAAGGCTTAACCCCTTCTTTACTCGTGGTGGGACTCATGTCTTTGCTGATAAAGCTCCGTTAAAATTGATAGAAAATTGATAAAAAACGTGATATTACATGATAAAAAAGAAGGGAAAAAGAAGAAAAGTGGGTGAGGTTAAAGAATACAGAATTACAGACTCATTCACTTTGTCTGCCGATGATGGAAGAAATCACTCAGGTTGTGACAAGTACTCCCTTAATATTCAAGAATAATAATTGACCGAACAGGAAGTAGGAAGAAGAAGACGAAATAGGAAGAAGAAGAATAAGAGAAGGAGGAGGAGGAGGAGGAGGAGGAGGAGGAAGAGGAGGAGGAGGAGGTGAAGGAGGAGGAGATATAATAGGAGGAAGACGAGAAATAGGAGGAGGAAGAGGAAGAAGAATAAGAGGGGGAATATAAGACGGAAAAATAATAAATATAGGGAATAATAATAATAATAATAGGGAATTCTCTCTATCTGTCTGTCTCACGATTACTGACGAACGTTATAATAAGACCTAATATAAGACCAATTGTTATGATTTTTAATACAGTATGGATGTTCCTTATTCCTAGGTACAGCGATGAATATATTTTATTTTTTCAAATTCATATGACGGCCAAATTTTTTTTAATAAAGCGAAACTGTATCAATATGAGCTTCCTTCTTATATACAGTCAATGGGGTAGGTACTGAATTTTTATCAATATGAGCTTCCTTATATACAGTTAATGAGGTAGGTACTCATAGAATAGTGGATACATGATACGCGGTAATGATATGGAATAAAATGGCAAGAGTGTGTGTGCGTGTGTGTTTCGTCCTGCGCAGTGTGCCCATACTAACTAGAGCATGAATAAGAGCATACATTTGAATCCAATACATTTGGGCGAGTGAGGTCTACTGTCAACAGAAATATTATTTATTGAAACGTTGAGCTATTATCTAAAATTTTATAAACGTATAACATTGTACATGCACATTTTTAAAATTTCAAATAATAGCTCAACCTTACAGAATTTTCATTGATTTATTATACTTTAGATATTTAAAACACTCATACTTTCCAACATTCTTTCCTATTCACATTATTTTTATAACTTTAATTAGCATAACCTTATATTGTCCATTAGACTGAAACTAATATTCATTAGCTGATTTATAATTACTTCAGGTATTGAAATACTCCAACTCTTTAATACCCTAAAAAAGGTATTAGGTAGGTTAGTCTAAGTTAAGATACTCAATACATTTCTGCAACTCTTCACTGTCTTCTTCGATTTACAACATTTTGGATAAAAAAACTTTTTGGTGAATTTAACGACTTTCAGTCAATTTTTAATTGATAATAAGTAATATTTTACTCACTCTCTAGCTTAAACGTTTTCGAGTTATGAAATCCAGGAATTTTGGATAAACTTAATTAGCATATCCTTATATCATTTCAGATATTAAAATCGTACAACTCTGCAACATCCTTTCCTATTCACAATATTTTGGACAACCTTAATTAACATTTTCTTATATTGCCCAATAGACTGAAACTAATATCCTAAGTAAGATATCGCTGAACAGTTCTAATACCCTGAGCTAAGACATCTAATAGCGGATTAATATCGGTATAAATATGCATGCAACAGTAGCCAGAACACTCAGCTTACCATTAATTATTTACAAAAACACGGGCCAAGTAATTGCAGTTCTGAATGAGCGCCGCCGATGTGTCCCCTGAGAATGGAAGGAGACCCTTTCTTGCGGACGCAAAAGGGAGCTACGTCTTCGATCGATAGCTGGCAAAGTTTTCACGTCACAGACAGAAAAAGCAGGGAAACCGGGAAAAGCATTAGCATAATTGCTACAAAGTCACCTGGCTTATATGCAGGCGTCTCAAAAGCCGCTACAATACAATGATAGGGTTCCCTTGATAAAGCTAACTAGTGTATGAAGAAGGAACTTGGGAAATTTTAAGGTTAGGTAACCTAAGTCTAAGCGATAAAATTATTACTAGGATAATCGTTTACTTGATCTTGAAGTTCTTTTTTTTTGTAGATTAAGGACCGTATTTTTTAATTTTCCTTCAGTTTCTCTCGACTTGAGGGATTTTTGAATTGTTATGTATTTATGTATTATGTATTATATGTCAAGAGTTCCTCGAGTCAAGAGACACTGAAGGAGCGCTCATAAATATGGGCACTAGTCTTGAAGACTCTAGGCTTCGAGTAAAAGACAAGTCAGTTCAATGGTCGGGGCCTACTGTAGTTACTGTAGTTACATATTACCATATTACACATTGGTTGCCTTAAAGACTGTCAGTTGCACGAAAGAAATTAAAATCAACCACCGTAAGATGACGTCATCTTACGGAGCTCAATAGGGAAGTCGTTGCACTGGCTCCGTCAAATGACGTCATCTTATGGAGCTCAATAGGGAAGTCATTGCACTGGCTCCGTCAAATGACGTCATCTTATGGAGCTCGATAGGGAAGTCATTGCACTGACTCCGTCAAATGACGTCATCTTACAGAGCTCAGTAGGGAAGTCTTTGCACTGGCTCCGTCAAATGACGTCATCTTATGGAGCTCAATAGGGAAGTCATTGCACTGGCTCCGTCAAATGACGTCATCTTATGGAGCTCAATAGGGAAGTCGTTGCACTGGCTCCGTCAAATGATGTCATCTTATGGAGCTCAATAGGGAAGTCATTGCACTGACTCCGTCAAATGACGTCATCTTATGGAGCTCAATAGGGAAGTCATTGCACTGGCTCCGTCAAATGATGTCATCTTACGGAGCTCAGTAGGGAAGTCATTGCACTGGCTCCATCAAATGACGTCATCTTACAGTGGTCAAATTTAATTTTCTTCCATGCAACTGGCCATTAGAGGCTTAAAATTAATCTGAAAGGAGCTCTTGTACATACAAGACGTTTAATAAACTAAATATTTTAAAACTCAATGTAGGGACAGTAAAATATAAATTTATTTCGTATTAAGAAAAAAAATAGAATGTTTCATCTGAAATTAACTAGATTGATGGTGAACAGTACACTCTTGTACACTATAAAAAGTTTAATAAACTAAACATTTTGAAACTCAATGTAGGGACAGTAAAATATAAATTTCTTTCGCATTAAAAAAAAATGTTTTATCTGAAATTGACTACATTATATTGATGGTGAACAGTAAACTCTTGTTCACTACAAATCAACATTTTAAAACTCAATGTAGTAAAATATAAATTTATTTTGTATTTAAAAAACCAATAGAGTGCTTCATCTATTAACTAGATTGATGATGATCAGTACACTCTTGTACACTATAAAAAGTTTAATAAACTAAACATTTTGAAACTCAATGTAGGGACAGTAAAATATACATTTCTTTAGTATTTAAAAAAGAACAATAGCATGTTTCATCTGAAATTAACTAGACTGATGGTAAACAGTCCCACATTTTCCAGATACAGTTTATAAAATAAATAAATCAGAAAAAACTTTAGATTTAAAAAATTGTTCAGTTAAAATCATTTATGTTTTGAACAGACTCTACAGAGTTTGTAGACAGAAACTAAACTTACATTCAGCTATTATATACATTCATTATACACATATATTTCTAGAAAAGGAAAAATATTAACTGAAATTACAAAGTACGTCAGCAATGCACCAAAATGAAACTCTTAGCACATCAATAATAAATATCGTATAATCATGTCGGAATAGCAATAATTCAATGCCATTCGGTGAAATGGCTCTTGAGCAAGTCGTAAACTTTCTATACCACTCTTATTGAACTTACCGATTATGGCAATGAAATGTAATTAAATCCTAAGGTAGTTGAGCAGCTGTCACTGGCAATTTATTGAATTGCTAATTTTTAATAGCCGAAGAGAAAATAACTTCTAGTAGAAGCCCGAGTCAGGAGACAATCGGTAGAAATAATGGCGATAAATTCAATTTGAAATTAAATAGCACAACTGAAATGAATGAACAGGTTTGAGTCGTAAATATTTTGAGTCATAAATATTTTATGAAGCTTCATATAATATCAAGAACATTTTTCATAATTTTTTTAAAACCCCGAATTTCAAATAGCCTATTTGTTTTTCCTTTTGTAACAGGTTTCATGATGCCCCATACCCTTCTGTTATAGATTACCTATCGACTTTTTCGTTATCAAATTGTGTTCAGTGACGATATTTGAAAGCGAATGTATAAGTTTAAAGGTTGCATTATTATTTACTGATTGATTATTTTTATTATTGATTGGCCAATCAATAAATATCGTGCCTGACTAACGAATGAAGTGGGGAAAATAAAGAGAAAATTCAATCTACACAAGAACAAATGCCTCTAATTTTATATATGCCTATTATTTATCTTGGTCAATTTTGCCCATTGTATTTCAAGTGAGTCCAGACTTCGTAAAGGCGCACCTCAATAATCAATTCAGGTTTGTTTCACACATAACCGGCGGCATCGGGTATCGTTCACTCGGCGTAATTTATACATTGCATAAAATGATTTAAAAAATCAGGTTTGAAGCACTCCATATGATCAATGTTTCTATGGCCGGGTAAACGATAGGCTACCGGTTTATGTGTGATGCCGGTTAAGTGTGAAACAAGCCTAAAAGTGGTTGAGATCATCGGCTAAGATCATGAAGTAGAATTATAGCGGTGACATCACACTATCACACAACACTAGAATAGAGGTGATAAAGGTGAATAAATATGTACCAAGGCGAATAGGTGTGGTAGGGTATTAAAGAAGAGCATATTATTGAAAATGAATGTTTTGAGAGAATACTTTGTACTTCTCTAAAGCCTATACTATAAGTTTTGCGATTATGAATTTGCTTCTTAAAAAATATTCTTCATAATATAATTATAAGTATTACTAGTATATTATTGAATGCAATATTTTTACAGATTAATATATATAAAAACGTTATAAATATTGAAATTATGAGAGAAGAGATTATCAACAGCCATATTGCTAATCTAAACGCATTTTCAGAGATGAACGGTTATGTTTCAAGTCTTGAGTGACAATTTTTGACTAAAGAGCCAAAGGTGGAGTCACTCAAAATATGGATTCAGAGGGAATATTTTTCAAACAAATTCCGGGGGAGTGCCTCCGAACACCCCTTTCAAAAGAAAGAGCTATGGATATGGTCTTAAATTATTCAATTATTGTATTGTTAGAGAACCCCCCCCCCCACCAATCACTCCTCCTATGATTACGATTAGAGCCTTCCCCCCACCCCCCGCATAATAGCATTGGTCATACCCCCCAAACTTACCCTCTAGTCACACCCCTGATTGAATTTAATAAAATTAATTCATTTATTGAAATAATAATCAGCTATAAATTGATATTCTCACTCTTTCATTTTCAATGATTGTACCTACTTTTATTTATGATTTTTGTAGGCATAAGACGATTGTACAATTGTAAAAGTTGTATAATTCCATCATATAGAGGCAGCACAGCTCTATTATTACAGATCTTATAGAGATACTCGAACATCTTATATGCCACAAGGCTCTATATATTATATACAGAAGCTATGTAATTTATTTATTGTGACAAAATTACATCGAGTGTGAAGGCGCAACAGACTGAAGTCCTAAACTGCTCCCTTCACAAATTTTAAATATGTTACATTGTCCAAAACATTGACGTTATCACAGATTAAATATTTAGATTTGCTAAAAAACTTCACTTGAAAAGTAACAAAATGATTCTTTTTCACTTGACCACTATTAATTTAAAAGTACACTTGAAACGAAACACAAAAACAGTTGAAAATAATTTTTAATATTAAATTTTGATAACTTTTGAGCCGAAAAATACTATTAGTAATACAAGGATCTTAAAATACAGGCCACTGAAACCGACATTTATTACAATTTGGCGCTTAGTAATTAGTCTTAGAATTTTTTTTCTGAATTTATGTCAACAAAAAGATTATTTTTATTTCAATAATTAAATAAGATGCACGTTTAGCAAAGCAGACGACATGTCTATTTAGCAAGAAACCACAGACAAACTTGGCTTTGTACGAGCCAACCTCCAGGTAATAAATTATTCACTCTCTCACTCTCTCTCTCTCTCACTCTCTCTCTCTCTCAAAATTTTTCAAATGGACCTTTTATCAAAATTAATAATAAAGATATACCCTATAGCAATTCAGTTAAAAATTTGGGACTGACTATGAATACAACTCTGGACTGGACTGAACACATTAATTCAACTTGTAATAGGGTCTTTGCTGGCATACACTCCTTGAAAAAAATCAATGATTTTATACCATTCAATGTTAGGGTGATGCTGGTGAAGACCCTGTTACTTTAACTACTGTGATGTTGTTATCAATGACATGACTGTTGCATTGTCTGAAAGATTGCAGAGAGCTCAGAATTATTGCATTCGACACATTTTTGGTTTGAGGAGGGATGATCACATCACGCCTTATTTCCAGCGACTTGGTGTTCATAAGCTTGGGTGTTTGAGAGCATATCACATACTTATGCTCCTATTTGATATAATAAAATCTAGAAGGCCTGAGTACTTGGTAGGTAAGTTCATTTTTTCTGGCGATCGAAGTGGAAGAGACACTAGACATGGAGCTCAGCTGCTGATCGTCCCTAACCATCGCACAATGATGTATAACAAATCGTTTCATGTTACAGCTGTCCGTTATTGGAATCTTTTGCCTCCACAAATAAAGAATATTGAGAGTCGAACCCTGTTTGGCGTGGCAGTTCTAAACTGGCTAGGAGCGGGAGGCGTAGAGCTGGCTTGAGTTGCATTGAAATCTTTTGAATGGTGTTTGCAGGAAAAATGTGTTTTATTGTAGGTTCTATTTACATATATATATTTTTTTTTTCAAAATTGTTTTTATTTTCTCTATTGTTAGTTGAACCATTTAGCGAGGGTGTATGTGTGAGTGTGGGTATGTGTGTGCGTGCGTATGTGTGTATATTTAAAATGTGTACACTATATATTACCATGTTCTATATATTGTTCATGGATTGAATACTATAATTGATAATGTAGTTGTTAGGGTTAAGTGTAAGAGAGGACCTGCGAGTCCTAACTTCGCCTCAATAAAGACAAATTATCTATCTATCTATCTCTCTCTCTCTCTCTCTCTCTCTCTCTCTCTCTCTCTCTCTCTCTCTCTCTATGCTGATGCATATGAAGAAAGTGACATGAGCCTCTTTATCAGAGACAAAGACAAACTTTCTACGAACACCGCCAAAATTATATTTCAACTCAGACCTTCAGGCCTACACAAAGTTACTCAAAACCAAGCACTTTACAAGGTCTGTGTTGAGAGGATGATACTGAATAAATTATTGAACAACGGATACAATGATAAGAATAGCTCACTAAACTTCATAACAGAAATTTCACCGAATTTTCGAAACTTTTGTAACTTTGAGAAGATTCGAATTCTTCATTGAGTTTAGAGGCAGAAGTTCTCACGAATTACTTCTAAAGTTTTGTAGTGAAACTGGTGTTAGTACATCGTAGCCTTTGAGATAACGAAAATTATTAACTCAAGTTGTTTAGATACCATGATAAGAAATTATTTGTAACTCACTATATTCAGTGCACATGCTTTTCTATGGCTAAAAGAGTATGGGTATTTGTACAGGCTTGGTAACTTAATTATTGCTGATGATGCCCACATGAGTCCGACACTTGTGCGTGGGCAAATAAAACTGTATAAAGACTTGACAACTGAAGAGAGAAGAATGAGATAAGACATCAAAATGAGAGACCAAGTCAGGACTTCAAGGGGACAGTTCACCTACAGATGGGAATATCATTTACTTATATCAATTTGAAAATTAAATATTCTTTTCTGAATTAAAATTTGTTCCAACCTGACACTTTTCTGTTTGAATGCTAATCTACAGTTTTAAGGATCAGATACCAGAATAATGCCAAAACACTATTCTATACAAAAAACACTATGCTAGAACACTGTTATTAGATTAGATAAGATTATATTTCTTTATTCATGTAAATTTACAAATTTTCATATGAATGGTTAAAAAAAATTATCAACATCACAGATATATACATATCACATTGATATAAACTGTTGTGAGTTGTGAGATATGAGTCCCAACCACGGAAAACAACTAGTACATCGGGAGTATTGAAAATTTACTTTGTTCAAATTTAAATTCACAAAGAAGTTTCCGACATAAATAAATGGCTATTCATGCTCATTAACTGGATGATATTGTTATTCTATCTTTACAAATGAATTCTATTTATTCATGACTTTATCCTGGTTTTTATTTTGTCTACTCAAACTAGATCATATTGTTGAAAAATGGCTTCATAATTATTTAAAATGCTATTACCAAATGAATTGAATTTTATTTCAAAGAGTTACTATTTGTTATTGTGTCCTTACATTATTTTCCTGTTGACTTCTCAAATGAAACCTGAGAAAGATTTGTTTACTGTCAGGCATTTGCATTTTCAGGTGTTTTGTTTGTATTTTATTTGAATTTTGCTAGTTTCTATCGAATTTTTTCTACTTGTTTGTACTTAAAACACTATGAGATGTTTCTGGCAATGAAGAGATCTTGAATCTTGAAATGCTCAATTGCTTGAACGGCAATTTAAATAATAATCAAATAACAAACATATCATGACCTCTATATTACATTTTTATAGCTCAAATGTGCTCCCAATTTAAGCAACATTATGACATAAATTGTGATATTCAACTGAATTTAATAGACGATTATTTAAAGTTTTGACCTCGAGACTGTGCTGTATAATTTTTATTACCTCTATAATATTCGGAAGACTTACTACGAAAAAGTTTATTATATAAACAGACATCAGGTTATTTTTAAAGTGGAAGATGCAAATTAAAGTGTCATTTGACGTCTGAAGTAGCTCAAGCAGAAAGCGACGAAAAAGTAGTTTGGAACCTAACCGAGAATATAACTGCCTTATTAATACGCTCACGGCAATAAGTTATGGTTTAATTCAGTTGAACCACTGCCAGGCAAAAATATAACACTTTTTATCGGAGTACGAAATCACCTCGGCACCGTTGGAAGAATTGGGGAATGACTAATAATTATATTGAGAATAAATCAGCTATTGGGATATTCGTATTTCCAGTTTCAAATTCTGTACCCCCAATTACGTACAAATTAGATTGTAGGTTTTATTTCAAGTCTACTAAACCTTTTCTCTATAATCGGCTGGTATTATTATTATTATTGAATTATTATATTCGAATACAGTTGAGTTCGGTTTCACGATGCCAATTGGTTCGTATCATGCCAGATGGTGGGACAATTGCCTAACTAACTTTCCCCCAGAAGTAGGCACACAACACAGAGCATAGAATTAGAGAATAAACTCTGAATATGCTCTGAATGCCTCACTGACAACTGAGTGCAAAAAGAAAAAAATTGAACTTAAAAGGATAATTACATAGGAAGGAATAACAGCTCTTCAAAAATCAAGAGAGGGGTTATGAAACCAAGAAATACTAAAAATATAATAAAATGGTTTTAAACTCACCAAAATAAGTCATGTGATAGTTTTGTATCAGAATGGAATCTGTAATAAATAAGAAAAGGTTTATATTAACAACAATTTGAGCTATTACAGGCTGTTTCACGAATGCTCAGCATTTTTGTGGACTGAATTGATTTTTAGCATTATTTATACATGTATATGTGTATATGAAAATGAAGAAGGGTAGGATTCAGGCTAGTCAATAAGATGGAACTAATTTATAATGTTACTTTAGATAGGTACTAACATAATATGTTAGTATTATAAGTTTATATTATAGTTTATACAATCAGTTATATATTTATGTACGCATTTTTCTCTATGTAGGTGACTTTTATATCATTTTTGAACATTATTTTAATCTGTTTTATAATTTTGTAATTTTACAAATGTAATAGTTGTGCAAAATTTCATTCTTACACACGTATTATTGGTCGAAATGCAACTGAACATTGATCAGCTACAAATACATTACTACGATATCAATTAATGATATTGTATTGTATACCACCGTTTCTATTTCACCCGTTAATATATTAACGTAAATATTTACTATTTCACCCGTTTGAAAAAATTGTCAATTGATCATGAATAAAGCAATCTTATCTAAAATAACAATCAAACTTCCAAATAACGAAATCAACTAACGAATTTTTATGGAGCACCTCGACATTGCTATCTTGGCAAGAAGACGACTTCTCATTAACGAATGACTTCCAAACTGAAATTTGTTCCTTCTGTTGTATTCTTGTGTATTGTATTTGTATGTTTTATGTTAACCTTATAATTGGTTTTTTAAATCTATTTGACTTGGCTATATGTACCACTTGTATCTTATAGCTGATTTTTTTTTTGAGGATGAAGCCCACATAGGTCTGAGACCTGTGCATGGGTAATAATAATAATATCGTGTGACCTGGCTGGCTCAGGTCTGGTGTCAGAGTTATCAGGTCGCACCTGAATAAGATCAGGGCCTCTGACGTGACTTAACGAATGTTTTTAGGCAGCCGGGACCGACAGCTTAACGTGTCCTCCAAAACACGGGAGTGGCCCGAGGTAAAATCTTTCGGTCAGAACTGGGATCGAACCCGGGACCTTGTGGATGGGTAATGAGTTGGATGATGGTGATTGATGACTTGGACCTACAGTTTTATGTAGGTTCCGAATAAAACTTGAACTTGACTTCCTCTCTAGAATGGATCTTTTTCCTGGATACGCAATTTCGTTCTACAGTAGTTCAACGTTATTATGAATCTCCCCGGTCTATTGCTGTTCATCGTTTGATAACGTTTTCATAGCGTTGTCATGTATTTTTTTCATTTTTATTTGTTATTTTTGTCTATTTCACGCTCAATACTAGCTGGCGACATCGTTTTTCGATGAGCCAAAATATATATCGCTCATATCTTTCACACATAACTAACGCTAGCTTTGCAGGAAGAATAGGAGGCAGTATTTCGTTGGCCAGGAGTTTTTTGTAATTGGCCGAAAGCCAAATGCGATGCTGTGTTCCCTTTATCAGAATCCCCCTTCACCATCATCCCGCCCCCTACTTACTAAACGACATCCTATGTCGGATACAGCCTAAAGGCTTTCCTTTGGCATGTTCGCGTTGTTCCTGTTATGTTGCGATGCCCTACAAGCCCACATTGTGCTCGTGTGTACCCTTTAGCATGCAAAAGCCACGAGGCATGCTATGCAGAAGGTCCTCACCTAAACACACTACTAATTTTAATCATTGTTCCTGCTTTTCTCATCTCGTTTACAACGACAACTTAATGTTGTTTCTGAGATACTTGTACTTTTGTTCCTTATACTATACTACACTCTACTATAACACGTTAATAGTATAATAATAGTTGGCCCATCGCCCGTTGCTGCCATCTCAAAAGAAATTCTACTTGATTTTATTATTCGCAACCTCCCACTGAGGCTACATTTCAAATTACTTCAACCTTCTAGGACTATTTAGGGTAGGAGTTAGTCCAAGGGCTCTAGTTTTGCGCTTAGCAATTTAGTGATTCATTTTAGCTCTCACTGTACGAAGTATATGGGTGAGAGCATATGCGGAGGTTCTGTCCGTCCGTCTGGATGTACGCATAAAACTTCAGAGCAAAAACTATTCAGGGATAGAGATAATAAATTTTCAGGAGGTATTAGGCACCTCAGAAGAAGAAAAAAAATAAAAGGAGAAATCTATCCTTAAAGGAACAGCTGATAGAAGTTAACAGTTTTTTGGGGCACGGCTTTGGGGCATACCTTCTCTCAGTTCTAATGAATTGGAACACTTGTATTGATTGACCTGTATCTGCTGTTTCCCTATAGAATAAAATTGATTTTCCTTCAAATTTTTTAAAAAAATACGGTTGGTACAGTGAGAGCGTCCTTTTTGAATTTACCGTAAGGTAGATATTCATTCCACTTTTTTTATTTATATAGTAGATGTTCATATAAACAGAAATATAATATAAACTTTTTATGTGAATCCAACAACTTGCAGTCAAATATCCAGAAACCCAGAAATATAATATTATTTTTATTCTTAATTCAAATTAAGTTCACCTGATTGGCCAAAACGGGACATTACAGGCTTGTTTCATACATTACCAGCTTTGGGTAGCCAATGTCGTTTACCTGGCATAATTACATCACATCATATGATTTCAAAAATCGGGTAGATGTGAAGCGCTCCATATGATACAATAATCGACACCGGTTACCCGAGCCGGTTATGTGTGAAACTGTCCTATTTGAACAAAATTGAAATGAAGACATCGATGAATGCTCCTTTTTCTTTGATATTGGGCTAAGCATTAGGCCGATCCTTGCGAAACTTGGATGCGACTACCGCTGAATGATGCTCTTTCAAAAGGTTTACCCGAATTGCTCCCGCTGTTTCAAGTTTTGCGCTTATTAACACATTCAGCGATTGATTTTTATTTATAGGATAGATAGAATAGAATAGAATAGAATATTTATTTAATCTACACAGTATAAAGATTGGGCATTATACAGTTGAATATTGTCAATAACTTACAACTAAAACATTTAATACATTATGTCATGTATGGCAATAAAGAGATTTGAATTGAATTGAAAATTGAATTGGGCATTATACAGTTGAATATTGTCAATAACTTACAACTAAAACATTTAATACATTATGTCATGTATGGCAATAAAGACATTTGAATTGAATTGAAAATTGAATTGGGCATTATACAGTTGAATATTGTCAATAACTTACAACTAAAACATTTAATACATTATGTCATGTATGGCTGTCAACCAAATCACATATATACTTGCATAAACTAGCGTGTCCCCATCTTCTTTACAACAAAAAAATTAATGTTTAAACTTCAATAGTTATTGTAATAAACTTTACTATTGAATTCCGTATAATTCAGGACCATACCTTTGTACTTCATGTGATGGCCATTTCGCATTGTTGGAAAGCTTCCTCAGACAAGGTTGGAGGTCTTCTGCGAAATCGCCATCGCACCGTGTAGAATTCACAAGTAAAGTTTATTCCAATAATTATTTGCGTTTAAATGTCAAGTAAAAAGTAATAAGGAGCTACAACATCAAATTAATGTAGCTCCTGAGATATTTTGTTGAATTTTTGTTTCTAATTCTACATTTTACTATACCATACTATAAAAGTAGTATAATACTACACTACACTCACACACTATACATACAACACCCTACACCACACTGCAATATACTTGGGTGTTGGAGACAAACAGAGAAATTTGACGAAAATCTTTTACAGATACAAGAACAGACTTTTTAAATTCTCCCTAGTGAGAAAACAGGCTCTCTAAAGTCCATTGATCAATTAAAAGCGAAAAGTTAATGGGCTGAAAGTGAATAATGGGGATGACGTTTATTTTTCCGAGAATTCTGATCCTTTCTCACAAATCGCAGGAAATTAGGATCACGCTTTGGGGCAGATTTATCAACAAATCCTTCTTTTGTGTGCACAAGAACTCAATTAACTTCCTTTTTTCATCTTTGTATTTCCTCCTGTCCCATCCCCAATTTCTCACCCCTACTAAATTCTCTGTATTTCCCTTGCTCCCGTCGTAGCTTTCCTTTTCTTTGAACAACACCAGGTTATTTGCGAAAGATAGAAACTGGTTATAATTTTGTCCTACATTCAACTAAATGCAATCAGTGGCACCCTTATCTTTGGGTATAAATTTTATCGTAAGTTTTCTCTCACACTTTTTAGGTGTAATTACTCTTTCAGAACGATTCATTTAATGGTTCAACAGTTTAGGTTGTTTGCGGGTTGAACACTTGAACAGGCTATTGAAGCTCCCAGTGTAAAGTTTAGTAAGTTTGCTTGTGCGCTTGATAAAGTTCCAGAAAGGAAAAGTTTTTCATGAACGGATAGAAAGTACTATTTTCCTTTCATACAGCCACTCTCATTCACAATTCAAACTGTGTGGTATAAGTTTAAAAGGGGGTTTCGTTTTCATGAGTGATTGAACTTTGATCATTTGTTTGAGTGGAACATTTCATTTCATTTTTTCAGTGTGAATTCAGGATCAAACTGCAATACCAAGCAAGCCCTCATTACCTGTTATAGTCCAATTAATTCATTCTAAACATCTATGGACTCTACATTCATGGTTATTGTGGAACTAATAACATATATTCAAATTCGAGTTTAATTTCAATGTTACTATTAATGATCAAGAAAAAAACTTAACGTTCTTCCCAGGTTGTAAATTCCTATTTTTATTGTAAGTTATACTAAAATATCCCCCATTTCTTTTCAAGTGCTTCTGTTATTATTAAATATTGCATTTGATTTCCTGTGTTTCTCCTCACTTCTATAAAAGGCTAATTGCACAGCCTACATATCCCCTTTGATGCTATGTAATGAATTGCCGGTTTATTGCATGTTTCAATTCTTGTTTTCACATTCAATTTCTAGACCATAGAACCAAATGAATGCATTCATTCAGAACAAAATTTAAAACATTGAATTCATCCAAAACAGAACTCAACAGCATTTGATTTTAAATTGTAACTAAATAAATCATTCAACTCAATCACATCGCACTCAAGTGAGCAGTTTCTGGGTAGGCTAATTGTTTGCATCTACAATGTAGATTCTACATAATATTGTAACATCTCCCTAAATATATAATATTTATTGAAGTTGTAGTTTATTTATTTATCTAATCATTACAATACACAACCAAGTAAATAAAGATACAACAGGCGCAGCCTACTACTGCTTTCTTTAGAAATTTTCCATTAAAAAATCCAAACTTTAGTTTCAGACCAAGTTCAGCCAGAATTTTCACTTTGAAGTACAATTCCTGATTTTCCAAAAATGAATATTAATTTAGATGTTCGCTTTAGAAACGAAGCACTAAAACTGTTCAATAGTCCAAAGAAAGTGAATGGAATTTTGAGTTTTGTTCGAGATTTTAGATTTTGGTTCCAAATGACTTTTTCAATTGATATTTAAACATAAATAATTTTTATAAATAAATTTTACTAGTGAATTCAACAAACTCTTCTAGAAATTGTCCTATCTGTAATTACAGAGATTTAGAAACATTAGAGCACTTTTTGTTGCGCTGTCCCATGTATATAATCCAATTTTTGGATACGCTTTGCCAAAATATAGTCAATTACGAGGACAGGCTGATGGTATTGGTATTGTTGTCGAATCTGACGGAGGAAAAGATAAATAGAGTTTTTCTTTGTGTTGTGAAAACCTTAGAAATAAGACGAATAATATGTGAGCTTTGTTGAGGAGCCTCAAATCCTATATTATACTGGTATTGTGTACTGTCGTATCCTATATTATGTAATTTTTGAACGTTTCGTGCACTGTTTTTCTTTTTTTGGCTCAACTGTATTTGTGTGATTACCTTGAACAAATAAATTGATTATTTATTTAGTGAGTTCAACACTCACTTCTTCATATGATGGCAATTTCGCATTGTTGGAATGCTTCCTCACACACGACTGGAGGCCTACTAAAGCAGGTTTGAAAAGACCAACACACGATTAGTAAGTTTTGAATTCACTAGTGAAGTTTATTTACAGTAATTATTTATGTTCTAATATTTTTGTTGATTTTGCTTCTAAATGCATTCAGCTGCATCAATATCTAAGTGTGTGTATAAAAGTGTAAAAGCAGAAGTGTGTGAAAGTGATTTAAAATATTCTTTAAATATTGTTTATTGTTAAAATAGAGGAGGTCAAGCCAATGGGTTAATCCTTTCCATAGTAAATAATTAGCAATTTAGGTTAAAATAAAATAGCTTATTAGTCTCAGACTAGGTGCTAGAATAACTTTAGCAAAAAAAATATATATATATCTAAGTAGCCTTATCAGTAGTGTATAAGATTGTATAATTGCTGATTTGACTTGTCTTATACTTTAACTGGAGTCTCCAAGACGTAATCTACAAAAAAAGTAACTTGTATGTGAGGAATACAGTAATAACTTATAAAATGTCTTGATTATAAAACAAACGAATTGATTAGGCTCAGGCTATTGAAGGCTAATGAGACGAGACATTAATGGTTAGACTAATAAACACATATTTTCATTTAAAAGAGCATTACAAAATCAATAGGAACCTGAAATGTTCTTTCCAATCCATATCTAATTCCCAATCTATTGACACTTGTATTAGGAGCTCATCAAAATTAGTTTTTGAATCTTTTAATAGACAATCTGAGCAAACAGAATCGATATGGAGTATGAAGGCTTCTAACAATATTCATAGTTGACGATTTATTGTTCCATCAGACTTCAATTAGTAACTCTGTCACCGACTGAGCGAGGCTATAAATTCATAAAACGTAAAGTTCTGCTACCAGCAAGTTCACTCAATGAAGGAGCTAACTTCTGAATAAATTAACACCAAAGTCATCACAACGAGATTGCATTGTTCCCAATATTCAATCTATTTCATCATAGAGTTTACGACGTGAACTCTATTCTATGTAAGTTTAATACAGTTGATGGAATTTTTAAATTTCAAACACTTGTCTTGCGAATTGAATTTTCGCAAACTGAGCGCTCCTGTACATTGAAGCACTCAATATCTGTCAAACTGTCGAGGATAATTAATGAGATTGACGGCCCGCTAAACAAATCATGTGATGAGGACCAACAAATGAGTTCCACATGTAGTCTGCCTATCCATCTCTCATACAAGTTACCCTAACAAGATATGACTCATCTTTTGAAACAGATTCAGATTGTGACGTAATGCATAACTTATTAACGTGGATTAGAACTATTTAAATTATGATTATTTTTTTTAGGCTGAAGCTCACATAGGTCTGAGACCTGTGCTTGGGTGATGAATTGGATGATGGTGATTGATGAGTTGGACCTACTAACTGCTTTAGGTTGGTTCCCAACCACCGGGAAGTGATTTTACAGCAGAGAAAAGTATTTTTTGCTGGCCAATCCAATCGGTCACCCTTACAAAGAGGGCCCAGGAGTTCGTAGCTTATTCATATCTGATTGAACAGATGCCTGCTACGGCTCATGGCAATCACCTCCCCAATTAATTTTATAAAACGTAATTCCTGCAATAATATGACAATCTGATGTTCTACAATGAATATATAGTTCTTGGATAGAGATTGAATATAACAAGAGAGCAAAGCTCTGAAAGTTGGTGGTATAAATAGATATACTAAAATTATATTTTGATGTAAAAATAAGACAAAGTGTAGCTCTATAGAACTATTGGAATATCATGCCTTTGTTCAAAATACAGTAACCAATACCAAATTCCAGTTTAAATCTGAACATTTGAAAAATTAATACTATTTCAGAATGAGAGTTCAAACAATAATTAATGGCTACAAATATATAATGCAGAGAAGAAAAGGGACAATTACTATATAAAAATGACGTATAATTTAAAGGAGTAAGATCAATTTTTCACTATAGTCAAAATGATGATAATAATTGACTTAATTATCAATAAATTGTGATCTGCCCACCAGTTTTTGAATTTAGTCATCAAATTAAATATGATTTAGAAATTTCAATCAATTTTTGAATCAGCTTTCAACTTTCAGTTACCTATAGGGAAAACAAGAAGCTCATAAAGCAAAGACTATCCAATTCGAGAAAGAATATTGATATTCTTTGATTTCATAACTCCAAGTTTATAAAATGTAGGAAAGGGGCTGTTGAGTGATGCTCTAGTAGTGGTGTGAGTGAAGTGTTTTCAAGTCCTTTCTAAAGAGTTCCTTCAATCTTCTATAGGGGTAAGGAAGACATTGAGAAAGATAAGAAACAAAAGAGGGAGGACGGGGAATGGAAAATTAAGAATAAGATTAAAAAAAAGTGATTGAGAAGTGAGTGGTGGAGCTAATGAAGAAAAAGAAGATCGGTGAACTTTCAAGTAAAAGAAAAAAATGAGGATGGGATCGGAAGGAAACACAGTAATTGAGTGAGACGCAATAAAATAGGGAATAAAAAGAGTAGGAGGGGTCAGAAATGAAGTAGTTGAGCGAGAGAGACAGATAGAGAAAAACAAGAAGTCGTATTACATCAGTATTCCGAAGAATACAACTTAATCAGCTTAACACCCAATTAAGTTGATTTCTGTGACTCTGAGACATAATTCAATGAAATAAGACGATTTAGCTCATTACTCTGTTGATGTGCCTATTAATGGTGATATTTAAGAGGCTATTCTAGAGAGAGAGAGACTGAATTTATCCAACAATTCAAGATAACTAATCAGAGAGCGCTAGTGATGCTTTCATTAACTTGTCTGTAGTCTGTATTTCATTGGATTAGTTTTTAATCAGTGACACGATTAGATAAGAAATCACCACAGGCTTTGAAGTATATCTATAGTGAATAAAACTCGATGCTGTCACAACTAAATTTTTATAATTAAAACAAGATATTTTGTTGTTTCAACAGTTACGCCATTATCAATTTAAATCAAACTACAGTTTTATTATTAATTAGAGTTATGAGTAAATCAATTCAATACAACTAATTTGGTTTCATCATAACTCTAGCCTACATTTAAAAAACGGTAGATTCGTGTCTTTCTAGGTTGACCTTGAATGCATTTCAGTGAGCTTCTAATTTTCAATTTTTATTTTTAAATTGACTCAATTCTAGCCTAATTGCGTATTATTCTTCGTTGTTGCTTTTGCTTTCTAGATGTTCACGGCTTTTGGATCTTGATTTGACTCTTATTTTTGCTTGCTACTCCTCCCACTAGGGGCGTGACTTGTTATGACCTTCAGCCAATCACAACCTTTAATGAAGGTCAGCCTCTTTCTCGCTTAGCCAATAGTATCATTCCATGTTTAGTTTAAATTAAGCTACTCTGTACTTTAGTTTTAGTTTGTTTGAGATTGATAATGGTATAACAAACGAAACTAGTATCTCAATGTTTTAAATAAATGTGGTTGTGACAATTTCGTCTCATTATTCATTATGGATACCTTCCACAATATCACCTTCGCCACTAAAAAGACAGTTTTATTAATCAATTTATATAAAAGACAGAGCAGATTTATAAGCCTTACATGGATGAATACTAATTGATTTATAGAATCGGAGCCTCTGATTGGCCGAACTAATGGAAGTTGGAGGCCTGTCATTGGTTGATGGCTGAGACTAAACACATGCAGTAGAAACAGGTGGAGCAAGCAGATAATTGACAAATAAGAACGATGAACAAGTAGAAAAAAGGCAATCAAGGACAAGATTAACATTAATGACCAAACATTATTTACTTTTTACGTTTATTATAATTTTATGGTGTTGATTTGGGCTTGGTTGCTTGTTTATCATTGTTATTTCGTATCTGTTGGTTATTGGCTCCATGTGTTTCGAATGGGTGTGTCTAGTCTCATCAGCCAATGACAGGCATCCATCCATGTAGTAAGAGAGGATCCCATCCTATAAACCTTAAGTATTCGTTCAAGTATTCCCTGTAACTCTCTTTTTTAATCGGTTTTAGTTAGAGATTGAGAATTGCGTTACAGTTGAAACTATAGTATCTCATGTTTTCATAATACTGCAAATGTTATTGTGACAGCATAATCAAGTCTTATTTATTACGTTATGAATGACAACCTTCATCAATATAAAGAAGATTTTCAAGATTTTTTGGATGTTTTCAGCCATTTGTCCTTTCTGCGTTCCAAGTTGAGTTAATCATTCAAGTTGTCTAGTTATTTAATTTTTGTT
The DNA here is from genome assembly GCA_948455865.1 of Conomelus anceps. Taxonomy (NCBI): domain Eukaryota; kingdom Metazoa; phylum Arthropoda; class Insecta; order Hemiptera; family Delphacidae; genus Conomelus; species Conomelus anceps. The sequence continues at coordinate 37,167,391 of OX418225.1, read as the reverse complement.
TGTTTTTTGTATGTTCCAAAAATACAAGAGCTGGAAAAGAGCAAGAAAAAACAATTGTTTCCAAACTTTTATTTCTTCCGCTGAAGGAAGAAAGTAATTATCAGCCTAAAAGGACGTGTCAGACTGAGGTGACCTTCAAGCATGACCTTGACACTTTATATACGTGATAATGGCTCTGATAACGGATCAAGTCAGCTTACCCAGCACGGCACTGGTGGAATAGCTTACTAATTTCAAATATTAGCCCAAAACCAGGAATAATGTTTACTCTCTGTAAAAACTATTACTATTGTTAACAATAGTTATAATAATAATAGTAATAATAATAATAATAACTTTCATTTTATGATTTCGATTAAATTATTTTCATCATAAAATAAATTTGTTAAGTGGTGTTGCAAAGTTGTATATACAGCGCCCGACATTTTGAAACATCCAGATGTCTAGATTAAAGTGACCTTGGAAACAGATGACATAGCTAATGAATGGTTCGTGCAAAAACTGACCTTACTATAATAGACAACCTACTCTCTCCTTTTTCTGTGCTTTGACACTGTAAAAGTGCTTTGATACTGGTAAAAAAAAAAAAAAAAAAATAGGACATGGTACAAATCTCATTACAAAATACCGAGATAATAATCTCCAAGAATATTATCATGAAATATCGGGTTTACGCTCTTTCCGGTTAGTAAAGTCAGAAGTTGTATGCTATGTAAATTATTGTCATTTTCGCTTGCATTCATATACGAGTCAAACAATAATTATTGTTGGGAAAATAAAGTGAGTGTCAAAATTGTAGAAGAAAGATTATAGTCAATCTCTATATATGGAGAGCATAAAGGCAAGCTTAAAAAAATATTTTAGGTTCTATTTTTCAACACAATAACTACAAAATTTCAATTGAAGCGTCCATTACCTTTTCAGTGGGATTCTGTCTCAAAATTCTATGTTCATAATACTGTACTCGGAAGAATACAAAGTACTGTAATTACATTGTGGCATGAAGATTGAGAAAATATCGAAGCCATCTTCACAAATAACTATCTACAAGTTTGTCCATTTATCTACATATCTAACATCTTTAGTCTCTGAGCTTTATTTTTTTTTATTACGGATGATGCCCAGAGGAGTCTGGGGACTTGTGCGTGGGTAATGAGGTGAATGGGTGAATGATGAGAAACAGGCAAGGCTGAATGAGATTTGAATCCAAGACCGCAGGAAACGATGCCAGCCAGAACCTTTTCTTATCACAGACAAGCGCTCCAACCAACTGCGCTACCAGAGCCTGTATCAGTATGTTCGATCAAAATAATAATTTCAGAAGAGGACACTCAGATATTTGCATTTAGCCAATGAACTGCATTATGCAAATGTATGTCAAATTAATTGATTAGTTTGATCAGCTCGTACCAAATCAAATATCAATAATTGAAATTCCATGCTTATTCTACTCTCGTAATCACTTCTACCAATCAGTGAAGACCTTCAAACGGAGAATACTAATTGAAACAGAACGGAAATATCACCCATATATAGCATTGAAAGAGCTCTTACTCCAATGTTAATATATTTGTATGATGTTTCCATTTTGTTTGATTCATCATCCAAATTTAATTGGCAGTGAGTGTTTCATCGATCATCCATTCTAGTTCATGTCAGTTCATAGATTTAACTTGTAGGCCTAACATTGCAGTGTATTTTTGTTTTATATTCAGACGCATAAATTACATTCTTGGATTTCTTGTTCCATAACGATCTGCGTTGTTAATATTAACTTTTCATGGAAGGCCAAACGTTAGTAAAAATAATGAATAATAAGACGAAATTGTCACAACCACATTTATTAAAATATTGAGAAACTAGATTCGGTTGTTACACCATTATCAATCTCAATCAAAATAAAACGAAAGCACAGAGTAGCTTAATATATACTAAACATGGAATGATACTATTGGCTAAGCGAGAAAGAGGCTGACCTTCATTGAAGGTTGTGATTGGCTGAAGGCCATAACAAGTCAAGCCCCCTGATGGGAGGAGTAAAACGCAAAAATAAAAGTCAAATCAAGAACAAAAAACTGTGAACATCTAGAAAACAACAAAGAAGAACAATACACAATCATTAGGCAAGAATTGAAACAGTATAAAATGAGGAAATTTAAAAAAATAGAAGCTCACTGAAATGCAGTCAAGGTCAACCGAGAAAGACACGAAAGTATCGATTTTAAAATGCAGGCTAGAATTATGATGAAACCAAGTTATTTGTATTGAATTGGTTAAAATAAATTTTATCATTTAAACTAGTAGAAAACTATTCCAATACTAGTTTAAATGATCAAATTTATTTTGACCAATTCAATACAAATAACTTGGTTTCATCATAATTCTAGCCTGCATTTTAAAATCGTTACTTTCGTGTCTTTCTCGGTTGACCTTGACTGCATTTCAGAGAGCTTCTATTTTTTAAATTTCCTAATTTTATATTGTCTAATATTACAATTTTCAAGGTGATTAGGTACCCAATAAATAAGAGAAGATAAATTGAAATGAAAAAGAATCAATAAACAACAAAAACCTGAACTCAGTAGAACAAAATACTTCCCACTCCAGTAACATTTTAATCCAATTTCGATGTATATCGAATCCCAACGTATCAAGTAATTGAAAAACACATAGTCCCATAGCTAGAAGTTGACTTTCATAGTCGTCCCAAATAGAGTCAGTGCGTTACGGAAAAACATCGCGGATAATTTCGGCGTTTCAATTTCGGAAATATCCCATTTATATTCCATATTCGGCGGAGCGATTCTGTTCTGTAGCTGTCACGAGTAAACATGGAGAACAAATTCCAAACAATGCGTGACGGAAATTTGCATTGATACAACAAAAGCAGAAGAGAAGAACGTGCTAACAAAGTACAAAAAGTTGTTTTGTGCAGAACGATCACAGCTCTGTGACATTATTTTGAGACTAACGAGAGACTGTGTTTTTCGTCTCGAATTTCGGTTCGAATTTATTTTTGCGTTTCGAAACATTTTGAATGTTAATGACAATATGGTTGATATTTGATATGACCAATGTGTTGAACAAAATACACATTGTCCAAATATACTTAAATACTCTTTTAAGCTGTGTACAATTTTATGAGTTGTGTAATTCCATCAATTTTTGCTCAATTAGCTGAAATCTGATTTATTACGGGTGCAAAATTTCACATCACACCTCACTCCAAAGGTGTGAAATTTCATGATGATGCGATACCGTCCATCCAAGATCTAATTATCTACTCTAATTTGAGTATTTATCCTTCTAAAATACATCTAAAAAGGCGAGGAATTCAATATTTTTTTCAATCATGATGGCATCTGCTGTTTTCAGAGGTGTAAAATTTTCTAGTTTTCACAACTCTTCCAAGTGTGAAATTTCACGTTGCGCTGATTTTATACATTCAAGGAATACATCTTTCTCCAATTTGATTTTTTCTTTCTAGGGTATATCCCTAAAAACCCTAACATAATACCTCACAAAATCTGTAACATTTTATAAATTGTAAAATTCCATAATTTTTTGCTCAATTATTCTGGAATATTCTCCTCTAAAAGGTAAGAAATTTTCTAGTTTTCACGTCTCTCTTCAGTGTGAAATTTTGTGAGGTGGTCGATTCTATCAATCCAAGGGGTGATCTATAATTTAGACATTTTATTTCTAGATTACATAAACTGAAAACCTTTTTCCTACACATTTTTTTTTCGAAAAAAGAACAAACACCGTTACATGAACAGTTCTCAAACAGAATAATTTTTTCTTAGCCCAGAAATATACAAGAACAGCACATGGATATTTTACATTTTCCGACGACTCCAAACCTTGAACAGAGACCCGTTTAAAAGTAATCTACAAACTAATAAAATAAATGATGATAGTATTTTCATTTATTTTGTAGATTACATCTTGGAGACTCCAGTTAAGGTGTATAAGACAAGTCAGATCAACAATTATACTTTTATACACTAGTTGCCACAATTACTATATCAATTAGTTGGGGTGAGGCTTAATTTTGATGTGAAACGAACTCTTGTACACTATAAAAAGCTTCAACTAAATATTTTTTCAATTGTTTTTTAAAATATTTCTATATTTTCAAGACTCTTTAAAGATTGCGGTAGCTTGTTGTAGAGTTTCCTACCAATTATAACTAGGTTTTTCTTTGAATAAGCTACCATTGTGACTCACCAAGTGATTATCTCCTAGACTTCTTGTATTATAATCGTGTACGTCAAGATTTTGGTTAATATCATTCGGTTTTACATATAAAGTATTGTAAGTCTACTCCCTGTAAAACTTAAGTTTAATTTTGTAAATTCTCAAGTTATTCCTGTAAATTCGTAAGTTACAAAACAATAGCATCCACGACATTTACTTATTTTTACGATATGTAATTTCTGTGAAACATTCCGGAGTTTTGAGCTAGTATTTTATGGAGCGATAGGGCCTACATTGCTTGTGTTCTGTTTTGAAACAGTCACCCTGTTTATAGATAACAGCTTTGTTTGTGTGTGATATGCGTCAAGAATGCGTTTCGTAAAAGTGTGTGCTCAATAAAGAGGAAGAGATAGTAATCGGATAAAAGTTGTACTATATTTGGCGTTGGGAGGGAAAGCGGAAGAGGGGAATGAGACAGAAAAAATAGCGAGGGAGTGAGAGAGTATGAAAGAGAGACATTTAGTGCATGAGAGAGGAACTGAGGGAGAAATCGACAAAGCAAGATTGAGACAACACGTTAGGGATCAGATGGTTTCAAACTGTTTTCAGCGGTTTAGGGAAGAGTATAAAGTGTAGATGAAAAGAGATAAGAGATCCGTATACTATGATCAGACAAGAGAAAGAGAATAGAAAGAGAAATATAATAAATGAGTAGAGGGTGGCAGAGACCTAAAGGCGTGGCTGGTTCACGATCGATCCGGGGGCTCCCCAACTGCTTGCCCCGGACTTCCACCGCCAGGCTACAGGGGTGGTTTCAGCCGCCTAACCTAACCTAAAACTGTTTTCGAAAATCCCACACACTAGCGGCAGCACACAAATGAGCTGACCATTACAAAACCATGCGCACATTCACGCAGATTATCTGCAGACGCCGGGATGCGTGTTTCTGTAAATACTCATGATTAAATGGGAGGATGCACATCAGGTTTCTCTCAATGCTATTTATTTTCAATTTTTTTCTATATTGGACTTCTATTTTATGGTTGATTATAAATTCAGTTTCATTCTTGTTTTTCCTCTAAATATTCTCTAATCTCTAAATATTTTGTTCTGTTAGTATTGTTTTGTTCTCGACATGGTTAAGTGGTAGAGTGGACAATACTGTCCAAACTTCACCACATAACAAATAAAAAAGTAATTCTATTCTATGCTGACCAGCGAACACATAAGACCAATGGGTTCTTATGTGTTCGCTGTGCTGACAGGAACTTCTGCGGACAGTCGCCTCATTATTTGCAAGTGAAGCTAAGCATTCACCAATGTTAATAAACAACAACTGAGCAGTTTATAATATTTATATACCTTATGTAAACTTACTCAAGATGTGAGTGATTCATTTTTTTCTATGATTATTCCACAATAAGTCTATGGTAAACGTTCATTCGACATGAATATCAAGAAACTGTGAACAGAACTCGGATACATACTGGGACCTTCCTCTATTCCTAAAGTAAATTTGTTTACTGTTTAAACAAATTAAGTCATTGAAATTTATTATGACTATAAAATACTTTATTAATGGAAAATTACTTTTTAAACACATTGAGAGTCATTGAAATTTATTATCTTCACTATAAAATATTTTTCCTACAGCTGCTCGTAAAGTAGTTCTTTACGTACTGAAAACTAATTGTAAAATACCTCTTTACTGCTCCGCAAGCGGTAAAGTACTTTACGCTCGCCAGCTGTTTTCTTTACGCTTCTGTTTTGATTTTGATGTCTTCTCATTGGTGGATCATGGAATCCGTGAAATTCACATAACCTCAAAAAAGTCGAACGCTAACCAAATCCGCGCACGGTCTGTGATTTTACAAACTACAAACTTTTATTGTGTTGGAATCCAGAACTGCAGTTGTAGGAAAAATATTGTATGTATTTCGCGCGTGAAGCTTCTTTATCGCTCTCGCAAAATTACTGCGCTCCGCTGTGCGTCGCGCAGTAAATGTTTTGGCTCAAGCGATAAAGTCGCGCTTCACGCTCTTAATACATAAATAACTATTATTAATGGAAAGTTACTTTTTTCTATTGTTTTCATTCCTTTTTACAGTTTCATTGTTCTAAATTCTTTCATTTACTAGAATTTTTGACAAATGAATATTATTGTTAGTATCACGGTTGCAATTATTGTGTTTATATTGTTGTTTTTTTTGTGCTGATGGGGCACAAACGAGTCCGAGACTTATGCGTGGCCAATGAGTGGATAATTATATTATGGGTGAAGTGAATAAAAGCAGTGGCTTCCTAGTAAACTCTACTTTGTAGTGCTAGCGTTATCTCAAATTGAAGCGAATAAACGGAAGCTAACATTACCTACTAGCAACTAGACAGAATTTGAAATTCTGCAGTTACTAATTGTTTTTGTGCTCCCCACTTCAGCACTCAAAAATATGACTATGTTGCCCTAGTTACCCTATATACAACTTAGTTGGAAACCTAGTCTTAGCGTTTCATTCCCAGCTTAGAACTTGGAATTTTTAAATTCCAAGTTACAACTAGGCGGCTAAAACCAAGGCCAACTTTGTTATCTCAATAATTACTCCAAGTTTTTTTTTTATTTTTTACTATTGCTTTACATAGAATTTATGCCTTTCTCTTTAAAACTTCTCAAATAAATTAAACGTTGTTTTTTAATCATTTTTGAGTTTTTTATAATAAGTAAATAGCTGTATCTACTTTTATTCACTTGAAACCTAGTTACAACCTGAAATTTATCAAGTACTGTATTGGCAACTGTTATCAAGCATTAACTACTTTTTATTCTCTTCACCCAACGAATAATAAACAATGATTTTATTTGAATCTACTCCGTTTGAATATCTTTTTTATGATAATGCCAATTTCTGCATGTAGTCTGTCACATCATGGACGAGAGATCAGAGTTGCACATTAATTTTGGTCTATGCTATTACTCTTTAAGATGACAGAAACCTCTGCAGACAGTCTGTCCCATTATACGCCAAAACCTAATGAACACTGCAATTTGACTCCAAGACCCCCTCAAAGGAAATATGATATCGAACAGGACCCTTCCCTTGCCGAAGACGTTGTAAGGAGTCACTTGGAAGTTTTGGGCCCCAACAGCCAAGCTAATGATTTCGTGCCACGATTCCAACCATTATCTGTTTAGTAATTTTGAATTTATGTCTGTAATTAAATTGGGGAGGAGATTATGTTAATTATAATGATTATGGAGTGATAATTACACTTCTCCAAGTAAGAGGATTTCAAAGATGTAGGGACAAACTTGGTTACTTAATTTCCTTAGCAAATCTGTGTTTGAGACTGGGTTGCAACCAAGGCCAACTTTGTTATCTCAATAATTACTGTAGGTTTTTTAAAATATTTTTTACTTATGGCTTTACATAGAATTCATGCCTTTTTCTTTAAAACTTTTGAAATAAAATAAACGTTGTTTTTCAAAAAATTTAGTTTTTTAATTAAAAAAATAAGTAAACTGTGTTTTTCAAAATTGAAGTCTAGGTACATTATGTATTATTTTACATGAAGACTTTCATGAAACTCATGTATTTTTCTTGAAAAAATTCGTTTAGATACATATTTTATCTGGGGAATCTCCTAACCAAGACTTGTAGACTAAGCGAGACTATCTCATTGCTTTGGCATATATGACTTTCCATATATTTATTCCCATTAGCCTAAAGATGATTTTTACTTTAATTGAGTATGCAATATTTGAATCCATTCACTCACAAAAATTATTTAGATAACAATTCTTGTTTTAATCATTTTGTTTGGTTCTTAAATATTGTTCTTGGTATTTCATTGAATTTATATTTTGTAAAATAAATTGAATGTGAATTATTATGTTTTTTATTTCTATTATTATATTACAATTGATACTTTTTCGTTAATACAGTAGTATTAATATTGATGTTTCGTGTCGTTGATGTCTTAATTATTTACTTGTATGCATTTTTTATCAGAACGTTGAAATTTAACGCTTATCAAGACATTGCGCCTCTAGTAGTCTAATGGTAATCCGCACTACCTTTCTCATAGAAAGAATGGATATTAATAAATGTATTTATTCCAATTGCTAATCCAAGATATTCAGCTCCCAGTAGCCTATCTGTACTAACATTTTCAAGAATGTATTTTTTGCCTAATTTAACATGGGAGGAAAAATTTCTCATCTTATTACAGGCTTCTTGAAATAACTTTTGAAAAATGATCATAGTCGATGCACATAGTTTTCAACAAGCTTCACAATGTAAGAAACATTAAAAAAATAAAAGTTAACAAATATAAACAAAAATAAAAATAAAAAATAACTTTTAAAAGGATCTCAGTCTATGCACATAGTTTTTCACAAGCTTTCATTTAATGTAAGAAACATTTTAAACATAAAAATTAATTTTCTGGGAATTTGACGAATGAATGAACTTTATTCCAACCGCTAATTAATCCGTAAAATCAAACAAAACTGTTTCCACCGCGCATGTGTGCTGCCTTTAGCGAGAGCTCAAGGGTGAGTTCCGGGTGCAGTTCGGCTTCTGCTGATGTGCAGCCTGAAGGATGGGGGGATTTACAAGGCGGGAGGGGAATTGAGGGGTTTAACGACAGAGAGGAAAGTGATGGGCTGGAGGGTTTAGTGGCTGAGTTGGGTCGGAGGAATGGGCAGATTTACAGGGACACCAGGAAGCACCCACCCCCACACAGCTACAACTAACTTTCCCTTTCTGCATTCCACCTACGTCACGAGAATCTGCGCGTGCGTGAGTGCGATTTGGGGTTGTGTCAACACAGTCGAGTGTTGTGCGTACACGACTGCTGCCTGCTGCACAACATCCATTCAAATATTTACAAGCCCACGTAGAGAAAGACCGGCCGGCCGGCTTACAGCTCACTCACCGTGCACCCAGCTGTGAGGGTGCTGTCACATACTGATGAAAAAATGGAATATTGAAGCTCCAAATAAAAATTTGGGAATTGAAATGTGTTGTGTGCACTTGTTAATCAAATTTTTGTTGATACTGTCTACAGCAGTGGTTCCCAAACCTTTTTGCCTCATGGACCCCTTGCCATGACTTTTGGTTTAGGGTGGACCCCCTGCATGAATGTCATTCCTTTTTTTTGTAAACTATAAGTTGAAATGTGTTTTTAAAGCTGATGAAGTAGGTCTACTACTGCCCACAGTAACCAATTCAAATTGTGGTGAAGAAAACATTAAAAAGCACATAAACATACATTTTTGTAATTTAGTCTGATTTGAATTGAAATAATGAAATAGTATGACATATTGTTTTTTGTTATAGTGAAATAGTATTAATGGAACCCAAGAAGTATAATGGCTGGTATTTTATCAACATTGTGTCCTTTGTAGAAATTGCAACATTTGCATGCATTAAAATCAGCAAGGCTGCTCAATGTGGGCAAACACGACACTCATTGTTTATGAAATGTGATAGAGAATTGAGGAGAGGAGGTGGAAAATAATAACAATGAAAATGAATTTAATTCACCTTTTTAGGATATTGCATCAAATTTTGTGACAAAAGGGCGATACAGATACAGTAATCAGTAGCATAGCAAAAATCTTCTAATGGGGGGGGGGGGCTTATTGGAGATTTGGGGGCCCCCGGGGGGTCTAAGGGGTATGGAATACGCCCTAGGGTAAGGGGGGCCCGGGGATCCTCCCACAGAAAAATTTTAATAAGTAGTCCCTCTAAAGTCGTATCCTAAGAGATTCTACTCATGTCTAGAAAAGCATTAATCCATTTATTTTAGTCCATTCATTCATTTTTTTTTTTAATTTTCGATGCTGAGAGCTTGATTTGAGACTCAAAATCAGTAATTTTATACGTGTAGCCATTAAAATGGAGTTTATAAATTGGGTAAAGTGGAAGCTTAAATTCGATAAATCACTGCTTTTATGAATCGTTTGCCTAAGAACTTGAACCCACTTTTCGTTTATTGTTAGTTAATTGATTAGTTGTGAACAAATTTTAATGTATAAAATCTAAAAAATACTACTTTTATTAAGCCAATTGAACAAGTTGTAGTGGTTTCAAATTATTATTATAATCATGGCCACCCAGAGACATTTTAGTGGCCTGGGACAGAGTTGAGGCTGGAGGCTCCCTTACACCTTCACCTCAACACCAATTTTCAATTAATGACTCGATTGCTATGCTAGTTAGTCTTTAAGCTATGCCTAGTTGCCTTCTGTACTCAAAAAATCTGTGTAACTAATTTGAATTTTCTCTTCAATTTAAATATAAAATTCGAATGTAAGCCAACTGATAACCATTCGTCAAAAAAGCTGTGGAAGCTAGGGAAAAGGGTTCTGAGTGGCACCAGAGAGAGCAATAAACTTCTCTTATATTTTTGTGTAATCTTTAGAACCATTCACTAATATTGGAATACCGGTATGTAAAATGTGTAAAACCATGAAAATTATTATGACTGAATGGAACTTGGTTCAACTTGCAAAGAGCGAATGAATTAATAACACATCCAATTCCAAACTTTAACTTATAGTAATTTTGTAATTATATAAATAGATGGTGACAGAACCTCAAAACATTGGGGATTCTGAAAAAAATTGTTCCCAAGTTCTTGAAAGTGCAACTTTTAGCTTTTTTTTGGCTATCAACCCTCATATCATTTGTTGATTGATTCATGGCGTGACAAATTTCACGATCACAATAAAACTCTTTGGGGTATCAGATCTGAACAGTAACAGAAATCAGCATTTGAAGCCCGTCTGCAAAAATATTAAGAGTCCTTTTCTCCTTTCAAGCCTACTGTGTCAACTTCATTCAAGTGGTCTGGGGAAATTCAAACCCATGTTTGGGGGCTCCAAAAATACCGGGATCCACCAGCATCGTGGGGTCTTTGAAGGCCCAAAGCCAAGGCAATAAGGGGACTCTTATGTATAAACGTTGAAATTTGAAAATATTCTAGATGCAGCCTACTTGAATCTCTACTTTGCATGACTATACTGGCAATAAAAACGGACCCGTAGGGCCCGCGGCCTCTAGGGTGTTAGGCTTCTAAGGTGCCTCTAGAGGTCCAAACTGGAAAAAAGAGGCCCTGGAGGCCCCTAGCTGTACAATTTGGGGCCCCTTATTTTATTTTTGTTTCATCACTTGCTCACATTGATATTGTAAAATGATGTGGCCCATTGATGTTGAGGCTTAAGAAAGCTTGCCTTGTTCGCCTCATCCCCTCTATAGCTTTAATTAGAGTAATTTTCAAGTTAATTAAAGTATTAAAATTGTAGGTTTTTTCTAGCTGTAACACTATTTAAGCAACTCTTCACATATGAAAACTTTTTTTCACCTCCAGTAACCGATATTATCGTATTTTTATTGGTGCCTCCCTACTCATTTTTGGGGCCTCTTTCACAGGCTAAAGGGGGGGGTTGTAACCTGGTACCCCCTCCCCCGTCGCTACGCCAATGAGAGTAATGGAGTGTTCTAACAAGAATATTAAAAATTGACTCCAAAAAGTTAATCAAAAGATAAGAACAAATTTATTAGAATTGAATAGACTACTAAGATTCCTAGTTCGATTTAAAATAATCAAATACGTAGAGTAATAAAAGGAAGCTTATTAGACCTTATTAGAAGTTCTTGTCAACGTGGAAAATAAAAACTAAACTCTAATACTATAGCTGTAATTTATTTTTGAAATAAATGTAATTTATTGTGCACAGATTAGTTTTCCATCAGAATAATTTTGAACAAATATCAATTGAATAAGCAAGAGCTTGCTAGAATGTTAAAGAAAGTCGGTATGGTTTGATAATTTAAATACATTAGGCTCCTTTTCCTCATAATAATAAACCTGAAATGACTTGAATAGTTTGGTACCTACCTAAGTTGTTGAGTAACCTACCATTAAACGTTCCTTTTTGAAATATGATAGAATATCATTCAAATATAAATACGTGGCTCCTTTTGTTTATAACTTTAAAATATATGGGACCGCATTTTGCTTATAACAATATTGCTGAAAATTGCTTGAAACGTTATGCATCTGACTTGTTTAGTGACCTACCAGTAAATGTTAATAGTTTTAAAATATAATAGAAGATAACTGAAGGGTATGGGGCTTATTTTTCTCATGATAATACAACTAAAAACGGAAATTCATATTTGGTAAACCTGAGCTGTTTAGTCACCTACCAGTGAAGACTTATAATGTTCAAATATAAGAAAACTAAGTATGAATTCTCTGATTTAAAAATGTTTCCATAGAAAGCACTATTATTTCAAATAGATATAATGCTTGCTTGCATGTACGTATAACAGTATTATACAAGTACATAAGTAGCCTACTGGTACTCTGTGATGTTTTACATTACAAAAAACTTGATGAACAGTCTAATATAGAAAATTACACTGTATTTCTTTTTAAATTATGATTTTTACTCACGTATAATTGAGATATTAGATGGATCATCTCACTTCTAGGCTGATGAAGATTCTGTTTAGAAGTGGAATGCATACCTTAAGTATCTCCAGTATGAGTGAGTGAAAATCCTTATTTACTTAGAAATACAGTGTAAGTTTTGATATTAGATTGTACATAGCATATACCACACCCACAATCCAAAGACATTCGCTATTGTGGACCCCCATTAACGTATCATGGACCCCCAATTTTATTTTTCACTGACATAGACCCCTTGGCAGGTCTTCGTGGACCCCAGGGGGTCCACATGGACCACTTTGGGAACCACTGGTCTACAGAATGTACCTGTATGAATTGTTCATCAGAGTTTAACGTTGGGCTTTGCTGAATTTGCTGATCAATGAATGGAAAATTGAAGCTACAATTAAGAGATTGGGATTTGAAATATTTAGTTGTTGATTACTATACTTTCAGTTGACGGTGATAGATAGATTTTATCTTCATCTGTGGGCATTCCTATACATATGATCACGTCAAAAAGATAATTCAATGGAATACTCAACCACAAGTGAAACACACAAAAAACAGACAAAAGAAATAAAAAAAAAAAAAAACACTGATATAGACTAAGCTTTATGACAAGGCCACTCAACAAACTACAGACTAAGAGTCAATGTTAGAAGTGGATACACACAGATACTTCTTCGTCCAGTACTTGTTTTAAATGAATTTTAAGTTAGGCATTAGTATATTATATGGTGGAGTATACTTTATACTATTACTTACATAATTTATGCTATTACTTATGTACTTTATACTATATGTTAATGTACTTAAATTTACCTAATAATATATACTGTATTTGGTGGAAAACATACGTTAGACATATCATGGAATTTGCTGTCACACTGACAAAAAAATGAAAAGAGTCAAATAATAAGTCATTAGGGAAGTAATAGCCGCGAGCCGTAGCAGGTATCTGTTCAATCAGATAGAAATAAGCTGCGTTCTCGTAGGTCCTGTTCGTAACGGTGACCGATTAGATTGGCCAGCAAAAAAGACACCGTTCTCTGCTGTAAAATCACTTACCGGTAGTTCGGAACCCACCTAAAACTGTAGGTCCAACTCATCAATCACCATCATCCAACTCATTACCCACGCACGGGTCTAAGACCTATGTGGGCTTCATCCTCAAAAAACAAACATAACAATAATTCATTGACTTTCTCTTTTGTTATAATTGTGATTTGTGTCGTATTTTGGAAAGAATTTATAAATTATTCGATAAAATTACAATTGTAACAACAAGAAAGTTGAAGAGTTATTAATTACATATAGGGGTAATAATTCTTTCAATTATTTTAGGGAAATGAGAGATTTCTATAAGGAAATTATTCACTTACTCAGTCAAGAAGTTTTCTCAAAACAATTTGTTGAGGTGAGGGTGAATTGCTTTCATAGCCGTAGTTTAAGAACGCATACCTGAAAATAAATAAAATTAATATTATGACACTATATTCGTATTAATATTAAATCATATCATATAATAGAAACTATAAATGTTTTAAATTCAATTTTATTAATACAGTAATTTATTTATATGTTAATTGAAAATGAATCTTTACAAGCTGCTACAAATATTTTTCAATTCATACAGTGGGAATTATAAAAATCTGTGTAAAAATAAAAGTTTATTAGAAGAGTATAGTAAATTATTGTAAATTGTAATTATATAAAAAAATCATTATTGATAGGAAATACTATGGATTAAATCAGCTAAAATGCTAGACACAAACAGGAACTAGACCTGAGATTGACCTTACTATCAATGCGATCAATTGGCAGAATTTCGTGGACCATCCCACTTGACTCTCACTTAAAAGGTCAAGTGTAAAATATGACAACTATCTCAAGGTTGACTATTTTTGGAAATGATACAATAATAATTGTAACGACAACATTTTAATGGCTGTGACAGTTTTTATTAAATTATGCTAGTATACTGTTTAGATTGTACTGTCAGTTTGTTTGAGATTAATAATGGTGTAACAACCGAAACTAGTATCTATTTTTAATAAATTTGGTTGTGAAAACTTCGTCTTATTCATTTTGGATATCTTCCACAATATCACGTTCGCCACCACAAATAAATATTATGAATTATAGAGCTATGAGATTTATATTGCAGTCATAAACACTGCATAAATTGAATACAATTATTCATTCGTTTAAAAACGATTTAATTAAAGTCATTTAATAAAAATCATTATTTGAACTACTGATACCAATACCTGCTCATTTTAATTTTTTTATTATTTTATGGCGTATAATTGAGAAATAAATTTGTATTCTCCTCTTTTATTCAACTACATAATTTATAAACTCCAAGTAGTGCCATAGTTGGAAAAATGTATATTCATACAGAAAATTTTCACCTCAAGCTAATTCAATTGCATCCGATTGCAATGGTTAAAATTTGAATTCGATGTTTTCCGATAAAATGAATTAATTTTGAGAAAGCAAAATATGCAAGGTCTCACTGAAGCAGAAATATAAAACTATTTTTTCAAGCTTTTTAGTCATTTTCCTTTCAACAAATAGAGTCTTTAACCTATTCATATAAATTTTAACCTATTCCTATGATAACTTATTTAGGGTTAAGGTTATTATTGCAACCTTACTACAGTGATATGAGTGGATTCAATGGAATTTATATGAAAGTTCGAAGTTACTGACAATTGAACCAACTGACAAATTTACTTAAACAGAATTTATTAATTTCGAATTCCTTTAGGTGCTATTAGTTTATACTGAAGACTTCCGCAATGGCGGATATTGACAACAGTATTCAACAGCTGATGGAAATCGATGAATGCTACTGTACAAAAATATCAGTCGATTTCCATCTGCTGTTGAATACTGTTGTCAATATCCGCCATTGCGGAAGTCTTCAGTATAAACTAATAGCACCTAAAGGAATTCGAAATTAATAAATTCTGTTTAAGGAATTTATATATTTATTGGTCTGAGAAATTACAGAATAGAATCTAAAGTATCTATTCTGTGGTAATATTACTGTGTGTTTTTGTGTATGTTTGTTGTTTACACAACATATTTGCAGTTATTTTTATTGTTCTTATGATGGATTTAGCCTTATTGTGGCTTGAGATGAATTAAATTTTGTTCGTCTCAGATACAAAAAAGGCTACATCAATTGTGTTGCTTTCCAAACGTCTCTGTCGAATGATGGCTTGGACGCAGGAAATAGCTCAGAGGTGTGCTAGATAGTATACACACTCACCTGTGCAGCCATACCCTGTTTAAAGGTGGGAGTGGACTGTCAAACATAGAGCTTCAGAATTTGCTTCGGAGGGCTTGGCATACTGATACAATTCTGTTAGCTCAGTGAGGAAAGCAATCACAAACTACCTCACTGCTCGTTTGTGTTGTTCGCTCTTTGGACTAAAACATATCGTTGAGGTCTGAAGAGTCACCTACAGTCGAATCGGCTATGGTAATATATACATACATGATGGATCTACTGACGTTGACGATCCATTGCACAAAATTTCATGCCAAGGAAGGAATATCTGTTTCTCTTACTTACCGGCCGAACCGGTAGTGTGTCTTCGCCTGCAGTGTTTTATCTTTTGTCGTTATTTGAATTAGCATCTTGTTAGAAATCAATTAGCCATTTATTCTATCCTGTGTTTGCTATGTTATGTTATTATAAAAGTTATTATAAAAATTATCCAGTGATATTTTCCCCCAGGCTACTCCTCAATTTCTTCTCTCTGTCAGTTTCTGATTTAATATCTGTTGACTGAGTTTATTTTACTATATTTGCCACAAAATAAGGTGCCAAATAAGGGAGACAAGAAGAAATAGTTTCCCTACTTCAAAGAAACAACACACTTTTCAGCAACGTAAGCACGATTTCCCCAAAATTTTCTCGTCAATTCTCATTAATTAAAAAGAAGTGCCACCTCCAGTCACGTGCATATTGTTAACCCAAATCATAGCCGCATACACGTTGTATACGAAAATTGCATGGACTGCTGAATTAAGCAGCTTGTTATGCAAATTTTCGAAATATCAGAACGAGACGATGCATAAAATGGACACGAAACAAAGAGAGGGACCAGAGAAAAGGGTTCAGAAGGGACTGGAATAAATGAGCGTGTGAAGACGAAGCAACGCATATATATATAGTGCCTGTTGATAGGGCTTACCTCTTTCGCCACCCCCTCATAAGCAACCCACTTAGACCCTTTGCAGGGCTTAAACACAGATGCAGGGCCCATTGTTTTTTCCTCCCTCGAGGTAAGTGACAATAAGTATCAGGTCATTGTTTTCAGTCATCTTCAGCTTGCGTCTCGTCATTTTCCCCCACCTCTTCACCCATCATTAATCCCCCACCATTACCTTCAAGACCGTCGACGTTTCCACTTAATCCAAGCCATATTTTCCACTAGACTGAGTTTCCCTGTCAGTCTGGATCATACCCTTAAATTTCCACCGCAGAACTGATATTATAGCCTTTTGTTTAATAGCTTGAAAGTCGCTTAGGAGTGGAAACTTGTTTTATTATCATTGTTTTAGTTTGTTCAAGTCACATTAGAGCTTCTATCATAGTTTCCTTAGCCTTCCAGGTTTGTTATTTATATATTTTTGGTCCGTTATTATGGATCTACCTTGAGGCTTCCTTGGAAAAATTTGAAGAGCCTTCTTGACCCTCGGTCAATTTTTTTATCCGTTGGAGAACCCTCAGACTCCCCATTTCATAAGTGAGCTTAATAAGTAGAAAATCTTTTATTGAAAGACAAATCTGTTATTTAGAGATTAACCATAAAGATTTAGTGGGTATATAGGCATAAAGATATAGTAAAAATTTAGTAGCCTACATAAAGATTTAGTAGGGCCTAAGCTGGACAAAAGGATTTTTTACAGCCTAGGACGTACTTTTTACTGGTTTTGCATTTCTTCCATTTAGAACTGCACGTTTTAATCGATCTTTTTAACATAATTCACAACATTGCAGTCATTTTTACGTTTGTACCTTTTACGGTCCCTGAACTCACATCAAAGAGACATTCACTAATCAAACCAAGTTATTTATTCATTTATTGTGACAAAATTACAAAATTATATTTATAGGAAATTAAAAAGGAATTTTAATTACGTAATTAAATTATTAACTATAGGAAATAACAAATTCCAAGTTTTTCTTCTAAAATTACTTGATGACTTATTCTATGAAATATAAAAGATAATTATAAATATAACAAAATTATATTTATAGGAAATTAAAAAGGAATTCTAATTACGTAATTAAATTATTAACTATAGGAAATAACAAATTTCAAGTTTTTCTTCTAAATTTAGTTGACTTATTCTATGAAATATAAAAGAAACTAAAAAGGGAAAATAAGAGGCAAATAATAACTTCATGATCTGACACTGGATTGCCTCCTCTGAGTCACAAAGCGATGTACTAATTCAAATAAATTGCCGAGAGTCAAAACATCAAAACATTTAGGAATCTGAGTTTTCAGTATTTTCCATTATAGCTATCACAGAATCATAGTCTAAACGTAAACGATATTCTATGAAGTTTTAATGGGGAGAAATTGTATTTGCATTGGATGAAACATGGTAAGATGCCTGGTGAAGTTTGTTCAGCAAACACTCTTTCAATTTAACTCCTCCATTGTTGTCGACAAGGAAGAGGAAGAAAAAGAAGAATAAGACATCAGACAGGTATGAATTGCAAGCAGCTGAATGGCTTGCTCCAAAGTTAAATTGAGCATGCAACGGATAATAATGCAATTACAGTTCTGTTGTCAAGTCGGGCCGAAAATTACCATACAATTGAAGTGTACTGCAGACTAGTGATTGACAGACAACGGACCAATACTGCTGATAAAAAGGCAACTCAAGATTCTTTGCATTCTGTTCTAATGCAATCCAACAAAGGATTCAATTCAATTACTTTTTCATCTTTTTTCTCATTTTATTCCTTTTCTTTCCCTTCGTTATTTTTATTTCTATGAAGAGTTTGGATAAATAAATTGATCCTTTTTGTAGAAGCCTGTGGTACTCGTTAATGAAGTGGAGTTCCACCTTGTATGTTTGTAAATATTTATTGTTATAAGTTTGTAATATTTAAATATAGAATTTTTTATAAAATATGTTAGTTATTTCTTATTGCACAATGGATTTACAATATCATATTAATAGATCTACAGTTACAAATGATAATCAAATTTAATTCGTACATAATTTTTGAATACAGCAGCCCCTCAACCCAAATTAAATCAACTTTTATGGTAAATTCAACGACTTGCAGCCATTTTTAATTGAGAATAAATAAATAATTTACTCTCATAGGCTGAAACGTTTTCGAATCGTGATGATTTATTTTCAACAGCCTGGTTCATTTTCAGACAGGGCTGTTGAAAATGAATCATCACGCTTCGAAAATGTTCCAGCCTACAAGAGTAAATTATCTATCTATTCTCAATTAAAAATTACTGCAAGTCGTTAAATTTACCATAAAAAGTTAATATTAACAACGCAGATCGTTATGGATAAAGAAAGTAAAGAATCCAATTATATTTTTAACAAACAAACAAGGCCATCAGCTAATGGAATTTCTCACAAAAAAATTTTTCCCACAAAAGTAAAAAATTAGAAGAAAAGCAGCGTAAGCTTTATACCAGATTGGAATACAACATTATCATTCTTCGAACTTGTGGTACTCTTGCTAGCCTCCACTATACGCTTGTTTCTTAAAAATGCACATAATTTTTTCATTACTATTGGTCTACGGTCTTGCATGAAGCATATTTGTTTCTCAAATTGCATTATCTCTTAAAAATGCATGGTTTATTTTTGAGCGACTTTTTCTTTTATTCCTTAGAGAGAACTTAGAGCTTAGAGAGAACAGATACAAACGTAAGAGACAGTAATAATGTAAAACAAACATTACTGGTTGCTGATTATTATAATTGAATAGCTAACACCTAACTCTAACAATTATATAATCGTCTTCATGCTGTCCTCTGTCGACGAAACCTTAACGCTGAACAATAATGGATTAAAGGGGGATAGGATAAAGAATAAGGAGTGAAATGAATGGGAAGAAGAAGATGAAGAATAAGAAAGAGGGGAAGTGGGATAAAATAAATACTATTAAATCAGATTTGTAAATAGGTTAGGTTATGTTGTAGATATCATTCTAGATTCAACTGAATCTGGCAACCTGCTAGTAAATCATAAACTGAATGATTATAATTGGTAGGTTTTGCTAATAATGTAATTTCAATGTTACTGCAAATGTTGTCACCAAATATTGTATCAGACATGTTAACATACGTAACATTTTTGTTACGTATTTACTATTGTATTGCATTCTAGTTTTACTTTCATTTTTTCTGAAGTAGGTTATTATTTGTAATAGTGCTTTTCTTTGTAATTTATTTTTCTATTTCTATCTTTATAGTGTCTTTAGAAAATACATTGTTTTATTTTAAGCTGTGTTAAGGAGGCAGTTGTGGGTGTTAACCTATTGCCTCCAAAGACATTATTGAATAAATAAATTTCTCAACATGGGTAAAATTAATATCCGGTTACATCCCGATTTGGTGATTAAAGAAATCCAACAGCCATCTACAGCCTTTGAAAAGAACAATAAGAGCTGTTGAATTTAGGACAATACAAGGGAGACTGCGAAGAGCATTTTCAGAGTAAAAAGCTGTCAAACACAAAGTGTCACACTTGAATAATTTAAGTCCTTCCTCTGACTTGAGCTTTGAAGTGTTCACGTTCATTCTGCTTACGGCTCGTTTCTTCATTTCGTTGCAAATAGGCTTCGTTACGTCGTGTCATCATCACCTTTGGGGCGTTTTCTCCATTTTTCTTTGTACAAATTTATTTTTATTCCAGACATCCACCGTTACACTGTATCTAGAAAAAGATCGTCTTCGTCTTCTTCTACAACGACTTCTACTACTTTTTCTTTTTCTCCTTCTTCTTACCGTGCTCCGTTACACCGTTTCACAAGACACGAGAGTGCTATTTTTCAAAATGCTGTTCATTTGTCTGAACCGAATGGCTAAGCAGGATGCAACTAGCATTTTCTTGGATTCCATTTAAAAACTTTGTAAAAAAAGAAATTTAGAAGAAATGTTGACATTTTTCTACCGCTTTAAAAATTCGAATATATAATTTCAGAAGATAATTTTATTTTGGAAGCCATAAGTTCATAACACGAAGGAGTGCTATAAAATTTATAAGATATGTTGACATTTTTTACCGCTTTAAAGGTTCGAATAGATCATTTCAGAAGATAATTTTATTTTGGAAGCCATAAGTTCATAACAAGAAAGTGCTATTTTTCAAAATGCTGCTTATTTGTCTCAACCGAATGGCGAAGTATGATGCAACTAGCTTTTTCTTAGATTTTATTTAAAAATTTTGTAAAAAAAAAGAAATTTAGAAGAAATGTTGACATTTTTTACCGCTTTTAAAGTTCCAATAGATAATTTTATTTTGGAAGCCATAATTTTATAACACGTCGGAGTGTTATTATTTCATATTATGGCTAAGGATGATGATGATGATGATGAATGATTTTGGACCACTTTTCCGTAGACTGTATTTCTTTCTCTGAGTTTTCTCTAGTAGGCTACTCCATCAATGTTCTGATTTCAATGTTCTTACGGTCTTCGATGGGAATCGCAACTTTTTAATCTCTATATTGAAACTCTATTATTGAACTTTATATAACTCGAGGTAAATTCAGAATTTCGCTCCGGGAGAGTTATATTTATATTGTAATAGTTACCTTATTCAATCGAAGCTGTTCGTCATATTTAATGATGATTGATCGATTCAACATTTGGATTGAAAAAAGTGATGTGTTAATTATTATACTGTAGTCTTCCTACCTATTCCAATGTATGGTTCACGATTCAAACTACACATTACCTTACAGTTTTGTTTTGTTAATCGTTCATTTTAACACTACTATGATAATCCATGGATTAAATTATGGACATATAATCCATGGATTTAGGGAAGTGATAGCCGCGAGCCGTAGCAGGTATCTGTTCAATCAGATAGATAAGCTGCGTTCTCGTAGGTCCCGTTCGTAACGGTGACCGATTAGATTGGCCAGCAAAGAAGACATTGTTCTCTGCTGTAAAATCACTTCCCGGTGGTTCGGAACCCACCTGTAGGTCCAACTCATCAATCACCATCATCCAACTCATTACCCACGCACAGGTCTCAGACCTATGTGAGCTTCATCCTCCAAAAAAAAATCAACTAATTTATATAGTAATTATAGTAACTATAGTGAATAAAATTGTATAATGATTGTTAATCTGACTTGACTTATACTCCTTAACTGGAGTCTCAAGACGTAATCTACAAAAATAAATAAATTGACATCGTTTTCTAACCTATTATGACGACTTTATATCGTAGCCGTAGATACAGGAAATAAAATAGAAGTAAGAAGAAAAAACTGAATAAAAATTAAAATCAGATTCTATTCTCTACTAATTGAATCAATCAACAGAATCAAAATTGAAAAAATCAGTCGTAACCAATTAATTCTATAGAAAAGAGGAAAAAAGCGTGAGTTGCTTGAAAACGTTAATTTCAACACTGATAGTGTTTTTCTTCCTTGTTGCAGTTACCGACAACCTTGAAAGTGAATGAACAGTATTGAAATTACCTTCAATTATTAGTCTAGTCATAAAATAACCTAGTACAGCAAAGCTGAAAGGCTATTATTTCTTGTTTTGAACTCTCAATCTTTAGATGGATTCAGTAGCCTTTTATAGAATGGAGATTATTATAGGCATTGACTATGAACCAATGCATGATGAATAAAAAAGACTTTTTGCTGTCACAGTCACATTTTTTAATATAAAAAACGAGAATATTATAATATCGAGAATAATATAACAGTTATTCATGTAACTAGAGCCCAAAGTAATTCTTTGCTGCACGAGAGAAATGTATTACGAACGAGCTGAAGGCGAGTGCGGAATAGTTTCTGGAGTGCAGCAAAAGCTTTTTCCTACAATTATTCAACAAAGCAGCTATTTATGCACTCATTATAGTACGCAAAACAGGTAATTCCTGCATTCTTTTACTTTGCCGCACTCATTTTAATTTATCGTACTCCAGGTGTACCAACTGTAGGAAAAATGTAATGTGTAACTCATGCTGAAAGTACCTTTTTCAGTCTCGGCAGTTACATTATTTTCAATCCCCATCAAATTCTTTTTTATATTAAATCAATTAAATATCTTTGTGTAACTCATTCGTTATGAATATCACATCATCAACACAAAGACTTTCAAAGAAAACTCCGTAACTTGTCATCCTTTCATATTAACTAACTTTGGAAATATGAATTAAAATTACGTTTAAAAAAAATCAATTACGGTTTCTATGAAGAAAATAAAACACCAATAATCAAGATGACTCATTAAAAAGAGTGAATTACTGTTCTAAAATAAATCACATCTGTAACTGAGATAGCAATTCAAATCAATTGCAAAAAATAAAAAATTGATAAAATTCATTTTCATCGTATATTAGTACTAAGTACTGTATTTAAAATTTGTCTTAATTCCTCAATTTTTTTTTTAAATAATAAAAAACAACGCTTACATTGTGCACTGGTCCCCGACCTTGCAGTGTAATTTCCATATTTATGGAATATTTTGTATTATCTGTATTTTGCTCCTTTTTTTTTTAAGGAATAGCTATTTGTGTAACTAGAGTGCAAAATAGCGTTTTTCTGCATCGAGAGAAACAGTTTCTCGAGTGCAGAAACAATACTTTGCGCTTGTATTACACATTAAATTTTTCCTACAGTAATGTATACAGAACAAAACAGGGCATACATAACCTGAAAATTCCTCACATAACCTATCTTCGAATCAAATCTATTTCAACTACAACTATTTCGCAGCTGAAGCAGAGTAGCCAACCTATTTTTGAATGCAGAATAGGGAACCTGCGTATTACATGCTCACTATTTTGTGTTGTTAGGTTGCAAATCTGGAGTGCGGAAAATTACTTTCCCGCACTGGTGCAGGAATAGACTATTTTGCGTGCTACATTTAGTGAAAAAATAGGCACTTTTTCGGGTCACTAGGAAAAATAAATTATTTTTTGATTTTGAATCTTTAAACACAATCTCTGAACAATAACAGTGAAAGTACAATAGTAGAAACATACTTCTTTAAAAAAAGGCTATTTCTTATTGTAAGTAATTTAGGCCTTGACTCATTTCAGACCTATTCCACTCAAGTTGTACCGTAGTATATATACTGTACGTTTATGGTTTATAGACAATGCTCTGGAGTGCTGAAGTGAACGTACAGGAATCATCATCAATGCCAACGTACTTCCCTTCCCAATGTCTTCCCAAAGTCCTGAAGTCCAAAGTACAGTAGTAATCAGCATCAACATCATTTCACCGTCATCAATCCCAAGACCTGAAGTTCAAAAAGTACCACCAAGTACAGCTATTGAATTTGCCGGAACTCTATATAACGGAACATCTCCAAGCCAAACCAGCATTCAATTACAGTTTCGACTACAGGTTTCCATAAATTTTAATTATTAGCATTTGTTGCGTTCAACAAGCTGGTCAATAACGGTGCAATGCCACAACCGATAAAATTGAACGGAAGAAAGAAAGGGAATGATTATCAAGACAGGCAAAAGTACGATGAATGCGAAGGTGGAGACGGGGAGTGACAAAGAAGGCAGAAACAATAATTCAAGCAATAGTTCACGGATGTCCAGGCAAAATTATGTATTACAGTATTCTCCAACAATAAACAATATCTATATATTAGAATATATCTACGATCACGAATTATCCTGGTGCATATTTTTTTCTTTTTCTACATCTTCCACTCCGCTATCAGTGGATCTCCCTTTTAACACCTTCTTCAATACACGCCTACACAAAATACTATTTTTTAAGCAGCTCTTTTCTTTCTCTCTTTCTTTTTTCCACAATCTTTTCTTCCTCTCTCATTTCCTCACAATAGTTTCCACCTCTCTGCTCTTCTTCCAGTCATTTTTTCACCCTTTGGCTTGTTTAACGGTCCCCTTATCAGATGCTTCTCTCTCCAATTGGGTAACCAACTGTAATCTTGTTCGAAAAAACTATTTCGTAAGGAAGACGATAAAAAATAGGTGTATGTCTGTCTATTGTGTTCTTTGTTCATCAATAATAGCCTCCAATTCTTCATTTTTGCAAGGCACCTGCCTTTACTCCTGATTTCCAAACATGTTGGCAGCCGCAGTGGTGTAATCGGTTAGTGCGCTTGTCTCTGACTGCTGCTCCGGCGGTCACGGGTTCGAATCAGAATTTAAAAAAATTACAAATTAAAATAATACAAAACAGGTTAAAACAGAGTGAACTTCAGTAATCAAAAATAACTTCTGAATTGATATTATTGCTCTGAAAAGAATAAGTAATTGCACTTCAAAATGAAATTTCTAGTTAAACTTGGACATAACCTAAAATTTCTTAACCTAAGTTTTAACCTAAAATTATTATTAATTTTTTTTGTAGATTACGTCTTGGAGACTCCAGTTAAGAAGTATAGGACAAGTCAGTTTACCAATTATACAATCTTATACACTAGTTGCCATAATTACTATATCAATATTAGTTGAGGTGATGCTTAATTTTGATGTGAAAGGAACTCTTGTATTGTACACTATAAAAAGCTTAAACTAAATATTTTTTCAATTGTTTTTTTAAATATTTCTATATTTTCAAAACTCTTTAAAAACTGCGGTACCTTGTTGTAGAGTTTCCTACCAATGTAACAACGCTTTTGTTTAAATAAGCTACTATTGTGACCCACCAAGTGATAATCTCCTCGGCTTCTTGTATTATAATCGTATACGTCAAGATTTTGGTTAAAATCATTCTTTTTTACATATAAAAAGTAGCTTCATACACATATAAGCAGGGTACAGTTAGGAGACCATGTCTCTTGAACAACGGCCTACATGAATCTAATCTATTTACTCTTTCCATACACCTAACCGCTTTCTTTTGGATCTTAAACATCCTATCAAGGTTTTGTTATGATGAATTGCCCCATACTAAGATAGCATACCTAATATGTGACAGTAAGAGCCCATGATAAGCTGTAAAAAGTAACTTTTGTCATTTAATCTAGCAAGCTGTCTCAGGACAAATACCCCAGATGAAACTTTACAACATAATTTCTCAACTTTTGTAAAGTTAAACATTTGTAAAGTAAGCAGTTGTAGCTTGCTTGATTGAGTTTTTTCAAAGAATGAATAAATAAACAATATGTGTCCACTTACCACATCCTATCACCCAATCTTATCTATTCAACAAAGTGGTATATTCTGACTCTAAAATCTAAACAAAATTCAAAATTATGTCTACATTATTTGCAAGATTGGATGTTTTAGTGCTTCTTTTACAAAGTGTAATTCTAAACCAATATTCTAGAATTGGACTTTGTTCTTCAAATTAAAATTCCTTGTGAACCTAACATTTGGATTCTTCTGTGTTGAAAATTTGTTAAAAAAGCAGTTGTGGGCGAAAAATTGTTGCATTTTTGCTTTATCGTATTTTTGTCACAAATACATTTTAGTTTAATCAAATAATCACAGATAATATAAAACTATTTCCTTTATTGTAACAGTTTTACCAAATAAAACCCAAAACCAAAGATTATGCAGTTAATTTATGGCACTCATTGTGTAAATTGCTCTAATTCTGTTAATTGAACGAATTGGGGGACATTGTGATAGATTGTCAGTTCATTACAAGTGATAACAAACTTTATGAATGTCTGTGATGTAGGGCTAGCGTCATTTGCTTCCCTAAATGAATCAGTTCCATTTCAGTTAACAGGCCAGTGACTCACCGGGACTTAATTTCCCAAACAGCCACAGCTATCGTGTCAATGTTCGTGTTCAACCACCCCCTCACCATCACCACTCACAACCCCTCTCGCCGTGTCGTTAATATTTTACTTGTGGTCACGTGACCTCATGGGAAAGTGTTTATTTATTGAACTGATCTGACTACGTCACGAAATTTAACGTCGAAATGGCCTGTCTGTTCTGAATGAGCTCTACAACAATAGCTGGGACGAATGTGGTGTTGGAGTCACATAAAAATGTCAGAAGCTAGATCAGTTCTTTGATTGTAAATTGCTGAAGAAAATACGGAACAGTACAATGAATACGATAATAAGATCACACATAAAACAACACGTTGTCTACAATTCTTTACCAGGGTGAATAATGAGACGAAATTGTCACAACCACATTTATTAAAAATATAGATATACTAGTTTCGGATATTACTCCATTATCAATATCAGACAAACTAAAACTAAAGTACAGAGTATATACTATACAAGGAATGATACTATTGGCTAAGGGATTCATTGACGGTTTGTGATTGGCCGAAAGCCATAACAGGTCACGCCCTCTAGTGGGAGGAGCAACAAGCAACGTTCACGGTTTTTAGTTCTTGATTTGATTCTTATTTTTGATTGTTCCTCCTCCCACCAGTGGGCGTGACTTGTTATGGCCTTCAGCCAATCACAAATCTTCAATGGAGGTCAGCCTGTCCCTCAGCCAATAGTATCATTCAGTGTTTAGTATATATTGAAGGACTGTTTCCCTGCATTGGCAATGAAGATGTTCAATAGATTGCCCCCCTATCTTCAGACTGCTCGGTTCAACAGTTTCAAGAATGTGATGACACGGTGGCTGATTGAAAGGAGTTACTACAGTGTGAATGAGTTTCTATGGCCCGTATTAGACTTGGTCACCAGGCGACGTCACCGGTCACGTCACCGGTGATCTGTCTTGTTGCTGGGCACTAGTTCTTATGGTGCTTATTACATTAGGGTCACCGGTGACGTCTCCAGCGTTTGGTGACCGACTGGTGACCCTGCCCCGTGACCAGACGAATCACCACTGGTGACCAAGAATTATCGCTGGGTATTGAATCAAATGGCATGTATTACACACAGTCACCAATGTTGGGTCACCACTTTATTTTTGTGTTCTGCAAGTTCAGTTTGTTCGACGCTAGTGTAGTGAGCGGTCATGTCTGAAACATATGAAGAGATGCTGCTTCTTGCTCTTTTGTTGAGGAAAAGAAGGAGACGGACAAGAAAAATGCACGTGCATCCGATATTATCACTTCAAGAAACAAAAGGATTGTTTTATACCATTTTTGACGAACTTTGTGCTAATGAAAACAAGTTTTTCAATTACATGAGAATGTCAAAATCTTCCTTCTTTGAACTGCTTTCACTAATAAAGGTGGACATTATCGGAACAAATACTAGAATGAGGAAATGTGTTTTGCCAGAATAAAAACTTGTAGTTACTTCAAGTTGAGTAGAAAAAGTGTTTTACTTCATCTGTATATTCAAAGCATGATTCTGATTTTAATAACTCACAGGTTTTGGATTACAGTAAAATTTGTCACTATATTAGCTACTGAGTTCCTTTATGTCTTAATAATTTTATGTATTATACATTACTCGAGTTTGCAGCCTGTTAATACAGGTACAATTTGTGTTTAGTTAAAACATGTCATTATTTTTACTAGATTAAATTTACTAAAGTAAATTAATAAATTAACTACCAGGACTATAAAATTGCAATAATCACTAACCGTAATGATAATAATGGAGATGTGTTACTGGTAAAGACAATTTACTTTAGTAAACATTTTCAAAACCAAAACTTCTTACAAATTGTATTGAAAATAAAACAAATTTTAAAACAAAAAAAGAAAGCGACTTCAATGAAATGATACTCAAACATTAAATACTAATGTACTAAAAAGTTTAAAATAAAGTATTTACTTCATACTGAGAAAATTTCAAATTTCATAAAAGTAATCTTTAGAAGTCAGCGCCAAATATTTTATGAAATTGATAAGAAATTCTATCTAACATCAAATATAACCCTGTATTTCAATTCAATATATGGTCTACACTCACTTTTACTGAAATACAGTGTTATATTTGATATTAGATAGAATTTCTTATCAATGTCATAAAATATTTGGCGACGACTTCAAAAGATTACTTCTATGAAATTTTCTCAGTAAAATACTTTATTTCAAACTTTTTAGTACGTGAGTATTTAATGTTTGAGTATCATTTCATTGAAGTTGGTTTCTTTTTTTTGTTTTAAAATTTGTTTGTTTTTAAGCTTTTTAGTTGAATTTTCAAACTTTGAAAACATGAGAATTTTCTCATAGCCTACATGATGAAATATTTATCAAATTAGCGAGCCAATATAACATCAGTTAAAGTAACTAAAGGCACTGGAGTGGGGGAACTGGGTGTTGGCCTCAGTCCTGGTGACTTTACTGGTGACGCGGCTGGCTGCCCGTACAGTAACTGGTGACGTCGCCTGGTGACCAAGTCTAATACGAGCCTAAATGTCAACTTGAGTAACCTGTCCTCAACACCGCCGACTCTTGACAATCAAGTGACTTAATTTTTTCTTGAAATTGTCGACAATTAGTCAAAGTATGACTATATAGTGAATTATGTGTTTATGACGTGATCTATCCAGGAATGCCTGGGCATTGGTCAAGAAATTGGAAATATTAAGCTTCTCTGTACTGTAGTATTAGTTTGAGATTGACAACCGAAACTAGTACCTCACTATTTTTAAAAAATGTGTCAACTTCGTCTTATTATTCATTACGGATATCTTCCACAATATCACCTTCACCACCACAAAGAAATTCTTTACCAGGGGCCTATATTGAAACATCAACAAATTTCTGATTTTTCGCAAATACTAAACACAGTGGTTTACTCAAATTGATATCACCAAATTTTATAATTTTTATTATAATTCATGGAATAAATTCATTATTATTTCTAGCACTAAATTCATTTTTAAATATTGCAAAATCTCTATCTGGTGGATCTCTTTCATTGTTTTGTATAATACTAGCATTCATCGAATTTTCATATTTCTATTTTTTACTGTTGTCAAAATTCGTATACAGACAGTATTTAGTGCTTTTGATAGAATTAAATTCGGAATCCAAAATTCATTTCCATCTAAATTGATTCAAATTGCTAATAATTATAATATACTTGAGTTATTAATTCATAATATTGAATCTTATAAAATATCTATGATACAGAACTTATTCCAAAATAATTACACGTTTTGGAACATTTATTCATTAGAAATAACAAAATATTGTTTTCCATCTACCTAATTAAAGGTGGAAATTGATTACATAGATGTTGCACATTGACAAAGATAGTTGACATTTTGATCGTAATTCCAACTTGCAACTCAGAAGAATAAAAAGTAGTGGATGGTTGGGGCGTCACAACTTCAGCTTGCTGTCGTTTCAGCGGTCGTGGGTTCGAATCCCACTCCTCCGTCTGACATCTACGTGAGTTATAATTCATCTTATTACCCACGCACAAGTCTCGGTCTCATGTGGGCATCATCAGCAATTGAAAAAAATAATAATCCATTGTCTTTAATCTACACAATCTTCCGGCAATCTAATGAGAAATATATATTTAATATTTAATAATTCTCGTACTTTTTCCAAATATGAATGAAGATTGCCAATTATTGTAAACAAATGATCTGTTACTCCTCTTGTTTTAATAAACTCCTTGAAATTATCATTTCTCCAATATTTCGAGAGGAGGTGCACAATGCCTTGACTCATGTCTGACTTTCACTACTATCGTTTATCATAACTCGGTTATTTTTTAAATTCAATTTTTTATAGGCAATAAAGTTTCAACCTAGAAGCGATCATAGTCCGAGTATTACTCACATAAAATAAAAATTATAGCGTTCGGGTTAGCTCTATTTTTAACAAAATAAGAACCGTAGAACTATCAAAGGCTCATAAAAAATTGAAATATAAACTTTAATACTACATAAAATTGAACTGTTATGTCTTATCAAAAATTAAACTGTAAATTAATGATTCATCCATTTACCTCATTACCCACGCACAAGTCTCCAGACTTATGTGGGTATCAACTGCAATAAATAAAAAACTTTAATGGCCTACTACAAAGAAATAAAAAAAAAAAAACAGTTTCGTCTTATTAAAAATCAAACTATAAAGTTTAATACAAAGTTACATAAAATAAAATAGAATGTTCACATTGGAAGCGACTAGAGTAAAAAAGAACAAAGCCTAGGCTACGTAGACCAACCAACTAATAGGACTGTGAATGGAGAATGGCACAAGTGAAGACTAAATGAGGTCAATTGGTCACGTAATTTGGCACGGAGGAAATAGAGGGTAGAATTCGTAACAGAGTTAAGTTAAGGGGACTGCATTTCATTAAGACCAATAAAACGTCAAGGCGATGAACAATTCTCTGTTGAGCTATAGTCTAGTTGTAGGTCTATGAGTATGGGTGGTATAGTAGGTTTGAGGTCATCTAGCAGGTATAAGGTATAACTAGCAGGTTATGGTCTTTATCTAGCAGGTATAAGGTATATCTAGCAGGTATAGGTGTATGCGTCTATTATGGTAAGGTCATCTAGCAGGTTATGGTCTTTATCTAGCAGGTATAAGGTATATCTAGCAGGTTATAAGGTATATCTAGCAGGTATAGGTATATGCGTCTATGGTGACGCTATAGAATTTATTCAGCTCAGAGAAAGTACTTTGTATTGTAGTAAGTAGTAAAATAGCGGTAAGTTCAATGCCAAACGAAATGAAGGATATACCACAAGTTATAATATGTATCATGCAAGTGAGTTAGCTTGCTAAATTTTTTTCATCTATTTTGAAAACAAAATACTCGATGTTGGTTGCTGTTGAAGCCTTTACTATGTAAGTTAGTAATAATTCTACTACGATTATGTTAATACGTCTTACATACGTCCTACGTCTTACGCCAATTGCAATAGGTAAACAGTACTATAGTATTCATATAACTTGGCAGCGTGTAGCAGATGGGACATGCTATATCTGAACCCAACATATTGCTGCCAAGTTATATGAAAACTACAGTAGTTAAATATTCATCAACTCTCATCAACCTAACAGGGGTTCCCAACCGGTGGTATGCGGGAAGATTTCAGGTGGTACGTGTCACATGGCCTAAAAAAATTGTTCTGTGATGAAGAATGGTTGTCAAGATTGGCATATCTAGCTGACATTTAAAAAAAAAACTCAACACACTGAATATGAGTTCAGGGAGCAAATACAAAACCTGTCACAATCAATGACCAAATAAACTCTTTCAAGAAAAAGTTACTCATTTTATGTTTGAAAATATAAGAGAAGAATTTCTCAGCATTCCCTGCACTGTCATCATTTTTGGAAGAAAATGATATACTGTATCTCCAAAGCCAGATGTACAGTATTAACAAATTTTGTTAATATAATTCTGCACTTGGAAGCTCTTCAAGTTTTAATAAATATTTCTTCGAAGATTATTCCAAACTCGACTGGATCAGAAATCTTTTTGTAGGAAGATCACCAAATGAGTTGGAACTGCAGGTAAAATGTATCGATTTAACATAAGACAGTTACAGATGTTTTTAAAGAGAAATCATTAATAGACTTCTGGATGGGTTATAAATTAATCTAATGCTATTCCGGAAAGCTATGCTGCTTTTGATGCCATTTGTCACTATAGTTACTTGTGTAAGAGTGGTTTTTCTGAACTGTTGTATATCCAAAATAAATATAGGAACAAAAACTAACAAGTGTTGAAGAGGACTTACGAATAAAATTAAGTTCAATTACTCCTGTAATTAACTCTTTACTCACAGGCAAACAGATACAAACTTCGCATTAATCAAAATAAACATTGACCTTTGTTGATTTGTACGTTTTTTCGGCTGTTTGTACCAATCGTTTAACATGTTTATTTATAGATATGAGCATTGAATAAAACTGTTATGTGCATAATTGTTTTATTTTTCTTTCATTGTCTTAATGTTATTGAAAGCTGATGGAAAAGTGAATGAATAATTATATATGAATTTTTATTACTTATTTAATAAAAGTAAAATGAATAATGAACATGTTTCTGATAGAAAATGCTTTTCTAACAAAAAAATAGTCTCAGGAGGGCTCTCTTTCAATCTACACCCCCCAGACTGTTGATAGTGGTACGCCAAAATCTTCAAAAACCTTCAGGTGGTACACAGTTCCTAAAACGCTGGGAACCCCTGATCTAGATGATGCAATATGGCTGGCTAAAGGTGCTTGTAAAGTGGAGCATCCAATACTCGATGATAATAATTACAATTGCAAAATCTAAACACATGGAATGGTGTACTACAGATTGGAACAGAGTGAATGCCACCAAAAGAAGAACGGAACTTACTAAGTTGAACTGAAACTAAACTGAATTCAAGAAAGTTGCAGGGGGATATTGGTCACACATTATAATAAAATAGATCAGTTTGATAAATATCTCAATACTATCTCAGTTCTATCCAAGGCTATCCCAGGTACTCAAAATTTTGTTATGCACAGAGTTTTTGTCATAACGTTCATTGGTTCGAGCTTCAATACCATACCACATCATACGTTTTTAATTAACAAAATTATTTCAATTATTCTAATGGCTTGAGAATTGTACCATGACTAATCGTAGGAAAATACTGTAGTCATACCAAGATAACGATTGGATTATTCAAATTGGG
Organism: Conomelus anceps; assembly: GCA_948455865.1. NCBI lineage: Eukaryota > Metazoa > Arthropoda > Insecta > Hemiptera > Delphacidae > Conomelus > Conomelus anceps. The sequence goes on along the minus strand of OX418225.1, from coordinate 37,134,004 downwards.
TGTAATTGATACGGTCACTAGTCGCCGGCACGCTAACTTAATTGTCGAAATTAATGAGTAATCAGGATAACTTCCAAATTAACAGCTTTCGTGTCGGCTTTATGACTGAGGAAAATTGACTGTTACTTTCACAAAGTAAATTTATTTCGGATTAACGGTAGGTCTAGTTTTCTTCCTCTCTAATAAATGATGAGCTGATATAATTGAAAAGATTGACGTTGTTTTACTAATTAAATTCTGGAATGAACACTGAGACTCGTCAAATTACGTTTCATCAATATTAGGCCTACCGACATGAATCAATCAAAATCTGTATCTGTATCAATTGTATCAATTTCAAATACAGTGGGGATCAATATTGCATTATATTGAATAATAATACTTAAAGTTGTCACAACCACATTTATTGGAAACCGTGAGATACTAGTTTCGCTTGTTACACCATTATCAATCTCAAACAAACTCGCAGTTCGTTTGAGATAATGGTGTAACAACCGAAACTAGTATCTCACGGTTACCAATAAATGTGAAATAAAACTCGAACAACCTCGCAGTTTGTTTGAGATTGATAATTGTGTAACAGCCGAAACTAGTATCTCACGGTTTCCAATAAATGTGAAATCAAAATCAAACAACCTCGCAGTTTATTTGAGATTGATAATGGTGTAACAACCGAAACTAGTATCTCACGGTTTCCAATAAATGTGAAATAAAAATCAAACGCAAAGAACCTCACAATTTGTTTGAGATTGATAATGGTGTAACAACCGAAACTAGTATCTCACGGTTTCCAATAAATGTGGTTATGACAACTTCAAGTCTTATTATTAATAATTATGGATATCTTCCACAATATCACCTTCACTACTGCAAAGAAAATTGCATTACATGCATAGTAGTAGTTTATCATATTACCAACAAACATGAATATCGTATAAATAATCTGCATATATACAAATTACAAGACAAGTTTCTTTATAAAGAGAGCATGAATTTGACAGGTATAGCTTTCGAATTTTAATAAACAAATTTAAAATGAGTAGACTAATTGTTGAGACAAGAGTTTTTTCTTGGATAGATAACTCAATTGTCGAAATGAATAAGTAGCCAGGATAACTTTCACCTGAACAAACAGTTTTCATGTCGGCTTTTTAACTGAGAAAATAAATTAGTTTTACGAAGTAAATATATTTCGGATTAAGTAAAATAAAAGATTAGTTTTGAAATTAATAACTTTTACCGAAGTAATTTGAAGAACAAATTAAAACAAAGCTAGAGAGCGTAAGTGTTTTTTTTTCTCAATTCAATTAAGATTTAAAAATTGATTTATCAGAGCGCAAGAATTAGATTTAGCAGCAAAAATTTTGATTGAACTAAAAATGAGAGTTTGGAATAAAATGTTATGATATTGGAGTGTAATTATTATTGGACTATAATACTATACTCTAATATAATATTATATAAGTACTATAATACTATATTATTATTGGAGTGAAAAATCTTTGTTCCTAGACTCCTATACCCAATAACAGACTTTTGAAGTCTAAATGAGCGAATCCTACCCTGCTGTTATGTTGCTCTTTTCATATACTGTACAGCCTGTATTATTCCTGTCATACAAATCTATAAGTATCTATACTAGTAATTGTTTTTTATTGTGTATGTATGAGTGCATTTTATCACATTGCAATGTGTTTTATTTTATAATAAAAATACAAAAACAACTCTCACACTCAATTCTGCGTATTTTTTTTCAGAAATCTAACACATATTAGAAGCTTTTTCTAACATACAAATTCTTTTTTTTCATCATATCTATTCTTTCACATAAATAAGGGTGGGATGAGTTGATCATCGATGATCTTCTATTCAAATTCATCTTTCATCGTAGTCTCTCTCTCTTTGATATAAATAAGAGTTGGGAATGGATGAGTTAATCATCAGTAAAACGAATTAAAAGGCATAATTTATTAATTTCTAACTCCTCAAAATTCTATCAATTCATTAAAAAGCTCTAAAATACACCAAAACCCATTCTTCCAACTGCTGAAGAGAGACTTTGCTGAATGTTTTCTTTGTAGTGGCGAAGGTCATATTGTGGAAGGTATCCGTAATGAATAATAAGACGAAATTGTCACAAACACATTTATTAAGAATATTGATAAACTAGTTTCGGTTGTTATACCATTATCAATCTCAAAGAAACTAAAACTAAAGTACAGAGTAGCTTAATATATACTATACACGGAATGTCACTATTGGCTAACCGAGAAAGAAGCTGACCTTCATAGAAGGTAATGAAGGTCGTGATTGGCTTAAGGTCATAACAAGTCCCGCCCCCTGGTGGGAAGAGTAACAAACAAAAATTTTGAGTCAAATCAAGAACCAAAAATCGTGAACATCTAGAAAGCAGCAAAGAAGGAAAATACACAAAGGCTAGAATTGAATCAGATTAAAATTAAAAAATTAGAAGCTCACTGAAATTGAGTCAAGGTCAACCGAGAAAGACACGAAAGTACCATTTTTAAAATTTAGGCTAAAATTATGATGAAACCAAGTTAGTTTTATTGAATTGGTTGAAATAAATTTGATCATTTAAATTAGTACTGGAATCGTTTTTTACCAACTTAGTTATGTCCAAAGCTTCTAAAATATTCAATTGTCTGCCGTTGCCAATCAAATGCAGAAATTCAACATTTTCTTCGACCTTGAACTTGTACCAAAGTTTCTAAAATGTTCAATTGTCTGCCTTTGCCAATCAAATGCAGAAATTCAAACATTTTCTTCGACCTTGAACTTGTGCCAAAGTTTCTACAATGTTCAATTGCCTGCCTTTGCCAATCAAATGCAGAAATTCAACATTTTCTTCGACCTTGAACTTGTGCCAAAGTTTCTAAAATGTTCAATTGTCTGCCTTTGCCAATTAAATGCAGAAATTCAACATTTTCTTCGACCTTGAACTTGTGCCAAAGTTTCTAAAATGTTCAATTGTCTGCCTTTGCCAATCAAATGCAGAAATTCAACATTTTCTTCGACCTTGAACTTGTGCCAAAGTTTCTAAAATGTTCAATTGTCTGCCTTTGCCAATCAAATGCAGAAATTCAAACATTTTCTTCGACCTTGAACTTGTGCCAAAGTTTCTACAATGTTCAATTGCCTGCCTTTGCCAATCAAATGCAGAAATTCAACATTTTCTTCGACCTTGAACTTGTGCCAAAGTTTCTAAAATGTTCAATTGTCTGCCTTTGCCAATTAAATGCAGAAATTCAACATTTTCTTCGACCTTGAACTTGTGCCAAAGTTTCTAAAATGTTCAATTGTCTGCCTTTGCCAATCAAATGCAGAAATTCAACATTTTCTTCGACCTTGAACTTGTGCCAAAGTTTCTAAAATGTTCAATTGTCTGCCGTTGCCAATGAAATGCAGAAATTCAACATTTTCTTCTGCCTTGAACTTGTGCCCATTATTAATGAGATGCTCTGCAAAATTTGAATCTCCTTTTTGGTAAACGAATGTATGAATTCAGAAGGCAAGACAGAAAAACAACAACAATATACAGCCTATCCCATTGTATTGAAGACCTGCAGCTAGATGATCCTAGTCTTGAGCGTTTAAAAAGCTGTTCGTTCACACATAAAAAGCGTTAAGCTTCAAGTTAAGCATTAAGCTACACAAAGCGCATCTTTTTGCTGCTTACTCAGAGAAGGCCGTCGAAGGGCAGAGGTGCAGCCGCAGGCCTTCGCCAGATAAATTATTATTGAACGCGACGAATCAGAGCAGAAAGAGAAAAAAAAAGAAAAAGCGTCTAATAGAAAAGAAGAAGAGTAACCGCTACAGGCGTGACACAGCTCCTCCTCCTCCTCAACTCATCTTCATATTTTCTTCTTCTTCAACAGTCTTCTTTTAGTACTTCTTCTTCTTCTTCTTTCTCAACAGTACTTCTTATCTTTCTACATCTTCTTAGTCTTTTCTTCTTCTCCTTCACATTATTCTTCTTCTTCGTCGTCGCCTTTTTCTCTCGGCTACTTCTTCGTCTTCTTGTTATTCTTCTTCTTCAACAGTCTTCTACTTTTTTTCCTTCTCTTTCTCCATCATCTTCTTCTTTTCTTTCTTGTCCTTCACATTATTATTATTATTATTCGTTGTCCTTTTTTCCGTCATCGGTTACTTCTTCTTCATGTTATTCTTCTTCTTCTTCTCCTACTTGTTATTTTCTTTATGTTATTGTTGTGGTTGTTGTTCTTCGTCTTCTTCTTCCTTTTCTTTTCATTCTTCTTCTTCTCTTCTACCATCTCCTTCTTCTTCTTCGTCGCCTTATTCTTCTTCTCCTCCTTCTACTTATTTTCCTTTTTCTCTTTCACCATCTTCTTCAACTCTTTTCCTTCTCTTTCTCCATCTTCTTTTCTTCTCCTTCTACTTCTCTTTCTTCTCCTTCACATTATTCTTCTTCTTCGTCGTCGTCGTCGTCGCCTTTTCCTCTGCCATCGGCTACTTCTTCTTCGTATTCTTCATCTTCTTCTTCGTATTCTTCATCTTCTTCTTCTTCTTCTTCTTCATCTTCTTCTTCTTCTTCTCCTCCTTCTTCTTCTCCTCCTTCTTGTTTTTATTCTTCTTCTCCTTCTTGTTGTTCTTCTTTATCTTCGTGTTCTTGTCCTTCTTTGTCGTCTTCTACATCTTTTTCAACAGTCTTCTACTTCTTTTCCTTCTCTTTCTCCATCTTCTTCTTCTTCTACTTCTTCTTCTAATGCTTCTCTTTCTTCTCCTTTATAGTATTCTTCTTCTTCGTCGCGGCGCCTTTTCCCCGTCTTCGGCTACTTCTTGTTCTTCTTCTTCCACTTCTTTTCCTTTACACTTTCACCACCTTCTTCAATAGTCTTCTTTTAGTTATTTTCCTTCTCTTTCTCCATCTTCTTCTTCTTCTTCTTCTTCTTCTTCTTCTTCTTCTTCTTCTACTTCTCTTTCTTGTCCTTCACATTATTCTTCTTCTTCTTCTTCTTCGTTGTCACCCTTTTCTCCGTCATCGGTTACTTGTTCGTCTCCTTCTTGTTGTTATTCTTCTTCTCCTTGTTGTTCTTCTACTTCCTCTTCTTCTTTTTAGTGTTCTTGTTCTTTTTCTAGGCCTACTTCTTTTCCTTCTCCTTTTCTTTCTCCATTTTCTTCTATTCCTTACTCTTCTTCTTCTTCTACTTCTTTTCCATCTTCTTCAACAGTCTTCTACTTCTTTTCCTTCTCTTTCTCCATCTTCTTCTTCTTTTCTTCTGCTTCTACTTCTCTTTCTTTCCTTCTTATAGTATTCTTCTTCTTCGTTGCGTCGCCTTTTCGGCTACTTCTTCGTCTTCTTCTTGTTATTCTTCTTCTCCTTCTTGTTGTTATTCGTCTTCTCCTTTTTATTTTGTTCTTCTTCTTCATGTTCTTGTTCTTCTTCCACTTCTTTTCCTTCTATTCTTTCACCACCTTCTTCAACAGTCTTCTTTTAGTTATTTTCCTCCTCCTCCTCCTATATGTTCTTGTCATTCTTCCTCGTTTTTCTCATCTCTTCTTCGTCTTCTTCTTTTCCGTCTCCTGCTCCTCCTCCTCATCATCATCCACCTCTTCCAACTTCTATTTCTTCTTCCTCTTCGTCTTTTTCTCATCTGCTTCCTAGTCACAGTTGACCGGATGTAGGAGATGAATAGATGCCAGGTGAGAAGAAAAAGAAAACAAAATCGACGTGTGGCATAGGAGGGGAATTCCCGAGGACTGAAGCTTGTGCATATGTCCGTATGTGTGAGAGTGCGCGTGTGTATGCGCTATGTTGTTGGGTTTTATGCTTTGAATTCTTAGATAGGGAGTAGAGCTGAGCTGAGCTTAGCATAGGTCTAGCCCAGACACATAGCATTCATACAAAGATTTCAAAAGCCCGAGGTATGTAAAGAAAATAGTATAAAAAAATTATGAGTCTCCATCCACAATTTTCAGTAGCTTCTTTACTAGAGAAAATTCTCACTTCCTGATTTCAGCTACTCTGAGAGTTCAGGAAAATGAATAATAATCTGGCAACAAATGAAATGAAATAATGAAATTTATTCCTTCATAAACAATCACAATAATTTTCAAAATGAAATGCAGGAATTCTTTTTGTCACATTTTCCAGTATTCGTGGCACAAAAATAAAAAATAATATAATTGACAAATAAGAGTAGCCTACACTTTATCTGAGTCCAAACTCGCTTCACATAATCAACTCGCACTCCATGGCATCTAGGAATATTCTTTAAATTATACATAGTTAAGTTACACCTTCAAAATACAAACTTGTAGGCTAGAGCTTGAGAATTATTGAGTCATCGAGATTGATTACCTCTTCAATTTGAACGAAATGTTTTGTTCAATAAACAAAATAAACTGTTTAATAAAAAATTGATTACTAACTGATATCTAACTGTAAGTACCCAAGGTATTTTACAAGTAATTTTTGAATTTACAAATATCACTAACTTTTTATTTGTAATTTTTGAAATTACAAATTTTACTAACTCTAGTACTCATCTCAGTACTCATTGAATACCCAAGGTATTTTACAAGTAATTTTTGGTTACTAATTTTTGAGATTACAAATTTCAGGAAGACATTTGAGAAAACCCTACGTGGAAGTTGTTGATAGATTGCTAATTGACATAAAGGTGGAGATTCCATAAAGAATGGAAGTATACAAAGGGTACAGAAATAATGAAAAAAATTGTGGAGAATAATATATTTATATTAGTACATAGTTTATCCCTAAAACCAAATCTTAGTATTGCTGCCAAACCTAAATAGGGAGAAAATTGATAATGTATTCAATTAAGTCACTTGAACAGAGAGAGAAGTTGCTACAGACGGCCAATATTTTGATTAGTATGTAGATCCACCCTTAATAGTATTTTGTTATATCAATGTCGTTTTTCATTTGCATTGTTATTGTAGTGTTTGATGTATGATGTTTCATACTCATTGTTATAATCTATTTTGATTTTCAACATTTTTTTCTTGTTTAAAGCATAACTCATTTGTATAGTTGGTAAAACTTTGTACAAATTAATTGATAAATAAATAAATATTTTTATAGATATTGATTAAGAAACAGGGAAAGAGCCTCGATAAGGAAATATACTAAAATGAAATATAAGAATAGTAAATAAAGTGTTCTACCAACCACCAACAGATTTCATTTTTATAACGCTTTCTAAGGGAGCCTGCACAGAGGAGCATACAATACTCGAGGATAATCACCATCGCAAAATGAAACACATTCTGTGGAATGATGGGATTCACGCTACGCAGATTGTTATACACCATGCCAGAGAATGCATTTAATTTTGCGATGGTAATTATCAGAGTAATTGCGATGGATGGAAGGATGTGGTTGTGAAGGCTAAGGCTCTGCATGGGCTGTAGTGCCAATAATGATGATGATGATGAATTATCAGAGTATCTGATGCTCAAAAAAGGTTGCTACAAACCTCCAAAATAATACTCCTACATAATCTGCATGAAACAATAATTATCATTATATCAATGCACAAAGAAACCTGAATAAGTGCATGTTTATCCAATTGATTTCAGAAACCATATAAGGTATTAGCCATTAGTAAAATAACACTGACTTGATTCAAGTTATGCGTCTCATGCAGTGCATTATTAATTAATGTCAGACCACCAGGGAATTATTCTGGTTTGATTCTTGACACTAATTGCTGTTGAGTGCAAGCAACCTCCTTAGGAATGGGGTCAAGGTCGATGCCATTTATATACATTTCAAGAAACCGGTATTAATAAGCTCGAGAACAGAGGGCGTTATGATTTTAAACGTAATAGGTAATGTACTTGAAAGTTGTATAAATGCATTTTATTTAGCTAAACTTAAACTTGTGTCTGATGACTATATCGGTCCTTGGATTGAATTTGGGTGACATTTGTCACGTGTACATGTCTCAATATTCAATAATGATTTTTCAATTACTGTAAATTCAAATTGACGTCCAATTCAGTTCAAACTTATTGCTGGAATAAGCAAAATTATTTTTTTTAAATATCTCTCTGTTGCATAATCATGACAATTAATTGTCACACTAAATAGTTATGATAGTCATTTCAACAATGGCAATAGTTCATAGAAGCCTTATCGTTTACCGGTAAATGGAATTTTATAAAAAACCCAGGAGTCTGATTGGTCGATTCAAATTCATGGACGCTAAACAGTAAGTAGACCAATAAGATAAATTCATTCTTTTCTTCGGTTCAAATTCGTAGACATTAAAAATAAATAGACCAATCAGGCGCCTTAGTTTTTGTTAAAATTCCTTTTACCGGTAACTGGTAAGGCTGCCATGAACTTAAAACTAATAATAAAGGTAAAAATGATAGGTTTTCAGATCATTTGGGATCAACTTGCCACAATTGAAAAGGGCACGTTATTTATTAGCATTTCCCACAATAATTGATGTTAAAATTTTACATATTAAACCGTTTAAGGCTTCTTAAAAAATAGCTAAACTAACTTTCGTGAATAAATTCAAAATGGAGTGAGGTTTCACGTCATTCTCAACCTACTATAAGAAAATGTCTATATATTGGTCCCGCAGAGCACAGAATTAATTCAATAATAGATGCGATTCCGGATATTGATTTTATATGAATATGCATGTAGTGTAGGTATGTATGTAGGCCTAGTTTATGTATGTGTGTATGTAATGTATGCATGTAAATGTAATTTTATGAATATGTAACTTAATTCTATACTTAGCGATTGGTCCTACCATTCTCACTGTTATCCATGATAACATAACAGAACTTTCAACACAATTAAGCTTCAACTTTTGTGACAAAATTATAATGATACTAGCTGGCCCGACGCGCGTTGCTGCGTTCTCATAAAAAATTCTTGATTTTATTATTTGTCACCTCCCACTGAGGTTAAATTTCAAATTTCAACCTTCTAGGACTATTAGGGAAAAGTTAGTCCTAGGGCTCTTCCAGCTGATCAGAGAGGCCTCCTTCGTTGTTTTCTTACACAGTAAGACCTCACTCACCACCTCTCAATGAACATTTCAAATTTAAACCTTCCTCGACTATTAGGGTAGAAGCTAGGTTTTCTATTTTATTATTCGCCACCTCCTACTGAGAATGCATTTCAAATTTCTAGCTGCATTGGTTAACAGATGTCATCAACCCGGCATAATTATTATATTTCATCATACCCAGCCATATGTTTCCTACATACTGCAAGGCTCCGACTGCACGGTATCCAACATGCAAAGTTTTTGCGTGTAAATAACGCGCCGCTAAGGAACCTGCCATATGATTAAAAACTGATGACTTCTATCAGCTGTTCCTTTAAGCTGTTTGGCCGGCAAGTTCAGTAGGTTAGGTGAATGATGATTTGCAAAACACCCAAACAGCTTGTCCTTCGAAACAGCATGTACAGCAGATCGAAAAATTTCAAATTATTTTCCATATGATTAAAAGATCCCAGTAAGCTAGCTAGCCATGTACCCATGCTTTGCATAGGCAAAACTTTAACCCCCTAAAAACACCCCTAAAATTGCGAATTTTGAAAAATCCTTTCTTGTTGCACGGTGAAATCCTATAAGGATTGTTCATACGAAATTTCAAGTTCATAGGCCTAGTAGTTTTGGCTCTGCGTTGATGAGTGAGTCAGGGTATCATCCTTTTATAGATAGAGATTATAGCCTCCTCAAAAATGTTATCTCAAATGACAAAATATTTTTTCTTTGTAGATAACAATTTTTTGGCGCTTCATAGTTTCCTTTTCCTTAAATTCTAAAATTTGAATATCAAGTATCTTTGTTAATGATGTTTTTTTCTAAATTTGTTATCAGAAAAGTTTTCGAATTTCCTGTTAATTGAGATGAGAATAAATTAGCCTATAGCTTTAACCGTGCTTCTGAGAAGTCTTGAGAACAACGTAAAATCACACATGACATTGTTAGCGTGAACAAATTAAACAGGAAATTCATTTTTAGACGATTTCTGGGCATATTGAGTTCCCATTATCATTAATTAGCCTACTTATTACAAGTTTACAACTGCGCTAATTCTTATCTCACCGATAATAAGTGGTTTTCGAGTTGTGTGTTCTTATTTCAACGCGCAATAACGTAATTCGACTACAAGTACACCACTGCTGAGTACAGAGAATAATAATCTTCTAGTTCGAATTTCACACTTCATAATATTTTACACCTAAAGTTACATTGGATTCAAATTTACCCTGTACCGTAGGAAAACATTTACTTATTGAAATACTTAATTACTTATTTACTCATTCACTTATCTGAGACAGCATCAGAATAATCTCAACCCTAACCTAACCTGAGCTCATTACACAAATTATAATTAGTTATAAAGACAACAAATTCTATAATTTGAAAAAAGTAGGCTACCGTACTTTTAGTTTATGATGATTTTTTTAAATTTGTTATCAGAAAAGTGATAACCAGCAACCAATATTCCTCTAGAATTTGATTATTTTCTAGCAATTCTGTCCGGGACGGAAATACAAATGATCAAAAATTGTCACAAAAATAACCGAGAAATAATAACCAACACAGCATTAAAAGTATTTTCGTCTTCATAGTTTGATAGTTAAGAAAATATGCCCCTTTCCGTTTCCAGTATGATACGTAGACTGATATTTCAACCTGAATAGTCAAAAAATGGTAGCAAGTGACAAGGGCTGACAATTCAATTGTCATTGTCCAGGATCTTGAATGGATGACGTCAACTTGGATCAACACAAGAGAACTGATTGCATTCACAGTAATTAATTCAGTGTCAAGCAGCAGCCCTATATTGAATCCACTTCGAATGTGGAATGTACGTACATTTCAATGAATCAGTGATTGTTCCGTCAGTTTCTAGAAAACAACCCGTTCATCCAAACAATTGGGGATTTGATTGAATTGATTCAACTCAATTAAAAGGATCAACAATACACAATCAATAAAGCCCTCCATTTTCCAACTGACGTTCTTCTCAATCTTCCAATGTCTGGAGTGTGGACTGAAAACACTATACACTACAAAAATTACTTCTATTCTACGCAATTTGAAACAAAGATTGGAATTTTATTGTAACTTGAGTTAACACTCCGGCTAGGTTCATTAAACTTTTATGAAAAAAAGTTTTATTTAATTCTGAGTTTGTTAAATCAAAGACAATGTATTACTTCCTATCTCCTAATCAATTCCCATCCTCTTTGGTTAAATCAATATCAAGATAAAATCAAAACAGGTAGGGTTGTGTTAGCGATAAAAATGAATGGGAATCCGATGAGTTATCAGTAGAAATCAGTATAAATTTATAGATAAACAGACAATCAGACGAATTTCATTCATTGTTTTCAAAACTGTAGTACATTTTTTATCAGTTGCTGTCTTCAATAAGTCAAGAAGTAGGCGATTCAATTCAATTGAGATGATCTCAATTCAGTTCAATGGAGTAGTAGACTATAGGCGATAGTGCGTTGAATAAAAAGATTCGTACAATGTGCAAACACTAATGTAGGTAAAAACCAAAGCGAGTAAAGGTTCTACCCGCCTTAGATAAAAACACCGTTTAAAATTCCAAGAAAACTTGAAAATTTTTGAGAAATGCAGGGGTACCCACAGGGGGGCTATGACGCAGACTGCGTCATTGAAATTCTTGGGGGGGGGGGGGTCCAAAAACGTTTTGGGGGGGCGTAAAGTTGATTGAAACCGTGTTTTACGTGACAACATTCAAAAATATACTACGAAGTCACCAGATAGAATGTCAATTGATGAAAATATATTTATAATTATTATTATACAATTAATTGAATATGAATTAGCTAAAATAGTTATGTTTTGGATTTGTGCAGGAAGTTATTATTCAAACTTAGCAAGACGCTAAGCGAGAGCTCTGAAAGTGGTTTATACAACTTTACTCTTCTTAACAGTTACTAGTTAATCAGCAGAAAGAGCAATAAGTCGATTAAAAATTATCAAAAACAGACTCAGATCAGCTATGGCAGACTCATGGTTGTCCAATCTAATGGTTCTAGCTGCAGAAAAAGATGTACTTGAGTCTATTTCTAACGAAGAAATAATTGAAAGGTTTTCTGTTTCCTCATCCCAAAGACAAAAACTTCTATGTGGGGGTTTAGAGAGATAGATTTAACAAGCTTAGAAGGTGCCTAGCTAACTTGTAGATGGTCACAGCCTACAAATTTAAAATGTTTGACTTCAAACTATTGATGTTTTTCATGTATTTTACGATAACTACTTACTAATAAGTAAGAACTGCTATAGCAAAACTTACTAAATACTAAAAATTCAGTAATTTTTCATAACTATGTCTTTATTTTGTTTCTGAAAGACACTTCTTTCGATTGTGTATTGTAAATAACTATACATGAAATGTGTGCCTTTTATGTACTTCATCCATACATAAATTCTCCCAAGATACTACACTAAGTAAATAACCTGTTGTAAATAACTACTTGTAAAGTAAATAACCTGTTGTAAAGTAAATAACTACTGTCCAATAAATGACTTAGTATTTTGAATTTTTGTGTTTTACAGATGAAGTTATTAACTCATTGTTTTCACTTCCTTTAAAGGGACAACTTTGTAGAATTATTTAGGCCCTAACCTTAATGTAATTGGAACACCGAACATAAACTTATAGGTATTTCATTTTTATTGAACATTGTGTATTTGTAATAATATCTTATTGTTTAAAAACCATTTAGGTTCAAATTCTAATTTTGGTATTTTGCAATTAAGTTTATTGAGCAGAAAAGTTCATATATTCATTTAATTGATATTTCTTTTTTACCTTTACAAAAAAATGTTACCAAGGGAAAAATCTCAAAAAATATACATACATTTTGTATATTATCGACTGGGTTTGAATTTTTTTCAACAGTTATAAAAATCTTCTTTTAGTTTTAAAAAGAATACGAGGTCTTTTTTCACATTTTTTTTTTGGGGGGGGGGGGGGGGCCTAATTTATTGGGGGGGGGGTTGGTGCTAAATTTAGGGGGGGGAGGTGCGTCATGAGGCTTAAGGGGGGGGGGTGGGCACCCCCTGAGAAATGAGTTTTAAATATCATAGACCATATTCAAGAAACATTTTAGAAAGCCATGTTGGAAGATTACGGTACCATACCTAGTGTATTTTCCCCACTCAACTTTCAATAACTCTTTACTAAGCTTACTACAACTAAGTTAATGGGCTTCAAAAAAGAGGGGTTGACTTTTTCAACACTATCAAATTATAGGCTAATGTTGAAAAAAATAAGGCCTACTGGCATGAAAGTAGCCAAACTATTTGCCAGAAGGCAAATAACGGAATAGAATAGATTGATCTGTAGATTCGTTCAGATGATTGAAAGTTTTCCTACAATGAAGTCAATGACAGTTCTAATTTACTAAAACCAATTCTCGTCTTATCTATCAATGAAGATGTGTAAAACCGTTTCCGTTGTCCGTTGATAATATATTATTATAGTGCCGTACCGTACTCATTTAATTACCCATTCATTAAAACGCGATGAGTCTTCAAAAGTTCAAGATTTAGTTATTGTCCATTAACAAATAAATCCAATAACTTAATTATTTATAAGTTATGAGATTTCGAATACAATAGTCAATAGATTTCAAATTGTGAGCTCTAGAGTTGTCAGTTAGGCTAGAATATGTTCTTGTGCATATTGATAAAATACATCCTCAATAATAGATAATTATTATGTTTATGAAATGCTGTCAAGTTATGGACATTCAATTTTTTCTCTTAACTTTTCATGTGAAATTTAACGACATGCAGTCAAATATTTGTTAAGAATAAGTATAATAACTCACTTAAACTGGCCGAGTACTTTCGAATCTATGAGATCCATCATCAGAGGCTCCTAGATCATCATGTCAGTTTTTTGGTTAGAAGTGTTGTGGTTTTTGTAAAATATGATCAAAAAAGAGTAAGAGTTTTTCTCTTACAGAAAGGATACTTTATTCAAGTTTGGCTGATTGGGAAATTCAAATATATTTACAACTATCAAGACGTACATCTTTGTTTGCAGGTTTTTAAAAATGATACGTTTGTAAAATACTACTTGATATTTAATTCTGCTATCAACAGCGTAACTAGTTCAAAACTCGTAAAGTTATGTAGTACTCTGTCTAGGCCTGTACACAAAGAAAACACTATTCTTCTTACAACTAGTAAAACTGTAATTATTTCAATTACCATCGTAAAACTAAAAGGGTTAATAGGTTAAACACTTTTCATCTTGATTTGGTTATGTATTATTCGGGTCTCAGTTAAAACAAAGAATTAAAATGATTTTAATCCGGGAGTTTCACAGTTCAATGCTCCCTTGTAGGGGTAGTTCAGAGGAGGTCCACCACGCCCGGCGTAAGGGTGGCAGGGTTGAAAAAATTCTTATTAAATGATTCTACAAGTAATTAAGGGTAGAGGGTAACCTATAGCCTATAACGTGAGGTTATTGCTGAGCATTTGAATATTTGTAAAGAAGGAGCTCTTACCTTAAAATCTTGATAATATGCACTGTTTATCCAATCACTAACGATCACTGACAACTCTCACAAACAAACAAGCTCCATCTTTGTTTTTTGGGGCCCGAAACATTGCAGCCAATCTACCTCGATTTTCGAAGTTTTATAAAATCAATTAAAATTACTATCACTAATCGATTATAAAAGCTTCCATAAGCACAAAGGTGATAAATCCAAGAGACACACTTCTTACCGTACAAACAACGTAAAGATAGAATGATGACTAACTCACCCTGCTTCTATGACTGGGAAGTTATTGGCTACTCTGAAATCCCCTCCTGAAAGGACGAAACAGCGAGAGATCTACGTAAGCGAGCAGCCGATGCCATCTAGCGTTGAAATAGACAACTACCTTCACAGACTACTGAAAAAAGAGAGGAGTACTGTAAACGGTACGCAAATTTGAACAAGTTAGTTCTGTATTACTTTACCCTTGACACAATTTCTTGAAACATTTCTAATTTCTTCTTTTATTTGAGTTCTTACGCATTTAATCAAATCATTCATTGAGATTGGAACTAAAATTTATAATTAAATAAGTTAATAATAATAATAATAATAAATCTGGAATAACTTGATAATTAGGTTACCGTATAAAAGAACGTAGAGCGTGCGGTTTTCAATGCTTTTTACAGTATTTCTTTCTTTGCTTACTAGCGATTACATACAGTCAAGGGTCAACCCTTGTGACTTTACTTCAGTTCCAGAGATAATAAATTCATCGTAAATTCGTATTTCATATAAAATAAGTTTGGGACTAATTTCATTCTCATGGCGCGCCACGAGAGAAAGTCATCGGTGATGGTGGCCAGTGTCATTCTCATGACGCGCCACCATTAGCAACAACACTGATGTCCATCTTACGAATATCTTCTTTACTTCTATCACAATATCACTGTGCATTGTTTGTGATCGATTGAAGTTGGATATGAAATATTGTGGAATTTTAGGTGCATTAACTTTTGAATACAGAAACGCTATTTTTCAAGATAGATAAGTCTTTGATTAACTATATCACCGTATTGATGATAATCAAATAACTTATTCTAAGCTTATTCGTGGTGAAGAGAAAACGTTGGTGCTCAAACATTCATCCAACTCATTTGAATTGAGTAAAATTTTTACAATATAAATTCACGTTTGAGGGAGTTAATGACATTATACAAGTAATAATGATATCGAGAAACAAGGATGTTTGAGCACAGTTAGGTACCTAAAGAAACCTTTTTAATAATGTTTCATTTTATTTTTTGTTACAATCAATAGACATTTGAATTCAAAATAAAATACATATTTGTTCCATGCATGGGCAGAGTGCCTGTGAGCAGGAAAGAGTAGCAATCTTATTAAATAGGTACACTGAATTCTATTTAAAAATTATACAAAACAAAAAATAGCCTAGAAAGATATAAAGTGTAAGCTAAATGATGGAGATGAGAGAACGATGAAATATGAATGATATGTGATAAGGTAGAAAGACTGAGTGTGAAGAAGAGAGAGAAGATAATGAAGGACAACAAACGAGTCAAGCCAAGAACAACAAAAAAGTCAATGAAAAAAAAACATACACTATCAAAAAATATAATTCGATTTAAAAAATTCATGTATCCTTAGCCTACCAACTTCCAATAACTGCCTATTAACATAACGTTTATAGACACCAAAAGAACATGCTTCTAGGGCCTTTATATGTTGTGGTAATTTTGAATATAGAATACTTGCTTTATAGAAGGAGTCTGTTGCATTAATAGATTTGAATACTCTGGGAACGCTTATACCAACATTCACAGAGCTCCTTGTTGAGTAATTGTGATGAACTTGAGTAATTATATCCAATTTATTCTTATGAATATACATGATTAAGGCTCTAGCATATAGCTGAGTAACATTAAATACTTTAAAATCATTAAATTGAGTTTCAGTTGGGTATCTACTACTCTTCTGCAAAGTCGTTTTAAGAATAGATTTTTGCATTATTTCTAAGGGGTACAAGACAGACTTTGAGGCACCACCCCACGCCAAAATGTCATATTGTAAAATTGATTGGGCGTACGCATAATATACAAGCTTTAGCATATTATTATTCATAATTTTACTTAAAAAATTGAAAGCATATAGTAGTTCCCTTAATTTATTCCTAGTGAAAGTAATATGTGAACTCCATTTCAAGCGTTTATAATACTCCCAAGTAATTATATTCTGAGACACTTTCCACCGTGTCACACACCATACAATCATCTAGCGCTTCACAATTGTGCATTCTTAACTCCATGACCACTGGGTCAGCATCTGCTCTGAGAGAAATAGGCATACATTTAGTTTTAATCACATTGACAGTGAGGTGGTTCTGGTCAAACCATTAATTTTTTAACTTTGTTCAAACCATGTTCTGCATGTTTGTACACCTCTTTCCAGGAGGAGCCATCATATGAGCCATGACCGACATATGATAAACATACAATGATCCGAAAGCCGATCAACCTCTTCAAAGTCAATGAATGACTAGAATTTTTCAACATTTTTTTAAAAATCAATTTGAGACCTACTAAAATTCTGTGAATGTTTTTATGATACCACATGTTGGGCGAATTTACTTTTGATCATTCTGGTGAAAATGCATGACAAAATTGAAATATAAACCAAAAAGGTTTCATATTATTTTAAAATCACATTCCTATGAATATGGGAATGAAACAACATTTGAGTGAATATCCACCATCAAGTGTTTAATGATTTTTTTCTTCTTGTTTAATCCATGATGTGAGTTTAAACTTGCTAATTTAAAATTGCTTAATCATCTTAACCGATTGCTTAATCGATTCCTAACGATGATGATAACCAGAGTCCGGTTTACATAACGCGGGTTTCCCTATCTGACTTGCCGTAATGCAGTAATGAAAAGAACACCTTATATCCTAATGGTGGATAAAAATTGTGCAAATAAGGGATTTTTCATAGAAATGAAAACCTTTTCTGATACTCTATTTGAAACTAATATTGACTTATCGCTCAAATAATTTCACCTAAGAGATTCCTCCCCACCCCACAATAAAAGGAATGATGTGCCCGATCAATGTGGGAAAGAACAAGTATAAATAATGTGGGTTCATTAATGCAGCCATATGGTATTCCTATGGTAGTTTATTATCTTCCAAAAAATATGGGTTCAGTACTGGGGGAATGGATATAATGCTCCATAAACTGAAAATTAGTGAACTATTTACCCTTCGGCGAGATTTCATGATTGAACCACCTACTTAATACGGAATTATTCAGTACAAATTTGATATGAAATACAACGAATATTCATTTCCTTCAAAATTAATAATTAATTTTGAAGGAAATGTATATTTGTTGTATTCCATATCATATTAGTACTTAATAACTCTGTATTCATTTCTGTAATTATTACAGAATTTAAGGATAATGAAAACCTTACCCATAATGGAATCCCATAAGAATCATTAACGTTAACATTGTAAGCAATTCAAATAAAATAATTATTGGACTTATGAAGCGTAATTAGACAATTTCTCAATATTATTTCTACTCAAGTTCAATTAAACTAATTCTATTCAAGTTCCAATACAATTGAATACAGATACCAAAAAGAATAACTCATTGTGTCCACTTTGAGAGCAAACTTCTTCAACTTTCCTCTAACAAATTAATGGTCCTCCAATAAGTCTCATACACAAAGCAGAGTCCTTGAAAAAGTATTCAATTCAATTATTTATTTAAAAGTTCTGAACAGAAACGAGAATTTACGCATATAAAAATTAATTACGGTACAATTGAATCGAATTAAAATTATTAAATTGGAATCAAAATAAAATTGAAATTGAATATCAACAGACAACTAAATGTATTTGAGCTACAGTCGTGTAATCATGGGCATACATCCCCGCTAACCCCACGTGCATTTCTAGTTTTGTAGGTAATAATTGATTAGTTTCAGCAAATAGAAACTCAGATTTGCTGAAGTAACGTGGGATGTTTTGTAAAACACAGAAATGAATTGGACCTCAAAATCTCATCTGTTTGGGCTACCTAATTCATTTCCGTATTCCACAAAAAGTCATCCTGCGTCACGTCACCAAGCATGCGATCTTATTTGCGCAGGGCTTAGAATTAGTAATTAATCAACCTTGCGTGTCAATTAATCTCTTCATCTGTCATTCTAAGCAACATGTAACAAACCTCTGACTAGTGGATATGAAACTATTGAATACGACTTTTTACAAACATTTTTGTTGATGCATATATTTATTAAATATTATATTTTTAGCTGTAACATGAGTAACAATTTAAAAATTGCCTTGGTTCAGGCTGTAACAAACCTGAACCATTAAAAACCGTAATAATAATAATAGATTACTTGAGTAGCATTACCTCCACCGATAACAACAATTACTACCAATACATCAATCACCAATATTGAAACATTCAGACTACCACATTGAAATAATGCTCGTTAAGAATATCTTTTCAATATAAAAATACGTATTTTATTTTTATTAACATGCTTCAAGAAGACAACGAAGGAAATGGGGCAGTTTTGCTGCAATCTGACTGAAGGTTTGATTAGTGATAAATATATTTTTCAATTCAAAACGCTCGTTCGCATATGGCCGAACAGTATCATGGCTACCTTCAGAATAAATGTTTCTGTAGACAAAATGTTCGTATAAATTTGTCAAGGGGCACATAACAATTCTTCAAGTATTAGGATATTGTTACTTGGAAGTTTGTATGTACTTTGTTTTTTTACCACTACTGGTCTTATCAGACCCAGCAGTAAATGTGAAATTGCAATTAATCAAATATTATTAATAATAAAAATAATAAATGAATACAATAATTACCTATTAATAGATTTACAACTCTAAGATAAGAAGAGAATGAAAAGCTATAGGTAGCGGACCACGAGAATGGCATCGGCCGAAAAGAGAGCGGTTATTTGGGAAGGGTGAAACAAACGGTACTACTTTTCAATTAGGGAAGTGATAGCCGCGAGCCGTAGCAAGTATCTTCAATCAGATAGAGATAAGCTGCGTTCTCGTAGGTCCTATTTGTAATGGTGACCGATTAGATTGGCCAGCAAAAAATACACTGTTCTCTGCTGTAAAATCACTTACTGGTGGTTCGGAACCCACCTAAAACTGTAGGTCCAACTAATAAATCACCATCATCCAACTCATTACCCACGCACAGGTCTCAAACCTATGTGAGCTTCATCCTCCAAAAAAAATTTAGACTTCACCGCATCTACAGTGTCCATGATATTCCATACCATTGAAACGTGGTCCCTAAACGTTTTTGGGAAAAAGAATGTTGATAGCCTAAAACTGCTTTGAGGCACCGCAACGATCATAAAGCATTGACAGTTTGACAGAAATTATTACACAAGAGTAATCGCGGCTAGACCGTGAAAAATAAACAGAAGTACTAGCTTTAATGGGATACATTCAATTTGAAACGGGGTTACTAGGAGCTTTTGTGGGGGTGTATTTGCCGACGAAATACAGACAGTTTTAGTACTCTGTGACGAGAAATTATTAGATTACGAGGGTAGCCCGTGAGAAAACAGAAAAGCTACTTTTAATGGAATGCAATCGATTATGAAGCGTGGCCATCAAAGAATTTGGTTGAAGTACATTCGATCATAAAACACAGACAGTTTGACAGCATTATTGCTCGGCAACTAAAAATTATTAATCACGAAGGGGAAAAAGAAGGAGGCTCCCCGAGAGAGAAGGCAGTTGGAGAACAGATTTCCTGACGAACGGACGTGTTGCTCAAATTCGTAAGAAGACTTAAAATCCGTTTCAAGAGAATACCGGTGCGGTGCTATGAGTCGTGAAAAAGTGTCGAACTTTGACATAAAAATAGTTTTTCATTAGGACATTGAAAATAACCAGTTTTCTAATGAGATAAAACGTTTTGTGATGACTATCAATTTAATTGAATGCGGGATTTCCACATCGAAAACTTCAGGGATTTAGAGAGAAAGTATATCCAGGCAGGGGTTTCCAAGATTCCGTGGGGGTGGAGGTTACGCAGTTCCGGAAGATTAGGCTGAGAATCATAGAAGAAAGTTGCTCTCCAGGCTGTAAAGAAGATAATGTATGTGGTATGTGTACAGTGCTCCGTCAGAAAAAGTGAAATGTGTGAGTAGAATAATAAAAACATTATTCTTTATTATATCTTAATATTTTATTAATATGTTTGCATCCTGAATTCCATTTGATGAAGTGTGACCCTGAGATCGAATAACTCTAGACTAATGACATATTAATATTCAAATTGTTCAGCAGTTTTTGGCATATTTTCTGACTTCAACAAAAAACCGTCTGGCGCCCAAACCATCAACAACTCTGCTTAATTTATAAAAAAAAATATTTTTTATATTTTTATTTGTATTATATATCCCAAGAAAAAAGCACACGTTGCACCATAAATGCATAACCTTACACATGCGCACTGGAGTCCTCCCTCCTCCTTCACACCACTTGTCAAACTACGCCATTCTCGTGGACCGTCACCTGCTGAACGACTCGAAGACAGGAGATACCAATGAATAAAAACAACAATCAATATGTAAAGTCAATGATAATTGTTTCAAACATATTAAACATCAAAAATTGTACAGAAATATTATACCTTTTAATTGTTATGGGTGGAAGGTTTAGACCATTCCACATCGAGAATAAGATGGTCGTAGCCGTAGCCATGCAAATGGCGGATAGCTTTAGCAGCATCAGCTCGATTCTTGAAATGAATGTAGGCGTACTCTTTACAGCGACCGGTCGTCTTGTCTTTGGCCAAGAATATCTTCGAGATAGGCCCAAATGGCTTGACCAGGTCCTCGAGATCGGCCTCTTGGGTTGATTCGGACAAATTCGAAATACGAATGGCGAGAGTGTCATCGCGTTGACGCGGATTGAGGTTTTCGACGCGTTTTCCGGTGCTATCGCGCATGCTCGGAGGAACGTACTTGGCGGTGGCCTTGGGCTTCTCCTCTTGGGCGGCCGGTCCGCCGGTGGTGCTGGGACCCACCTTGCTAACGTCCTTGGCCAGCGCCATCTTCGATTCGCGAAACGGACACCTACTGGTCCAATGGTCACCCTGACATGTTCTACACTTGACCGCACCCTTCTCACCAACTGAAAACAAAAAGGAAGGACAAATAAATGAATGAATGATAACTGAAAAATAGCGATGGAAATTATAAAAATCATAATAAAGGTGGCATTCAATATATAAACTTTTAGATATATAGATATTTAAGCATCCACTGGCCTCCCATCATGGGGGCATCTGGATTTGTCCAATGTTAAATTGAAATTTATTATTTCCATTCAGGCTATATTAATTAGGATTTTTATAATACTCTCTATATTCTTGGCTTGAATAGAAACCACAGCCCTCTAGCTCTCTCTTGAAAACCTCTTTAAATTTTTTAAAGGAAGTCTCTTATCTTAAGCCTGGCTGGTAAAACATTAAAAAGTTGAACTCCTGAATTTCTAACACCATTTGCATAGAGAGCAGTGCGATGAGTTTCATTTCACTGTCAAAGAAAGTAGCGCCCCATGTGACAAAAAAATAAATGGCTGCATTTCTGGACCGCATTGGTATGCGAATCATGTCCAAGAGAGTGTCGATGATGACGATGATGATGATGATGAGTGATGGGATTTATAGAAGATCTAGAGGGCTCAACGCACATTCCTCAGAAAGGTCGAAATGGGGTGAGGAGAGGTCGTGGTGCCAAAAAACATAGTTCTGTAGAAAATGGAGTACACTACAGTATTTTAACACCACGTGACATGAAAAATATTTGTTTTTATCACTGATTGGAATTGAAATTTAGGCAAAAATGCACTAAATAAAATAGGTAAAAATAATTTAATTGAACATTAATATAATTATAAAATTATGTCTCCCATTTTTGAACACAGACACTTACATATAATAAGAATCATTTAAAAAAAAATTAGAATACACAAGGACGAGAAATATGAATAAAAAAAAAAAATGGACGAGAAATATTGATATTTATGGTCGTGTTCTCAGTACACATGGACTATACTAACCTATGTAATAATTATTAAGGAGTCGTTTTATCAATAAGTGAATAGGAAAATGATTAAACAGTAGACCCGACTAATGAAATTGTAGATTGAACTAATGGAAAATCTATCATTAACCTATCATAGCTAACCAAAACGTTCATATCAACATAATTTCAACACTTATTATTTTAAATCAAGTGTTTCAGATTAAAAACAAACACCAAATGAAAAAAACTGGGTTATAAGTGAACTTATAAATTCGTTCAAGTGAAATTTTAAACTAATAGTGGTTAAGTGAGATAATTCATTTTGTTCTTATCGAGTGAAAGATTTTAGGAAATTTTAAATTTTTAGTCTGTGTTAACGTCAATGTTTTGGACAATGTAACATATTCAAACCGTGTGAAGGGAGCAGTTTTGGTCTTGAGTCTGTTGCGCCTTCACATTCGTAGTAAATTTTTTCAAAATAAATAAATAAACAAGAACACCTAGTCACTTAAAGACAAGAGATAAACTGAATTGGTCCAGCCTCTAATAAACACTGCCTGAATAAAATATATTATAACATGATGAAAGGAATAATTACGGGTTCTCAGTTTCTCGATAGCATCTTCCTCAATCTTATCCTGTTCTTCTTTGTTGGTGATGAACTGCATAAACACGTCTTCAGATACAAAGGTGGTTTGAGGATTGGGTCCTGGTTTATCATGCTGAGAATCGCCATATTTGGCCCAAGTTTTTTCAAAATAAATAAATAAACAAGAACACCTAGTCACTTAAAGACAAGAGATAAACTGAATTGGTCCAGCCTCTAATAAACACTGCCTGAATAAAATATATTATAACATGATGAAAGGAATAATTACGGGTTCTCAGTTTCTCGATAGCATCTTCCTCAATCTTATCCTGTTCTTCTTTGTTGGTGATGAACTGCATAAACACGTCTTCAGATACAAAGGTGGTTTGAGGATTGGGTCCTGGTTTATCATGCTGAGAATCGCCATATTTGGCCCAAGTTTTGCGGAGAGCGATGTTCTTGGAAACCACTCTCTTTTCTATTTTGTATGTCCTCACAGTTTTAACCTAAAAGACAAGCACAGTTCAAATAATGAGAACAAAAAATACATGTTAACATTGTTCATGAGAACAGTGAAATACATGTTTTACCAGAAATGGGAGGAGTCTAAGAGTTCATAGGTATATACACAGTTCCTCTCAAAAACATTACCCGTACATGGCAATCAAATTATTATAATCATCTGCCTATCACAATTAGAGCACTGCCAATCAACTCATTGAAAACTAGACTAAAAGGCATATTGATTAGTGAAGCTATTTATTGTGTTAGTGACTGACTATTTTACCATTGACTGGAAATTGTATCGGTACAAAAATGTGTATGCTATAGTGCTTGTATAATTGTATGTCTTAGTAATGACTTGTAAATTATTAATGTAAAATATGACGCTGTCAAAAACGTGTAGCCTAAATGTTCTATGACAATAAATCTTATCTTATCTTTACAGGAATATTACTAACAGCTTTCCATTGTAATTTACAAAACAGATATTTATCACACATATCAAGAACTTTCACCGCAGATAATTGCTTGACATCGAAGCTTGATTAAAGGCTATATGCTAGTGTATTGCAAATCTAGAACGTTATCAAAGATAAATGTACACTTCATAGAACGAAATAGTAAATTGTATTGGTAAAAAAATATCCAAGAATTCTGCACTGAAACAATCTAGGATTCGCTACCAACTATAAACAGATACATATGGAAAAAAATGAGTGAAATCAGAAACCAAATGCATGCATGCAAATGAATTAATAATAAAAAACAAAGTTGAATAATAAGAGATGTGGAAAGATATTTATTATAGACACAATAATTTGTGTTTTAGATCATTTCACATGTTTAGGCTATTGATTTCAATGTAAATGTAAAATTTGCACAAAAGTTTAAAATTTTAACAATAAAAAACCAATTTAATATCGAAATGAAGAGCATAATTGCGTAATTGTAAATTTGATAAGAAAATAAAATTTATTTTATTTATTTACACAAGCTTTAAAACTTGATGCATTTTTAATACACATTGGAGAAGGTGCTCAGGTAATCCCCATTTACATCGTGTTGGGGAACCATATTTATAGAGCATGATTGTTGATAAGTCCTGATAAAAAATCGTACAATAAAAAAAGTAAAAGGTCTCAACACACTCGAAACTGAGAGCCTCAAAGGAAAGTTTAGAATAAAAAAAAATAGCCCAAATTAATATAAGACTAAGCACTGTTATGTACGATTTCTGAACTGAACAATCGATGCTTTCTTATAACAATTCTATTAGGCAAAGCAAATAAAAAAGAAATATTGATATCAAGAAGAAATTAAGAGTGAGCATGATAAAATCCCAAAATATCGTTGATAATAATCGATTCACCATCATCAAATACATTGTAATAATAATTATGCATTCCTAAATGCTGATTTTGCTATATACCGCACTTTAACAGAAGAAATCACTTGAAATCCCACCTAGAGCAGAAGCTTTGCCTTCCTGGGGAGGGCATAATAGCAATATTACAAACAAATTTTAGATTGGTGTTGTTAGTTGAGAGATAACCATATCTAACCACCCCTCTCGCCATCAAGGGATTCCTCTCAATTAGTAGTCAGTTTCTACCTTACAAATTGAGCTATTATATTATATATAGTAATATTAAAATTATAATTTCAACTAGTGGGCGTGACTGGTGACTAAGGCCAGCCTATCCCTGCTTAGCCAATAGTAACATTCTGTTTAGTATATATTAAGCTGATCTGGAATTTAGTTTTAGTTTGTTTGAGATTGATAATGGAGTAACATCCGAAACTAGTATCTCTATATTTTTTAATAAATGTGGTTGTAACAATTTCGTCTTATTATTCATTATAATATATTACCTTCTTGTTATCCTCATTGTATCTGTATTCTGTTGTTATTTTCATCCCATTGTTGATAACTTCACTCGGAAGGGGCAGTGCTCCCTCCTCTTCAACTTCATCTGCCCAACTTGACTTCACACCACCATCGGGAACTGGCATTCTACAAAATATAATGACCAAAAAATCAATATAATATTTTATAGTTTTCCCAGATATTAACCATATAACCTTTGTTCGTGGGGCTAAAATACTCAGGAGATAAAAGCGAAGTTGGAACTAGGTAGAATCTTATTTCAAGAAAGATTTACTTGAATTATTGCCAATTCAAGACTCAAATAAAGACTTTCAGCCACCAGTTATCTATTCACAGTATAAGTTACTATAACTTCTGTCATATCAAATAGATGAAATAATAATAATAATAATAAATAATAATCTAAAACTGTAGGTCCAACTCATCAATCACCACCATCCAACTCATTACCCACGCACAGGTCTCAGACCTATGTGGGCTTCATCCTCAAAAATAAAAAATAAAAATACAGTTGTCATTTTCTCAACTTATCGACTTAAATGCAGAACAATTTCAAGTGAATAAGAAATAAAATTATTCCAACATGAGACATAACATATCGGGCTGGAGCCCAACGTCATTGCCTGGATGATCTTGCAGGTCTCTTGTCAGCTTTGTCATTCAAATGGTGGTTGGCGGGAATTTAAGATGAATTAGGAATTATCTTGAGGTGGTTGAAAAGTGTATGTGATTTGAAAGTGATTAAGGATGTAGTGCTTTTGCTTTTGTTCAATTAAGTGTCTATAGATTTCAAACTGTTCAAGAGTGTTTAGTTTTGGGCCTTTTCTGAGTGTGTCCTGATTCCCAAGTTGTTTTCAATGTCTGTGTACTGAAGTCATTGTTCTTTTAAATGATCTGCATACGCTGCAATTTAATTCCAATAATAATAAACCATACAACACATTTGGGGTGGGCAAATTGAAGTGTTCTGATTACTGCAAGTTCTACCATAGGACTGACAAGTCGAAACTTTAAACAAAGATACAAGGAACATATAACTTATCTGCCCTCACCAACTCCATTGGATCAGCCTTTGCAGATTATTTAATAGAACAAGGACATCAGCACACAGACATTGAAAACAACATGAACATCAGCGCACAGACTCAGTAAAGGCCCAAACTAAACAGTTTGAAATCTGTAGACACACAATTGAACAAAAGCTCATCCTAAATGAAGACCACTTTCAAATCACACACTTTTTAACCACCTTCTCAAGTTAATTCCTAATTCAACTGAAATTGCCGCCTACCACCATTTAAATAACAGAGCTGAGAAGAGACCTGCAAGACCCTTCACTTACACAAACATGTTATGCCTCATGTAAGAAAAAATTAATTTCTTATTAACTGAATAAATTTTGCTGTTTTCGTAAAATATAATCTCCGCTGTACTGAGAAATTATATTCAGAGCTCTTGATAAATATTTGCTAATCTACAGAGTACATTATTTCAACTTGCTATTTGGTGATTCATGATGATCTGCGAGTAGAATAGTTGAATTTCTTTCACTACGGTACTCGACTGACAAGCAGAACAATTTCAAGTAACAAACTGGTAAACTCAAGTGAAAGGAAAGCTACATCTGAGATCTAACCTAGCGTCTAGTATAATAGTGTGATACATTTGATCGCCAAATAAAGGATATTCATGTCAATGTTAGTTGATTACTTCCAAAATTTCATCTAATACAAAGTAAATCGCAAAAAACGGCCCAAATTCGTGCATATGGCTATTAAGTTGTTGAAACGAGATGGTGAGGATTTAGTAGTTGAACAAAACAGATTTCGCACAATGAAACATACCTGAGTTTTGAATAAACACCACCACGATAATTCTGGAATGTCTACAGTTTTGGATAATATTTCTAGCGAGTAAGTGGATATTAGATTATTTTAATTCACCAGAAAACGAACAAATAGCCTAAAATTGCAAATGGCAGCTGTAATCTAGAATGTGGCAGACTGGAGACCTCAGGTTGTGCAACCTTATTTATTATCATTCATAAAAAAACGGAATGCACAGATTACATATTTCATCTTATTTTGTTTATACCACGAAAAAAAAATAAAGTTTATTTTTTCAAAATTAAATCATGTTGAGCACATTCCATTGTAGTTTGATCTTAAATATAAAACAAAAAATAAAAAACCAGGTGTACGAGGAAAGTCCATTTTCGGTCAGCTGATTGTCACGAGACTACAGACGAACGAAAAGGTGTTGTCTGTTGTGTCTAACCTTCCACATTTATAAAAATTGATATTTAACTGTTATTTACTTTAAATAAGTGATAAAAAATGGCTCTACATTCTGCTATTAAGGGTAAATTGATTGCCGTCATTGGTGATGAGGTAAGCAATGGATAAAATTATACTGTTTGGCTACTTTGTAGTTGACTGTCAGCTTCTTGATAACTTACTACATTTTTATTTGTTTTAATTTTGGACTGCATTGAATAGAATAATGCTAGCACGATATAAATAGTATGAAGTCGCAGATCTGGAGTGGTATACAATGAATTTGATTTATATCAAATATTTTTAGAAATTAATAGCCTACATGTTACCTTGGGTATCATCATTATATTGCCCTCATTTATTTGAACTTTAGATCCATAGTCAAAATCCCAATTCCGAACAATACTGTAACGTTAATGTTTCCTCTCATATAATTATTTCTGACAGTATTGTCCGCATTCTCTATTAGAAGTCTGAACTACGAACAGACCTGACACTCGTGTCAATTAGGATACATTTAAAGTGAAGTCTATATTCCTTACATTTGAACTAATAAACTGATTTTTGATATTTATGATTTGATATTCCAGTTGAAATATGCTTAATGAAGTAGTAAAATACATTATTTGAGCGTTTATAGTTTTAATTCTTATTTTTGGGTCACCCAAACAGAAATTTATATTGCGATCTTTTGCTTCACAATTATTGAATAGTTCAGCACAATTTAACATTCGTGTTAAAGATTACCCTGTATCAGAATGGAGAACAGTTTCTCCATTTAGACGGGCCTTTTGTATTTTGATAATAAACTATTGGTTTATTTTCAGGACACCTGTGTTGGATTTCTCCTTGGAGGTGTTGGAGAAATAAATAAGAATAGACATTCAAACTTTATGGTGGTAGATAAAAGTAAGTGTCATACAATCTAATTCTCAATTGAAAATCTGTTTTCTCAATTAAAAACATTATTTACATCAATTACGATGGAACAGTGAATATTTTCATACTGAACCTAACTTGAGTAGGCTCAAGGTAGATGTAATAGGACCATTAAAACATTATAGCGGACATGATTGTATGATGAAAATAAAGCGATACAAGACAACAAGGAATGGTGGGATGTCAAGGAAATAATTAACACTTCCTAAGAATACTCTCAGATGATTTTGTTAGAATAAGAAGGGGTGAAAGTCTAGAAAGAAGGGAGCTAAAGTAAAGAAAAGTTCAAACCAATTTCCTTTTTTATTGATCAATTATTTTTTTCCAGATACTGCTGTAAGTGAAGTTGAAGAAACTTTCAAGAGATTTCTAAGAAGAGATGATCTAGATATCATTCTCATAAACCAGAATGTGAGTAGAAATTTTCAGTTGCTCATTAATTACTATCCAGTACAATTAAGATCGAGCTATCCTAACAGCCCCTTACTTAACTGATATAATCTTATCGAAAAATGAAAATCCTGCTTACTTAAGTTTTGCTTCAAGCAAGCCTTATGACCTCATTTCACTTTTGATTTTGATAATGGAAGTAGACATATTGATTATTTATCTATGTACTAAACCGTATTATGTCTTAAGAATGGGAATTTTTTATATACAATGAAAAGAAAACGACAGATTCATCACCCGAAGCTTTTCGACAACATAATTAAAAATAATTGTTCATAGTGTTTCGTACAGTTCTGTCAATCTATTATTCACGTCTTATTAAAATACTAGCCGTCAGACCCGCTTCGCTCGCCTTAGCCAGGGATCTCCATCCCCTGGAACCCGTGGGGACAAATTTTACAAATTCAGGAAAAGGGGAAAATTTTCACTAAAATTTCAACTTTTTCAGCCTCGCAATACATGAGAACGCTAAGAAACGTCAAATCCAGGCGTATTTTTGGGAAAATTTCAATAGGCACTTAACTGATATATTAAATGTCAACTTCTTTGGCTCTGTAATTCTTGAAACACTTGACACGAACACCGAAAAACGTCGATTTTGGGTATTTTTGAAAATCCGTTTTTAGCACGCGTTTAAATTATTTATCGACTGAACATATGTACCAAATTCCAATTTTTTTGGAGGAGCGGTTCTCGAGAAACGGTGATGCAGGAATTAGATTTTTCAATAAACTTCACATTTCACTATAAACCTCCAGACTGAAGAGTATTGTAAGATTTTTGACAAAGGAACTACTTGATACATGTCCTTATACAATAGCTGAATGTGCTAATCTTTAGCAGCAACGCCTATGAGTCTGATAAGTAGGCTAAAAAAATCACCCTAAAATGACGTGTAGCATGCTGTATGAGCTTAGCTAATTTTTGCGGCTTTATGTGACAAATTAATTGAAATAAAACGAATAAAAAAATAGATACATTATATAGATTCAAATTCTCATGTAGTGTTCAACCAATATCTGAACTTCTGACATGATTTATTTTGACAATACAGTATAAATAATTACAAGATTTTTCTCGTTATATACAAGAATAAACAATAATTACACGAATATTTTTCTATTTCCAGATTGCAGACATGATTCGCCATGTTATTGACTGTCACACAATGCCCATTCCAGCAGTGCTTGAGATTCCATCCAAGGATCATCCATATGACGCAAGCAAAGATTCAATTCTACGAAGAGCTAGGGTACGTTCAATTCATTCAAATTTTACCTAATTATTGAAACAATAAATAATTGTTTATATGTTGTCTGTCTTGAGAGATCTTGAATTACTTGAGCTGATTCAAGTAATAGTTCAATAGGCTATAATTGTTACAATACGCTCGCTAAATATGATCAGCTGCGTTTTTGTTGGTCCTGTTTGTAACTGTGACCGATTAGATTGGCCAGCAAAAAAGGCATTGTTCTCTGCTGTAAAATCACTTCCCGGTGGTTCGGAACCCACCTAAAACTGTAGGTCCAACTCATCAATCACCATCATCCAACTCATTACCCACGCACAGGTCTCAGACCTATGTGGGCTTCATCCTCCAAACAAAAAAAAAATGAGCTAGCAAATAAGGTTCGGTAGTCATACAAGTTAAAGCTCTCATGACCACACAATACACTTGCAGATTATGAATGCAAGACACTTGTGATTGTGTCACACGATGGTAAATAAATAAATATTGGCGAGAATTATTTTTTCTGAGCTAGTTTGAATTTACTTGTTCAAGGTTGAGCTGTGATCTGATCTGTCAAAACATTTAATTGCAATTTAATTACATTTTTTCGGAGGATAAAGCCCACATATGTCTGAGACTAATACTTTATCTTCGTTATGAAATTGATACTTGGATTTACCTTAATTACGTAATCGCCAATAATTTTGTACTTCAATGACTCGAACTTCAAGCTGACTCTGGCTCAACCTTAAGCTGGTTATGATTGGTGAAATATTATTTTGTATTCGGTAACCCAAAAAAGAATAACAGTTTTTAGGAGAGGTTCACCGGGAAATCAACATGGAATAAAACGTTCATCATGAACTCTCATCTTTCCAAAGGGATGGAGCCCACATAGGTCTGAGACCTGTGCGTGTGGAATAAGTTGGATGATGGTGATTGGTGAGTTGGACCTACAGTTTTAGGTGGGTTCCGAACCACCAGGAAGTGATTTAACACCAGAGAACAGTATTTTTTGCTGGCCAATCCAAACAATTGATCAACTTTACAGAGAGGGCCCAGGAGAGCGTTGCTTATCTTATGTGGTTGAACAGATATCTGCTACGGCTCACGACAATCACTTCACCAATCTATTGATAGATCTCATTTATAATTGGGATGACGTGTTCATGTATTCAATCTAACATTTTGTTTATTCTTGGATTTCTTGTCCCATAACGATATGCGTTGTTAATATCAACTTCTTATTGTAAAGATTTAAAGATGAGTCTCTATGACTCGAAAACGTTTGGCCAAAAGTGAGTAGAAATATTATTTATTCACAATTAAAATTGAGGGCAAGTCTTTGATGAATTTACAATAAAAAGTTAATATTGTTATCTTCCACCATTTGCACTCATTCAATTCTTGATGATGAATGTGTCACTATAATGTAATGTTATAGCTACCTCTATTCCTTATCATGGATTTCTATCAAACAGCCTCAGCTTATCATTTGCATCACTTCTGAAAGAATTCAATGTTTTGAATTCCAAGTTGGCTCAGATAATTGCTGTTTTTCACAAACTTTCTTATGAAATGTTGTGTTTTACCACAAAAGTGAATATGGTGTGTGGTTTTACATTTCAGTCTTTCACCTCTGTGAAATTTGAGTTATTTCAATATTACATCACTGAAATATGATATGATGATAGCATGGAAAAGTTGTTCTAATAAATGTTATATAAATTTACAAAATATTGCTTCCAATTTAAATAATATAAAATGTATTCTTTTTACAGGGAATGTTCAACCCAGAAGATGTTCACTAAATGCAGGATATCCTTGATAAGGACAGAAAATTGAAAGAAAAATATGTAATAGTTATTTCGTGATAGGTGTTGGTTTATCTGATCAGATATTGATTGTTATTGTGTAAAGTCTTGATGTAATATATAACTGTTGTATCGTGCTACTATTCTTTAAAAACATTTTTTTCTCAATATTCTACAGCCCTCAAAAGTGTAGATTATGTTTAATAAATTCAGTCATCAGAGACTAACTCAACTCAAAATATAAATCGCTGATATTTGATGCATTTACATTATTATCGTGAGCAGGGGCGGGCCGCTTGGCGCAGTTGGTTGGGGCGTCGCAACTTCAGCTTGCTGTCGTCCAAGTGGTCGTGGGTTCGAATCCCGCTCCACCGTCAGGCATTTATATGTAATCATTCACCTCATTACCCACGCACAAGTCACGGACTCATGTGGGCATCATCAGCAATAAAAAAAAAAAAAAAAGTCCATTAGCAGAACTTCAGCAATTTCTACATGAAAAAACTAGATCTTGTAGATTTAAAAAAATTCAAATCTTGAAGGCTTAACGAGACTATAAGAGGAGATTGGAATACATTAACAAATTATGAAGTATATCACAAGTTTTAATCTATATCCTGTTTTAAAGTTGTAATTCATTTTAATTGTTGAATACTGTGTTAAAATATTGAACTTAACATCTGTTAAGTTATAATATTTTTTTTTAATGAATAATGCATCAAAATATTTATACTTAAATCAAATAAAAATTCATTGTACATTGAACGTTCCTTTTATCATTGAATAAGATGATGTTTTGTGAGGATTTAAAATCAAGTTTGGAAGAGTTAAGCATTGATTATATTAGATTTATGTTATTAGAAACTAGTGGTAGCGATTCTGTTATATCTACTCTCTATAAACTAAACACCTCTGTAAATTAATTGGACTGTTGTATTTATAAATATTCTAAATGTTATCATTCCAATTGTGTTTTATGAGATTTATTTCATCCAAAAGTATGTATATAAATACAATAAATAACTTAGTATGAAGATTAAGATTACTCCTTGTTTTTCTTCACCTCTCCCTTAGTTATATGTCTGCATCTTGGGAATATTGATGAACTGTACAAATATTATTTGAGACCAATTTTATTGAGAGTATAATAATTATAATTTAAAATAAAAAATAATTTTAATTATTTTTATCGTGCAGCAAAACTTAGACTCCATATTGCATTTGTCGACTATTCAAATCGGCGAGGAAAACTGTACAAACAAAACTGTACAAATATTATTTGAGACCAATTTTATTGAGAGTATAATAATTATAATTTAAAATAAAAATTAATTTTAATTATTTTTATCGTGCAGCA
Organism: Conomelus anceps; assembly: GCA_948455865.1. NCBI lineage: Eukaryota > Metazoa > Arthropoda > Insecta > Hemiptera > Delphacidae > Conomelus > Conomelus anceps. The sequence continues at coordinate 37,100,316 of OX418225.1, read as the reverse complement.
AAACTTAGACTCCATATTGCATTTGTCGACTATTCAAATCGGCGAGGAAAACTGTACAAATATTATTTGAGACCAATTTTATTGAGAGTATAATAATTATAATTTAAAATAAAAATTAATTTTAATTATTTTTATCGTGCAGCAAAACTTAAGACTCCATATTGCATTTGTCGACTATTCAAATCGGCGAGGAAAACTGTACAAACAAAACTGTACAAATATTATTTGAGACCAATTTTATTGAGAGTATAATAATTATAATTTAAAATAAAAATTAATTTTAATTATTTTTATCGTGCAGCAAAACTTAGACTCCATATTGCATTTGTCGACCATTCAAATCGGCGAGGAAAGCAATTAAAATATTGAAAAGTAACACAGGAAAAAATATAATATTTATTCACCTTACAACTATAATAGATCCCCCTATTTTTTTTTTATTCTATGAAGGGCGCAAATTAATACTATGAATATAGTATACGGTATGGTAATGTAGTATATAGTAATACGGTATGGTAATATAGTGTTTAGTAATATGGTATATAATTTCCATACTAATGAATGATAGGTTATCAATATGTACGACCAATGGTACAATATGTTTAAATAATATTAGTTTCCATAGGTGATCATTTTCGTGTTAACATTTGTTTTCTTGGTTAACAAAAATGAAAAAATTGATACGGTATTTCTTTAAAAAATATAATCGACAGTACCGGTAGTTCAAGAAAAAGACTGCAATCTTATTTCTTTCACAGAATATCCGAATCTTTCAATTTAAAAAAATCGTAGATTTGAATAAAGTTATATATTTCACTTAAGAATCAACAGTATATATAATTGATAAGCATGTCAGCTGCTGGGAAAAATATATTTGATGACGAAGATTCGAAAAATCTGTTTCAACCTCCAAGAGAATCTTTATTAGATTTTTCAATTCCTGTAAAAACTCGAATAGAACGTCCGACTACTTGGGAAAAATTGTCTGAAATTGGTGTAAGAATCATAGATCTTCAAAAGGACAGATATGAAGAAGCTCTTGATCTTGTAAAGGTAAGGAGTTGAACATAGTTCCCAAACTTAATCAATTACAAAGAAGTATTTAAGTAGTAATTTTCAACACTGACTAGTTCCAGCTTCCAATACAATAATGAAGAAAATGTGAACTTAAATAGACATACCGTACTTGATTTCTAAGATATTCAGCCACGAGTGCTCGTCACTGGGCTTGAACCATTGACCATGGTAGCACTGGATTTATTCTTAAAAACCTTTCAAATTTTACAATGTCCTCATTGTGCGATAAATGAAACTAGATGTCAAATTATACTGTACGGTACTTTATTTTTACAAACAAAACTCAAGTTTCAATACTCATGGTATCATCTTCAGTTAGTGGTTGATACATGTGTATTCCCCCACAATGCATGTATAGGTTAGCCACTCCATAGGTTAAGCTGGGCATTCACGTTCCGATTTGCAGTACTACTTGCAGTCCAACCTCCAAGGTTGGATCCGAAATTGGAACGTGAATGGGCTTGTTGGAATTGTAGATGGACGAATTCCAAATGTCGACGGTGTTGGAGCGTGTGTGGGGGAGTCGGATCAAAGTCGTCCAACTTATCTCAGTCAGTGCTTGACCTTCGGGCAACTTCGGTTACATTTTTCGGCTCGAGAGTGATGCTCACAGCTGACTTGGAATAAAGTTGGATTGCAAGTAGGAGCGTGAGTGGAGTCGACTATCCATCTAGCAGTAATGCAAGTCGTACTACAAGTTGGAACGTGAATTCCCAGCTTTAGCAATATACAAATTTTCATTTCCGGTTCAACCTCCATCAACTGAAGATATGCAACTAGCATTGAACTTGAGTTTTGTATGTAAAATGAAGTAGAATTTGACTACGGTACGTCTAGCTATAAATTTAGTATACTTTAACTTTTTGTTGTAAATTTAACGACTTGCAGTTAGTTTTAAATTGTGAATATATAATAAATGTTCTCACATTTTCGAGTTCTTGAATCTCATCTTCAAGTGTTTTTGGAGGACACGTTAAGCTGTCGGTCCCGGCTGCCTCAAAACAGTCGTTAAGTCACGTCAGAGGCCCTGAACTTATTCAGGTGTGACCTGATAACTCTGACACCAGACCTGAGCCAGCCAGGTCACACGATATTATTATTATCTTCAAGCTTCGGTCAAATGTGAGTACATTTATTACATATATTCACAATTTAAAACTGATGACTGCAAGTTGTTAAATTTACAGAAAAAAGTTAATATTAACAACGCAGATCGTTATGGAACAAGAAATACAAGAATTTAGAAAACTTTATTAGTAGTATACACTTGAAGAACCTTCAACAGTGAGTAAGTAGTCCATATCACATTTTTATCTAAGTTACATTAAAAATCTAGAGTCTTGTGAGGCGAGGAGAGCCACCACATTGTAATCGATATGAAGAAAAGCCAGAATTCATTGCTTTCTTTTAATGGAAGCCATTAACGCATTTATTACAAATAAACACCACAGTTGGCTCCTCGCTGGACAATACATGCAATTGTCCATACTAACTTCATTTCCTCCCTTCACCAGCACAAAAAATCATGTAACTACCCGCTAGAAGTATACAGATATTATTGAATATTATTATTAGGGCGCTTGCCCTGGATGCAAGTGCAACATTTAAATGTTATAAACTTAATGAATATTCATATATTTTCTGTAACTAATGACATTTTATGTATTTGACATATGGCAAGTTGTTTGGGCATGGCCCAAAGATGCAGCTTAACGCCATGAATTTTAATAATAATACTGTTGTGAAAATGAAGTGTTTTACAGCGTTATCTACTGTGTCAATATCAACTTCTAAGCAATTAATTACTCTTCTTTTGACACTTTTATGATATTTACTTAGAATTTTGTAGAATATTCAATTAGAACCTTATAGAAATTTATCGACTAAGTCGAATATTTTGGAAAATGCGAGAGTCCTTTTCTGTTTATTTAGAAGTTGATAGAAAGATGGAGTTCTTTCTAGATTATTGAAAAAACCTATTTATAAGGCGAACGCTTTCATAAAAGTTGAGTTCAGTCTTCTTTGAAATGTGTCGAGATTACAAGTGTCAGTACTGATAATTAATTACCTTTTAACTTTTCATGTGAAATTTAACGACTTGCAGTCAAATATTTGTTAAGAATAAGTATAATAACTCACTTAATCTGGCCGAGCGCTTTCGAATCTATGAGATCCATCTTCAGAGGCGTGGGTTCCTAACAAATATGGTTTGTTATTCTTAACAAATATTTGACTGCAAGTCGTTAAATTTCACATGAAAAGTTAATATTAACAACGCAGTTCGTCATGGAACAAGAAATCCAGAGGAATTACCTTTTATTGTGCCTTATTAGTGGGTTATTTTACTGGTTAAATTGATAAGAGTGGACTACTCATGGCTATTGTTGTATTACGGACTTAAGCTACGTAAGTTAATTGTTATTTTTCCACGTTCTTCTTGAATTATTGGACAGCTTATTGAAAACATGTTATTTAATATTTAATAGATCGGCCTTTCAACATTTAGTGATTGATTTTTGTACAGTAATTTTGCGAACTCTTTATTAGTTGAACAATATCGATTTATCTGTTTTTGATTGCTTATTTTTGTGTAAGACATTACTGATCAGTGCGTGTTGTGGATTATTTTTGTAAATAAAGTGCGAGTGATAAATTAAAGTGTTGCCAGCGTTATTTTAGATATAGAACCCGTAACAATACTAATTGAAGTTGGTCATGAGTATTTCACTTTTATTTAAAACACTGTGTGGATATTGTTAAAATTATGCTTTAAAACATACATTTTCATCATTCGAAATAACTGTGACGCTCCAAAATAATCGTATAACGAATGGCATAGCTCTCAAGTTAACTTTTTTTCTAATGTATCAATATTTCATGTAATTCCAATAATTTTCTCGATTTGCAGAATGTGTATTATCCTGAGGAACCTCTGTGCCTATCTTTAAAGATAATGGATGATGAGGAATCATTAGATGCATTACATGAACACACTAAATGGTACGTTAAAGACAGTCAGTCATTAATAGCAGTGAAGGGAGATACCAATAAAATTGTTGGCGTTCTCATATCGAGAGTCTTCGATTCGTTAGCAGCGAAAACGTTCATTAGAATGTCTGTTAGTACTCACTCATTCATTATAATATCAATAATAGTAACTTATATTAAGTTGTAAAAATCATTAATAGTTTTGATTGATATTTCAAGAGTACTACATCACGGTGATATAGTCTTTTTGATGGAAATTGAATAAAATAAGGACAGGTATTATTAGAAGCTTGTTCTTCAAATAGCGACGCATTGTTGAAGTGATGCATTCCTATGCCTGAAATTTAAGCTGTATATCTTTTTTTTGTGACGTCTTGGAGACTCCAGTTAAGTGCAACAATATTATACACTAGATACCATAATTACTATATCAATTAGTTGAGGTGAGGCTTAATTTTTATGAGAAAGGAACTCTTGTACACTATAAAAAGCTTTATCAACTAAATATTTTTTCAATCGTTTTTAAATATTTCTATATTTTCAAGACTCTTCAAAAACTGCGGCAGCTTGTTGTAGAATTTCCTACCAATATAACTAGGTTTTTGTTTGAATAAGCTACTATTGTGACTCACCAAGTGATAATCTCCTCGGCTTCTTGTATTATAATCATGTACGTCAAGATTTTGGTTAATATCATTCGTTTTTACATATAAATTAGTTTCATACACATATAAGCAGGGTACAGTTAGGAGACCAAGTCACTTGAACAACGGCCTACATGAATCTAATCTATTTACTCTTTCTATACACCTAACCGCTTTCTTTTGGATCTTAAACACCCTATCAAGATTTTGTTTTGATGAATTACCCCATACTAAGATCGCATACCTAATATGTGACAGTAAGAGCCCATGGTAAGCTGTAAAAAGTTAATTTTTGTCATTCAATCTAGCCTTATGAACTTGAAAGAAAAACCACTCATGAATGATAAAGTAAATCTTTCTCAGAAGGCAATATTACTGTTTTAAATCAACTAAAGGTTCTCGACTAGATTCTACCATAACTGTTTTTTCATAATTTTATACCAATATAATTGGTCATATTAATAAGATCATCAAAAACAGGATTATAAAATTTAATTTAGAGCCTCGATTAACCGAGTAGATGGGACCAAGGTAGCTCGGATGGTAAAAAATACGGATAACACAACCTCTGCTGCTGTAAAATAGACAAAAACGCGACCAAAAAGGTGTGAAAAAGACTTTAATCACTACTGCTGGCGAAGTCACACTGCGCTGTGTGTAAGACAATCTCAAAGATGCTTTTATTTACATATTTTATCGCACGAGACTGTCAGTAAGATAGCCTCTAATATGTTAATTTTTTATTGTAAATTTAACGACTTGCAGTCAGTTTTTGATTGTGAATATATAATAATTGTACTCACACTTGTCCGAACATTTTCAAGTTATAGAAACTCATCTTCAAGGCTAAGTGTGAGTACAATTATTATATATTCACAATTAAAAACTGACTGCAAGTCGTTAAATTTACAATGAAAAGTTAATATTAACAACGCAGATCGTAATGGAACAAGAAATCCAAGAACTCAAATGTTTTAATTTGAATTATTCTAATACTTTGATGATTAGAAAATCACAGTAATTAGTGCTTTGCAGTTTACATTAACGAAACACAATTGTAAGAAGTGATAGCCGTGAGCCGTAGCAGGTATCTGTTCAATCATAAAGTGATAAGCTAAGAACTCGTGGGCTCTCTTTGTAAGGGTGACCGATTGGATTGACCAGCAAAAAATACTGTTGTCTGCTGTAAAATCACTTCCAATGATTCCACAGTTTGGAACCCACCTACAACTTTAGGTCCAACTGATCTATCACCATCATCCAATTTATTACCCATGCACAGATCTCAGACCTATTTGGTTTTCATCATAAAAAAATTGGCTGACATACTGCACCGCGGTTACGCGCCGGTAGCTCGATTAACCCAAAACCCAGTTGATCGGGACTGGGATAACCGGAGCTCTACTGTGCTCCAAATAATGATTTGTGTCTATACAATATAATTATGGTGCAATTTTGAAAGACAAGCCCTAATTGTCTTTAGATGAATTCTTCAAGTCTTAATAAATAACTTCAATTACAGACGTATACAAAATAAATATGGTAGCCTAAGTTTTAAGTTTAATGTATAAGACTCCTTGCACAGTGGAGCGTCCAATACTACTCTAAAGCCGCGTCTCCACCAACCGAAAATGCTCGGCGAACAGTGTTCGCTAGAATTATCTGATGTCGCCGAACATTGTTTGGTGTTGGTTTGGTGTGGACGCCTTCTCGAACATTATGATCGGTGTGGTGGGGGTAGTGGCGGGAACCTGTTGTTGGTCGTCACTGCTCGCTCACAGACCGAACATTTCAATTGAACACACGAACATGTTCGGTGACCCATATGTTTAATGTTCGTTCGTTTTTTGTATTTGCCAACAATGTTCGGCAGACATGTTCGGTTGGTGGAGACGCGGCTTAATCTGCCACATCATCCCACAGGTTTCCATTTGTTTTTGTGATGGTGATTATTATCATCGAATATTGAATGTTCCACTATGCAAGCAGCCTAATTTCATATACAGCCTAAAAAAAACAAGCAGTCTACATTCATATTCATAAAAATACAAATCATTCATATTCATACATATACAATACAATCATATTCGATGAATGTTCTCCTCAGATATACAAAGGTGAGAATTTCAAAAAGATTCAACGCTTCAGAAACCATTTTCTAAAATATGTTGATCTGAAGAAAATATATGGTACAGACGTGTGGAATTGTATCTATTTATGTACTGTCGACCCTGATTATAGGAGATTGGGTGAGTGATTTTACAAAGATTTTTTTTCATGATGAGGTGTGTGTGTGTGTTTTGATAATAGGATAAAAATGATTATGCAAAATAAGGAAGGCTGAACGGGAATCAAACTCTTGGCCACAGGAATAGTAGTCAGAGATAAGCTCACTAACCGATCACTACTGCGGCTACCACATGTTTGGAAATGTGTTAAAAATTGGACAAGATTCAAGCAAGCTGTGCTGATAAATCATAGGCCTATATAACCTACATCTTAATCATTCAAATAAAAATTAAAACTTAAAAATATCTTTCAAATTGTAACTGATATTGTCAATTGATAAATATTATTATTTTCTTTACATATATCTCTAAAAAAAGGTAATTGAAGAATTACTGACTTTTTATGATAAGTTCAACGACTTGTAGTCAATTTCAATTTAGAAAAAATAATATTCTTACTCACTTTTGGTCAAACGTTTTCGATTTAAATTGACTTCAAATTGAATAGAATTAAAATTGACTGCAAGTCATTGAATTTACAAAAAAAAATTAACAACGCGCAGATCGTTATGGAACAAGAAATCCAGGAAGAATTACTGGTTGATATTACAATATAGAAATTACAAGTTGATAAACTAGTACGGTAATAAGACAAGTTGGCTAGTAATTCATAACCAACCAACAACTCAATATTGAAGAATTCATGATTTCATGTAAAGGCGGGTTTTCCTAGTTCCGCACTTTTTGTTTAGCGCACTGCGCACCTGTATTGCCAGACGCAAACTAAATAATTGTGGGAATTTGGTTCAAGATTACCGTAAATTAAATTGATGCGTACGATAATTTCAAGCCAAATCCCCACAATTCTTTAGTTTGTGTTTCGCAATACTGGTACGCTACGCAAAAAGTGCGGAGCTAGGAAACCCCATCTTAAGAATACTAAGAAACTGCAATATTTTAATGCCGATACTGAATAATATCAGTTGGAACTAACAATATTTTAGTGTAGCCTCTTTTCGAATACTCTTTATAAAATTTTTGTTTGCTTGTTTTTTCAATTTACAGGGATTGGAAATGCTCTTTTTGGAGCTGTTATTGAACAGGCAAGGCTATTCAAAGTCAATGTAGTATGCGGTACATTCACGAGCTATCCATTACAGATGCTAGCACAGAAAAATGAGTTTGAAAACTTACTTGAAGTACAATACATTGAATGGATTGAAAACAGAAACGTAGTATTCAAAAATACAGGAGAAAATAATTTTTCGGCAATGTTCATGGGGAAATGTATCGGGGAAATAAGCGAAGATAATGTGATTAATAAAGAAGAAACACCAAGTACTTCTTTATCAGGGAATTTGGAAAATATCGATGATAAGGACTGAACATTTAGATCAACTCACCAACTAGGACTAGCCTATTCAGTAGGATTATTTTTTCACATTCTGTTAAAGAGTGTTCTGGTGAAGTCTCTGAAATACCCCTACTGTTCATCTCAACTCCTGAATGACGAAATCCACTGCCTTGAATGTTGTCAACCAGTTCTATAAATTTCAAATACAGTTCTATATTATACATTAAAAAATTAGTATCATATTCATTTATTGATTGTTTTAAATGACACCAATTGGTACAACTCATCAAAGACGATGAGTAGCCCTATAATAAGTTGGTTGTGAACAAATGAACTCATTGATATTGTGATGAGTGGAACGTGTAATGTAAGTTTATTTTGAAATATTTACTCGTGTTTCGGAGGACACGTTATAAGCCCGTCGGTCCAAGAAACTAGACCTGAGCCAGCCAGGTCACTCGATATTACTATTTACTCGATAAATTTTATGACAGAAATGTATTCCAACTCACAAAATCATCAAATTCTAAATTCTATTAAAAAAAAACAGAGTTCATTACATATCAATGAAACATAAACCTTTGGATAATGTCAATGATATGAAAAGTTATAATACAAGAATAGAAAACAAATGAAAGCCCGAGAAAATCTATGTGGGGCATGAGAAAAAAAATAATAACCTTAAACAGAACTGATACACAATAATCTGTTTAAAGCAGAATTTTTTATCACAAAACGAAAAAGGTATATTTATTTTTTCATGGAAAACAATTTTCACGTATCTGGGTGCGTGGTTTCTGAGAATCAGTAAACAATTCAAATTTATTCAAAGATAGGAGATTTTGGGGCATTGAAAAGCTTAGTTTAGTTGGTCGTTTTAGCAGTACTCTGGTAGTACTAAGCTTTCTGTGTACTGTGTTTAGTATAATGTGTGAATTAAATTCGTTTGCCTTATATTACAAAAGAGATATCAAATTTTAAAGTATTGTTTTTTCTTCTCTTGCTTATGAAGTTCACATGAGTTTGAGACTTGCAAGTAGGTATTGAGGTGAATGATACAATGAAATTATGAATGAAGGACCTACAGTTTTAGGTGAGTTCCAAACTACCGGGTAAACAGGTATAATAAATCATATGACGTCGTTATTTTTACCAGTAACCTTCCAAGTGCAGTGTCGAGCGCTCGTTACTGAACATCATAATAACCCTAACACCATGATTGGTGAGCAGCCTTTATTGAAACTGCCAAGGAAGAACTATTGTAAAACAATGGATGTTGAGGCTGTGCGCAGGAGTTTGGTCATAATTTTTGTTTGAATTTCCAAGTATTGAATGTTATAGAGGTATTGAAATGTTATATATTGGCATGAGAAGAAATTGTTCGGTCTTTGGGGGTAATTGATCTTTTCTACAAGTTATTTTAAACTTTTGGTGATTTTTATAACTGTAAGATTCCTTTACCAATAGAATAGCATATTTTTTTATTTCAAACATTCTTTTTCATAAATAAATTAAAAAATGGAAAATTTTGATTTTCCAAAAATTTATTTATTTGAGAGTGTTCTATTGAGATTAAAAATATGTCACTCTATTCCTCGAGGTATCTTTTAATTATACAAAAGTTCAAAATGACTTGTAGGAGAGATCAATTGCCCCAAAACCCCGAAAAATTTCAACTTCAAGCCCCATATTTCACAAAATAATTGACGACAAATATTTCTTCCAAAGCAATAGGTATTAGATAATATGGCAATAGATAACTTTTAAAACCTTAATAAAATTTAATATACAAAACTTCAAACAAAATTACACAGCCTTACACAGTACATTAACCACAGAAAACTGATAAGAACGCAAGGAGTTAAAATTGCCAGAGAAAATGGAAAAACCAATGAACAAAAATGTTTGAGTTCAATTTACGTCATTCTCACAAGTTTATAAGAGAATAGTTTACAATAACATTACCATCTAATTAGTTAGAGCTATTTTGTTTCTGTATGCTAACGGATGCTCTGGTGAGGCTTTGAAATACTCATCAACTGTAGGATATTTACTGCCTCCAATATTGTCAACTAGTTCTATGAATTTTATGTTGAGTTTGCCAACTCTCCAATCGTGACCTGAAATGAGATTTCAACAGTTTTTATACAGTTTTTCGACACTACTGAATCGTAAATATTATACTATTTACAAGGATGACACAGATTAATATTAATTTCTAATAACAATGAGACCCTGCGATCATAAGAAATTGATTTAAGCAATCAGTAGCAGAAACTGAGACTTCGAGGTATCGTGGGCGCAAATAGCATACATTTTTTTAGTAGATTATATCTTGGAGACTCCAGTTATGGAGTATAAGACAAGTCAGATTAACAATTATACTATCTTACACACTAGTTACCAAAATTACTATATTAATTAATTCAGGTGAGGCTTAAATTTGATTTGAAAGGAACTCTTGTACACTATAAAAAGCTTTATCAACTAAATATTTTTTCAGTTGTTTTTTAAATATTTCTATATTTTCAAGACTCTGTAGAGTTTCCTACCAATATAACTAGGAAGTACCAATATAACCATTATCTTAGCAAGTACAGTATTTTTCCTATTTTTATCCGGAACTCTGCAATTAATGCAGAAAACAATTGAAGATGCGTGCGAGCCTAAAGCAAATCGGACACTTGTGTAACTTGAGAAAAAATTATGTTTTGCAACTCAATAACTTGAAATCAATCATCTCATCACACTTTATTGTAGTGTAAGAAGATAGTATTCTCAGATAATTTCTAACGTTTCATCATTAACGCTGCTGATATCATTTTCTTCATTCAGTAAATTTTATAAAACCTAATATCAAAACTGACACTGTATTTCACTTTCATATAATGTTTTACTCACATATATTGGAGATACTTGAGGGATGCATTTCGCTTCTGAAAAGAAGCTTCGTCAGCCTCTATACAGTGTCAGTTTTAATATTAGATTGTTCATTAAGTATTTTGTCATGGAAAACATCACACATTTATAAAACCAATCAATAACACTTTGAAAATCGTTTAGCTTGAAAAATCACTCTTACAACTCATCAAAAGCTCGTTCAACATTTAATTAAAATCAAATCAACTCATCACACTCTAAAAAAGTAACAATTTATAATTAGAATTCTTAGATAATTTCAAATGTTTCAACATCAAAACTGCTGATATTTCCTGTCTTTATTCAGTTATGTTTTAAATAATCAGATAAATTCATCAATTATTGCATGAAGAAATAGATTCACCGCTTACTTTAGGTTACAGAAATGCTGTAACATACAGGAAAAAGATGTCAATCCCATTTGTTGACAAATATGGCGGACGTTGCCAACATACGTATTCTAGTTCTAATTACTTGACTAACGTGATAACGAATCAAAGGAGTATAAATCTAAATTGAAATATAATGCGCGTATGATGCAGTCTACCTATCCTAATAAGATCTTGATTACAGAAGTCCGAATAAATACCACAAAATGCATCAAAATAGTATCAGACGCGTTTCTATAGTCATCATCCACCAATTCTACAATGGCTTTGTGAGTTGTAATCTTGATTACAAAAGTTCAAATAACTACCACAAAATGCATCAAAATAGTATCAGATGCGTTTCTATGGCCGTTATCCGCTAATTCTACTATAGCGCTTGTGAGTTGATTAAGTGGAAAATTAGAAAATTTATAGAAGTATCAAGTTTTTGCATTGATAACGGACATTTTTTGTAACTACAAGATGTTTATAATTGAACAAACCTCTACGCTACTAAAAATTACAACAGATTGTAGGAGCCGTGGAATGAAACTTCAAAAAGATAAGAAAGCTATAATATCAATATTTATAGTTAAGCTATGAATTTTTATATATTTGAAAAACAATACTCACCCTTCGGCCAAGTTGCCATAACTGGATGCTTGGAAAATAAGGCCTCTTTTCCCCAATTCCATTCATCAGAGTCTTTATCCAGCTTGAATTGAAAATAAAAAAATATACATATAATTATAGCCTACCGCACATTGGAGTTCAATAAGTATTTCAATTTCGATAGTTGTGCAACATCAATTTCTATTAATCGATTAATATTGTATGGAGTTATAATACGCAGCCTTGCATACTACTTTGCACTAACTTCTAATTTTGCATTACTACTAACGTGTAATAGTACTTGCATAATGAGTACATGAAATCAACACGACAAAAGATGCTTCAGACCACATTCCTTTTATTCATAGCTGATTGTTATGTTGCTGCAACATAGTGAGTCAGTTGCTGTTGTTGTTGGCTCTCAGAGTGAAGACAATCCAACTTGTTTAAATAATAATTAACTTTCTAAACTCAATTAAATATTAACTTTTCATGTGAAATTTAACGACTTGCAGTCAAATATTTGTTAATATTTGTATAACTCACTTAATCTGTAGGCCGAGCGCTTTCGAATCTATGAGATCCATCTTCAGAGGCGTAGATGGATCTCATAGATTCGAAAGCGCTCGGCCTACAGATTAAGTGAGTTATACTTATTCTCAACAAATATTTGACTGCAAGTCGTTAAATTTCACATGAAAAGTTAATATTAACAACGCAGTTCGTCATGGAACAAGAAATCCAGGAATTCAATTAAATATAATGATATTAATCATACGTCGGTATTATTTACAACACAGCAAACCATTCATATTACCTAAATCACAAATTAATCTCTCATTATTTGTGTTCCAAATGCCATTTGATCAGGATGTCGATAATTTAATCAACTATTAAAACCACTTTCAGAACAGTAAGTTCAACACCGCATTATCAATAGAATATACGCTCGTTTTAATTTTTTGTACTTATATATATAGTTATGTATACAAATAGGTATGAAAATTGAACATGTGAACGCTAAGAATGAATCTCTTGTCATGGTCTTATAATTATAACGTCGAGCCAACGTGTAAAAATCATTAGCAGAGTTCTGCCTATAGAAATTTTTCATTAAGTTCACGTCCTTTAAGAAAAGATAAGTGGTAATGCTAATAATAACTATGCGATACTATTTTAAATGTTAATATGAGATATGGTAGGCTTACTAAGTTAACTATGTCATACTTTGTTACCTATGTAACATGTATCTGGAAATAAAAAATCTTGACCAATTTTCTATAAAATTACAAGTTTTGCATTTTCATGATTCCAATAACCTTAGTTGGGAAAAATCACTACTTGTTCAATCAATTCGCAATAGTCAGCGAAGTCCTCTTATATACCTACTATTAGGATAGAGTGTAGATAATTAAAGTATTTTAAAAATTAGAATAAAATATAACGAATGAAATAAACTATTAGAATAATTTTACTTAAAGATAAGTAAAAGTATTTTGAAATTGTACATCGAGCCAACCAAGACTTTGTGGTTGAAGTCAGGGCGCTATGGCGCGCAAAATAATTGGATGAATATCATTCTCGGATGCCCTGTGCCCTCAAGGAAGTCAAAGTCATTAAAAATAAACGCCGTTATTAAAATAAAATAAGAATCAGAAAATATTTCTTACAAATTCAAAATCGCCAGTCAAAATGACCTGAGGACATCTTGGGTCTTCAGGATCAAGATTTCTGGTATCACAGAATGTTCCTTGAGCAAGTGATACAGATATAGAACTCCTCACATCATCCTTTAAAGAAAATGAAACAATAGAGCATAGAAGTGAGAAAAAACATCAACAATAAAGCAGTTAATAATTGTTATTTAGATGGTGAATGTATGTATTTAAAAATGAATGCTAAAGATTATTTTAAAAGTAGTAGGCCTATGGAAATTTCTCTGAAACGGTGATAGCATTTCTTATTTCTGTTAGCAAGAACTATAGGTAAGTTTCTTGTATATTTATACTCTTACATATTACGTACGTTTACTGAAGTGAGAATTGACGTCAAGTCATCATACAAAGAAAGAAGATAACTGATGAAAAAATAACAAGTGTAATATAAAGATAGACTGATTATTTGATAAAGTATCAACATCAACATCCTGTCTCGGAATAATCAACTATCAGTATACAATATTAAACAGATAAATAATAGGATCGTCCGCCATTCACAAATAATGAATTAAAATAATTAATTTTTTTAAAAAGAATGCAGCTTAGAACAATAGCGTACCGAGGTTTCAAGCGCCCTGGAGCGGAAGTGTCTTTCGATGCCCCCCACCCACCAAAAAAAAATCGGTCTCACATTCAACCACCCGATTGGACTGTTTTTAATATAGTGGTCATTTAAAGAATCCCGCCTCTAGCTATTTGTCAGAGATGCGAATCTCCGATGTAGGATTTTTTGCCAGGCCAGATTCTACTTTAATCAATTTCCAAACATCTTGTTTTTGATTTTTTTCATTTTTCTATCAATTTATTTGCAGTTATTTTTCTAGAATTTTGTGATTCATATGAAAATTTTCTTTTATTTTGGAAGTAGGATTCAAAATTGAAGTATTTCAGTCCTGTTCTTGTTAATGTAAAAACCATTGAACTTCTAGTGGATTTATTTTTTTCAGAATAAATTCAGTCTTCATTCAATTACTTGAAATTGTTATACCTTTTGTCACCCAATATAAATTATTGTTTTGGCTTTGCTACTTTTTAGACCATTTACTACTTTTGATTAGACCGTTTTGCATTCTGTCTGTTAGTAAAGCATTTACGGCTAAACTCATGAACCAATTTCTTTCATTCATTGAACCGATTTCTTTCATTCAATGAACCGATCTCATTCATTTGACATGAATGTTCCTTTTAGTAATGCGCAGCGATGTATAGGCTACATACGGTTTTTTAAATTGCGTTGCATTTTCCCCTTTTGGCCTTCATTATAGTAATACATTTTTTGTAAGTAAAAGGCAATTTTATCTCAAGAACGGTGCGCCCCTCAGAGCCTTGCGCCCTGGAGCGACTGCTCCACTCGCTCCATTATCGGTACACCACTGGCTTAGAATACATTGTGTAGAATATATGTGTATTCCTGAATTAAGCTCTCAAAAAAAGTAATATGAATAATTACAATAACTGTGCTCGGATTGGTCAAGCAGCAGAAGACAATACTTCTGCTATTAATAATGGTTTTTCCTTCAATATGAGTAGAATTCACAATTTACATTTGAAATATATTTGGATTCTTGGTAATTCACCAAAAGAAGTTAATATTTTGGAATGTAAATACTACAGTATGTGATTATGGTGAAGCAATCAATCATTGTACTTTTAGTTTTCAATTTCCAATAAAATCGTTATACTAATGCAACAAAGTGAAAATAAGACTGATTAAGATTTCCAACAAAATTATTTTATAACTTCAAAATCTATTAAAATTGAAGGTGACAATTATCACTTGAGGCCCCTAAATATCATTCAATAATGTGGAGCTTGACAGTACGATTTAGTCATGAAAATACTCAACATTCTATAAGGATAAGATTTTCTAATATCAAAACTGACACTGTATTTCTATTTAATATATGATTTTCACTCACTTATACTGGCGGGCTGATGAAGCTTCTCTTTAGAAGTGAAATGCATCCCTCCAGAATCTCCAGTATAAGTGAGTGAAAATTATATATTAAATAGAAATATACTGTCAGTTTGGATATTAGATATGTATCAAGTATTTCGTCATGGAAAACATCACAGGTAAGATTTTTGGTAGTTCTACAGAAATAATTAATGTACCCTTAAATCTCTGGATCCTGGATCTTTGAATGTGGTGTATACGTAAGGAATTCCAGAACTGTTATTTGAAGGACCATCAGAAAAAGAGAAAACTCTTGATACTGGAAAGCCTCTAGTGACATCATTCTGATGCGATATATGTGACACAGAACACCAGTCTAAAAATATAAATCATTGACATTAATAATATAAATAGAATAAATGATAATAATAATAACGAACATATTCATTTCTATTCTGTATTATGTTCAGCTCACACGCATACTCTATGTCTAGAAACTTAATTTCTCAATAATAGAATGTTCAATTGGGGGAAACATTGAATGAAAGCTGTCAAAAAAGTGAAATAGAAAAACGGGGGCTGAAATAATAATTTACGGTCAAAATCAGTTATGTTCCCACAACTAATAAATTTTTTCTATTGGGTTTAAACCGGATAAAACTATATTATTTTGCCACTGGGCAGTTTATCAAGTAAATCGGAAACATTTAAAGGTATTCCAGTCGGCATTGTCGTTAATCTTGTCTGTCTCAGACAACGGTTCGTCGACAACGCATCGCCGCGAGTATTTAAAACATATTTCTAAAATTTGTAATTTTCATCATTATTTTTTTTTTGGCGGATGAAGCCCACATAGGTCTGAGACCTGTGCGTGGGTGATGCGTTGGATGATGGTGATTGATGAGTTGGACCTACAGTTTTAGGTGGGTTCCGAACCACCGGGAAGTGATTTTACAGCAGAGAACAGTGTATTTTTGCTGGCCAATCTAATCGGTCACCGTCACAAACAGGACCCAGGACAACGCAGCTTATCTCTATCTGATTGAACAGATACCTGCTACGGCTCGCGGCTATCACTTTTGCTATTACATTGCTACCACTATAGATACTATTCATTGACTATATGGGAATATAATGACTCTGTTTGGAAAAAATACTGTTGGGGGCACATAAAGTATTTTGACCCAATTCACTGTTTCTTACTGACCTAAACTGTTTTGAACATTTAAAAGGTTACCGTAGAGGTACGCATACATTTTGAATAATAAGACGAAATTGTCACAACCACATTTATTAAAAAAATACTGACGAGAAACTAGTTTTGGTTGTTATACCATTATCAATCTCAATCTCAGTTTGATTGAGATTGATAATGTAATCTCAGTTTGATTGAGATTGATAATGTAATAACAACAAAAACTAGTTTCTCAATATTTTTTTAATAAATAAGGTTGTGACAATTTCGTCTTATTATTCATTATGGATACCTTCAAAAATATCACCTTCGCCACTACAAAGAAAATTACGCATACATTTACTTAGAAAATGGCTTTTATTTTCCAGTCATAAAATAGTTTATTATGAAATGAAATAGTAAATTAAAAAGAAACTAGCATTTTTGGACTTTGTTCGTATGGCACAGACCCTGTAGCAAAGTCTATATATTATAAGGCTCTGTTTTTGAATACATATTTTTAACTAGGATTAGTGCAGGGGAAAAAATATGAGGGCCTTTCAGAATATTCTTCTCCCAGAAGATTCCTTTAGTATAATTTATTATTTGTTGAGAAATTTCTAAGTGCCCAAATTCTGTAGACTATAATAAATGAGAAATTAACTATACCTACACAAACATACTGTACGGTACTTTACTTGATAAATTTTCTCTTTACGATTAAAAGTTTTGTTTGAAACAGACAAATTGCATTCAGCAGATGAGTTACCGTTGAGAGCAACAGTAATTTTATTGTAATTATATTTTGTATTGGATTTTAATTATCTTGTATTGGGTTCTTGATTGTAATTTCAAAGTTGAGAAAAAGTATATAGGTAGCAGACTGTAGACGGTAGCGACGGCGTTAAAGGGGCCTTGGGCACCTTAAAAACTATTTATTAAATTTCTTTTTTAGTTCACTTACCAGAATTTCGAACAATGTATCGAGCATACTGAGCTGCCTGGTCCACGGGTGGTGGGGGAGGTGATGTTGGGGGAGGTGATGTTGGCGGCGTATACGCACTTACACTACTTACAATTACTGGCGTGTTTGCGTGCACCCCAGTTTTAGCAAACAGCATAAGAGGAAGCAAATAGAGCATTTTGAGTTTGTCTGAAAGAAATAAAATTCAACTGATGACCACAAGCTTCTAGATTTGAGATCAAGCAAATATAAAATATATAGGTGGATGGCTACAACAAGGCCGTCAAATAATGGTCTTTTGGCGCCCGAAGTAAGAATTTGACAAGAAACCCCACCTCAACCATAATGGGACACTACATAAGATTTCAATTTATCATCCAAGTGTTAATTATCCATTATGTGTCCATGTGTTTACCAGAAATAATTTTTTATTGTAACTGTGTGATTTCGAAGATAAATTTAAACACCGCAGCAGAACGAACCTACAAACTAAAAAAGTGCAGCCTAAGCTCAAGCGCATTATAAAGTATAATATTATTTTTAAATAAACAGTCGTGTTTTATCAGCAGTTCTTTTTTCAAATTCAGTAGTATTGATAAAATTCCTGTTTCCTATTATACTCCTTCACTTTTTGGGAAAATTTAGCAAGATTTTTCAATATTATTTAATGATTGAGTTGCTTATTTTAAAATAATTTCTAAGCATTTTTGGGCTTTCAGATAAAGCCAAACAATCAGAAAATGCTATTTAGTTTAACCTTGAACTTTCAAGTTGAAATGAAACGTCTCATCCACCCAAAAATTGGTGGTTTATAAGATGGGAATGATTTAAAGAAAGTTATTGCTTTTTCTATCACAGCACAGGTCAGTTGATTTTGGGTTGGTTTGAAGAATTACACGGTGTTTTCAGTGTTCAAAATTAATAAAAGTAGTTGGGGAGAAAAACTTAGGCTACTTCACAAATAAATTTTATTCATTTTTTAGAAAAAAAAATTGATCTTGGAAAAAACATCACCTATAATAAATATACCCACCTATATACTTTATAAAATGGCAAGGCAGAGGCAAAGCACAGAAACCAAAAGATAATCAGTTCAGAACTTCAGACACACAATTGTCTTGGCGGATAACTAGATTCTGAACAAAAAATGACATGTCATTGTATGGAAATAAATTTCAAACAATAATAATAGGTCGCACTATTTCATTCTACCTACCGTGCGTTCGTTGATGATGACAGCTAGTTATTCTGTAACTTATCTGATGTTAATAAAATATTTTATTACATCAAGCAATTTATTTGTTCATCTCCAAATGTCAACAAACCGAGTAATCATAATCATGAACACAAAAAACTGAAGAATAACTAGTACTATATTATTCAAATCTATTGTTAATGACGCATGAGTTTAATGGTCATTGTCATTGTTTAAAACTTTCTCAAAGTTGATTTATTGATGCCCGAATTGGTTCGCTGTTGATGTTGGTACGTTTGAAAGAAAATTTAATCAGCTGTTTAATGTCATATTCTGAGTTAACAGCCGTTTTGTAAGCTGCTTCATGAAAATAGAAAATCATGATCATATGTCATTTGTCTATCAATATCATCACGATTTATCAGCCAGTTAATTTTAGATTTAGATTTTAGTTTTTAGGATAATTTTGTTAACACTTTTATAAGCATATCCTTCAATAGCACTATTTAATGCTTATTCGAAGTCTGATGCAGACATTCAGCAATTTGGTTATCTTTCTGGTTTACCAAATTGTTTTTCGTTCAAGACATAACCTAACTTGACGCCTGAAAACTATCAAACATTTACGTAAGTGTCTGTCAAATTATCAACTTTATTTATTAATTCTAAGATAATGCTTTATGAGCATGCATCAACGACGAATTATATCATTTGTTAATGTTCTTGGAAAAATAGATTGAGTGAGAAATGGTTATATTATGATTGCCAAATTCAGTTCTAACATAAAGCAGACATGCACGAATTTCATCGATATATTTTATGGAATAAATGTTTCATAAAAATCCGAGGTTGCAATGGAGTTATTGTTCGTTTTTTTGCAGTTTCGTTGATATACGATTCAAACACCCAAGATTATTTTCATGCCTTAGGCCTATTTTAAAATTAGGTTTTATTATTTTATGGTCTATGCAGTGCTCGAAATCCTTACTCAGTGGTGTGCAGTTGCTTCATTGTCAATTTATAATGCTGATTTCAATATATTAAACGATGATAACTGTGGTACATTTTCATGGAGAAACGAAGTTTAGACACCATTTCATTATTCAATATAAGGGTTCTGTATGTCACTTTTCCTTTTACAAGAAAAGTATTTTGTCAATTAATTCGTCTCGTATTTGCAGGATGTCTGAGTTGGATGATTCGGTTCTTGATAAGTTGGTTGATCTGCTTGAAGAGGGTGGAGTAAAAATTTTCAAAGGAGACACCAAGCTCACTCTACCAGTATGTGTGCTGCAGAGGATAAACGCAGCGCTGCAACAGATCGACTCGTCCAGTACGGAATCGATTCCGGAGCGTCTCCAGTTTCTTCAGGAGTTCGTCAGGAGAACACCAAAATTGAAAGTTACCAAATCGAAAGGGCTAATAGCCACAGTTGACATAACAAGATTTGTGAATGTACGCTACTTGGAAATGGATCAGATACCGATACATTTGGTGAAAGGCCTGCAGGCTTTGAGGCCTCAGCTGGAGGCGCTTGTCTGTCATGGATGCTCTGCAAACTATGAGGGCCATTCAGCCACTGAGGAAGCCAATTCTTCGGATAGTTTGTTTCAGTGGTTGCCTTACAATGGGCGTGATAGAGGCGGATTTCAGTGTTTGGTTGAAGATACTGAACCGAACTCACTCGATGCTGAAGAATCTGTAAGTTCTATTTGATGAATTGTAGAATTATTTGTTAAATTGTAGCCTTGTGTTGAGTTGAATTGAATGAGAATTCAGAAATTATCAACGTCTGTAGTCGTTATCATTTGCGATATTCCAACTAGCTATAAATAGCCATTCCAACTAGGCTAGTAAACGCCCTAGACCTAATTCCTGGCAAAGTCCTACATAATGATGTTGAAGATCCATCTTGTTTACACTAATATATAATGAAAACTTAAAAACAATTTCAAGTGGAAATCATGATTCACGTTATGGCGTGACGGCCGTTTCACTCTGATGTTAACGTCAGACGACCTACAGTACACTCTTACTTCACAACTAAGTTTACCCTCACAACTTCACTTTAGTAAACTCACCGTATAAAAATTGCTGGAGGGTCTCATTAACTTTTTAATATTAATTTCTAGACAAGGATCTGAGACCAGTTTTTTTTTTTCAAATCAGGGAATACAAGCACGAATCAAAGCATATTAAATTGAGACCATTCAAAAGAATGAAAGCCGTGTGTATTTAAGCAATGGAATTTTATCATATTAATACTGTATTATTATTATTGTTACTATCATATTACTGTTCATATTAATATTGTTTGATGGAGTTATTTGTGAAGTTAGCAACTGCATGGTAGAAAGATATTCCAGTGATAATGTAGCCAACAATAAAATACTAAAATTCCAATGAAGAGACAGTACTGTCATTGTTAATGGTTATTTGGTCATTAATGTCATTGTTTAATGGTCAATTTAATTGTATGGTTAGCTTTACTTTATCCATTACTTATTGCTTTTTTCACTTGGCTAAAAAGTATAATGTACATCATTTTCAATGTGTTTTTACTAATTGTGATAAGCGAATGGCATCTATTGGTGGGGAGACCCTCACCTTGCCGTTTGAGCCTTGTCATTGGAAACAGTGTTTCAACTGCCATTTCATTCCCAATAATTCTTTGAAATTCTCACTTTTTCTAGTTTTTATAGTGACTGTGATGCATGTTTTTACCAAGAAAATTTTGAATTTAATTTGCTTAATATAATATTTTGCTTTTGAACTTGTGATACATGATTAGTTTAATCTGGTTCTTGCTCTCAATTCTGAGTAATAGAAATTCGTAATCACTCCTCTTGTTCCTGAGGATCATAATTATTTTTCAAGAGATGTTGGCTTGAATTGGAACATCGGTTGTGATACATAATTTACTTTATCAATTAGACATAAAATCTTTAAATTTTTATCATTCTAGAAGCCTTTCTAAAACAAATAAAAATATTTAAAAATTAACATTTCAGGTGCCGGTATGGGAAGATCTTCGTACTGTGAGCTTTAGCAATAACGAAATGGAAGTGATGAGCTCTCGAATGTTTAGAGGTACTCCATGGCTTCAACATCTCGATCTCAGCAACAATAAAATAACTAATAAATGGTGCCTTGAATCTCTCGATCATCTTAGACATATAAATCTAAGCTACAATCATCTAGAATCTCTTCCCGCTTTCAGCGAAGTGGCCAGTCGGAGACTTGATGCTCTGATTCTAAGGAATAATCTTATCGACGATCTTGCTGGTAAGTGGTGTTTTCATTCTCTGTATCTATTAATTTCTAATTTCTTGTATGCATATTATTGGGTGGTTTGAATAAAGCTGAGTAAGCACCCATGAGTTGAGTGAGTGCACTGTGTTAAGTGACTGGAGTCGACTGTTTATCTGTTAAGTTGACTGAGTGGACTCTGTTAAGTGACTGGAGTCGACTGTTTATCTGTTCAGTTGACTGAGTGGACTTTGTTAAGTGACTGGAGTCAACTGTTTATCTGTTCAGTTGACTGAGTGGATTCTGTTAAGTGACTGGAGTCGACTGTTTATCTGTTAAGTTGACTGGAGTCCAATCGGAAGGCGTGAGAACAGCTTTCATTGACTCAATTTTTATTCACATCAAATAACAAAGGTTCCTAATTGACTGAGTGGACTCTTTCAAGTGACTGGAGTCAACTGTTTATCTATGAAGTTGACTGAGTGGACTCTGTTAAGTGACTGGAGTCGACTGTTTATCTGTTAAGTTGACTGGAGTCCAATCGGAAGGCGTGAGAACAGCTTTCATTGACTCAATTTTTATTCACATCAAATAACAAAGATTCCTAATTGACTGAGTGGACTCTTTCAAGTGACTGGAGTCAACTGTTTATCTATGAAGTTGACTGAGTGGACTCTGTTAAGTGACTGGAGTCGACTGTTTATCTGTTAAATTGACTGGAGTCCAATCGGAAGGCGCGAGGACAGCTTTTATTGACTCAATTTTTATTCACATCAAATAACAAAGATTCCCAAGCGCTGACTCAATTTCTTGTGTTTATCCAATTTACACCATCCATCGTTGAGGTTTCAATTTGTATTATTTTTCAAGATCTCTACGTAATCTTTCAAAAACTGAATAACCAAATTATTTTTTCACCTGAATAATTTAAAATGCTTTGATAAATACCAAAAATAATTTTGTTTCATTTTTCAAACTTCTAGTTCAATAACATTGATTTGATATTACAGTGAATCCTACCATACTTGGAGCATGTTTTCGGACGTTCAGAGGAACAAATTTTCAATTTTTGCAAAAGCAAAAGCAAAAGTCTCAAGTATTTTGTTATAACTTTCTTATCTATTTACAGACCGTATTATGGCCCAGGTATCATATGCCTAAAACGATAGAAACATTGAAAAACTCATAACAAGCGTCAGCTATTTCAAATCTTCTAGGTTACTTTTAAATGGCCTAGTGATATACAGATTTTACCGTATTCGTAACGGTCTGTTGCTACGTTGATCTGGGCTTCCGAGAGACAGTACGTAGTAAATTCAAATGTCTGAGAATAATGACAATCTATGGTTTATATATAATGGAATGCATAACGGTGATTAGAAGCAAGAATGAAAACTATTTGCAGCACTCCTGCAATACTCAATCCAGAAAAACCTATGCACTTCGACAGCATAGAACGAAATTCTTCACAAAGAATTACACGGGTGCAAAATTCTTCAATAGCCTACCACTGAGCATCAAGGATCAGGAAGGAAAGGGTTTTAAGAGTGAACTAAAAAAATACCTGATAGAGATGAGCCCCTACTCTATTAATGAGTTTTATGCTTGCCACAAAGACGGTGTTTGATAAACTGACTAAATTAAAAATAACATACTTCTGACGATATTTTAGAAATGTAGACTGTATAGGCGAAATTGTCTATTTTTCATAAAATTTACGATTGTTTTGTAATCATGTTCAATAATGTATTAGGTGAACTATCTGACACAATTCATATTGTATATTTGCAATAAATAATTTGATTGATTGATCCGTATGTGACAGGTTTTATTGTCTATCTTTTATAACGTAAAAACTTATTTTCTGTTTAGAAATTTGGCTCTTCAAAAATTTGAAAAGGTTGGATGTTTCGCACAATTTGTTGGACAATTTTAGAACGTTTGCAGCTCTGAGAGAACTAGAAAATCTTAGACAGCTTGATCTCGAAGGAAATCCAATCAGTTATGCCACGAGCTACCGTTTGCATACTTGCTCAAATCTTATTCGTAATGAATTCACATCAAAGGTCAGTAATTTTTGTTTACAATTTATTATATCAATCGTCATTGCACTACAAAACTTATGAATAAAAGCCCTGATTTTACAGAGCTAAGGAATCTTATTCTATTGAGCTCCATAGCAAACCAGTACACCAATCTATTTTATGAATTATACCTAATCAATTTGAAATATTACAATTTGTTGTAGTAATTAAAAATTTAAAATAAGGACGATTCCATAGAATTTAATTTATATTTAGTTTAATAGTTGAGTTTTAAACTAGAATGTTGAATACAGCTAAATTATTTAACTATTAAATTATTCAATGCTAAATTATTAATTATAATATATCATTATTTAAATTATTTTAGTGAATAAATTCCTCCAATATTACTTATTTCCATTATCAAGGACCTGACAGGGCCTTATTTACTACCCTCTTCTTCTACGAATATGAAACCTACTTATTTTATTGAATTATTAAATTATATATTTTCTTTGTAGCTATTGTTGGATGGCAAACCACTGAACAAGAAAGAAAAAGAAATGCTGGGAGAAAGAGCAACATATGGCGGATTCTCAATTAGATCGAGGACTTCTAGAAGGCCTCTGCCATCGTCTGAGGAACTTATTAACGGTACCATTCATAATTTTAATATTTATTCCTTGTAACAATATGAAATCCAATCATAGGAACGTGCCGTAAATATTGTTTAAATTATTACAAGATGAGGAATTAGGAATTACCTCCCCAAAAGAGCAAGCTCTAGCTTGGTGAAGTAGCTAGCCAAGCATTGGCGAACTCCAGAAATGAAAATAAATAATTAAAACTTCTTACTTCTAATGAATATCAAACTCAGTGATAAAATTTATGGATTAATCAATTATCAATTGATTTTCATTTAATATTATTGGTAAAAAGTATTAATAACTGAAATTAGCGATACATTATTTTACACATTTAAACGGAGAATACTTTTGGAATTATCTGTTTACCTTAAAATGCATGTTTGCTTGTCATGTGGGTCTTAACCAAAAATACTTGTCTTCTGTTCAATTTTATTTGATGAATATTTTTTTCATAAAATCAAATATTTAAACTTTTTATTTTGCTCTTTTCATGAAAATTTCATTGCATTTAAATTTTTGTGTGTCTTTTTGAAACACTACTTCAACTAGTCTGTTCTTATTATTGCAGATAACATAGGTAGTCCAAGTCGGAGACATGGTGAACCGAGCAGTGTTTCAAGATCAGTTTCCAGCAAAAAGATGCCACGAGTGCGAGTGGCTGTGATAACTGATGCTGATTCAGTAGAGGATGAAGAACGCCAGATGAAAAATCAAAACCAAACTAGAACTGAAAGTAAGACTCGTCATAGAATTTTCTAATTTTTTCACATATGTTACATCGAGTTAACTGTATCCACCTTACATTTAGATTAATTTATTACTTATGTAGGCCTATGCATTTTCTAAACATTTGACAGACTTGGAAGTCTTTCTCAATACATAACCGATTTTATCATTGTCAATTTTTTACATCTTGAGCACCAGCCTAAGGTTTACATTTTTTCGTTGACGATGCCCACATACGTCACAGATTTTTGTTTGGGTAATGAGGCTAAAGATAATATACTGTTGAAAAAGAAAGAATTAATTTTGGAATGGGAAACTCATTTGGGAAGCTTATCGTAGGGGAAGGTAGTAACGAAAAACGGCTGTTTTGAAGATACTGATTTAGATAACATTCACAAGACATCTATCACTTGAAGTTCAAGTTCATCGTTGCTCTGATACACAGATTTATTTCCACAAAAAAGACCTACCGTACTCATATTTCTATATATCAGGGTAATGGAATAATTAGTGTATCTATAGAGTAGATATATTTACCACATAAAAACAGCTGTTTATATATCCATATTTTATCAGGGCAATGAAATTAGTATATCAGTTGATGAGATTTTATAAAAAGCCTGATCGCATTTATTCACCTACAGCTGATGATAACTCAAAATATAACTTAGTTTTGAAATCTATTGTGAACTAGCCGGCAGACTCGCTTCGCTCGCCTTAACCGTCTAGCCAGGGGGCTCCGCCCCTTGGACCCCCGGGGGGTCCAACTAATTTCCATTGTGATTAGATAAATTTACAGAAATAGGTGATTTTGGGGAGAATTTTGATACCATTACTTAGTATGCATCTAGGGTCTTAATCAAACATATACTTTTCATAAACGTTGGCTTTTAGCTATTGAAATTATTTTGGTAGCTCGGGATAAGTTTGCTTTGTTTGAAACAAATTATTATTCATTAATAGACCTAACCTACTGAACTTGCCAGCCAAACAGCTTGAAGGAACAGCTGATAGAAGTCAACCGTTTTCAATCATATGGCAGACCCCTTAGCAGCGTTATTTACACTGTCTTTGAACAGCAAAAGACTTTGCACTTTGCATGTTGGCTACCATACAGTCGGAGCCTTGCAATATGTGGGAAACATATGACTGGGTATGATGAAATGTTATTATGCCAGGTTGATGACATCTGTTAAGTGCAAATTTCAAAATATTTGGCTGTTTATCACCAAACTTTTCAAAAATCGTCGATTTTGGGCCCATTTTGGGGCTAATTTTGAAAACATTTTCCAAGGTACATCTAAGGCCGATACTTAACATGAATACCAAATTTTATCTGATTTGACCTTATGGTTCTCTAGAAATTGTTGTCACCTAAATTTTCAAAAATCTTCAATTTTGGGCCCATTTTGGGGTAAATTTTGAAACCCTTTCTTAGCACGCGTTTAGTCCCCCTACTGAATACGTGTACCAAATTTTATCGTTTTTGGTCGAGTGGTTCCTGAGAAACTGTGATGAATGAGTCAGTCAGTGGTATTTCGATTATATATATATATATATAGATTCCATATGGTGAAAACAATTCTCAATTTTCTATATATAGTAATATATTAATGATACCTATCCTTTTGTTTCACCTCGAAAAGGATGAAGGAATGGTTCAATTTCATTGGCAAACGAACTTGATCTGTATTAAGGCTCCAAGAATGTGTGTTTAAAATTTGAAGTTGATTAGTCAAGCGTTCGAAAATTATCGTCGAACATACAAACAAACCCACAAAAATACAGAAAAAACCGCGAGCCTCCAGTCACAAGTCAAAACTAAGAACTCGCTACGCTCGTTCAATTACAGTATATTTGCATAAGCCCATTATTTGGGCTGATTAAGCAAATATTAACCCATCTGCTTATCAGTTAATGTGCTAAGAGTCCATTCTACTACTGGTGGTTAATTATTAGAAATTACCTGCAAAATAATAATTATAAGCCTTTTTAAATAACATTTTACTGCATGCCTAAAAACAGTCGTTAAGTCACGTCAGAGGCCCTGAACTTATTCAGGTGCGACCTGATAACTCTGACACCAGACCTGAGCCAGCCAGGTCACACGATATTATTATTATTATTTACTGCATGCACGAATTTAAGCAGAGAAGATAATACTACAGTCTATGTTATGATTTTTAAAATAATAGATGCAACGTAATTATTTTCTTTGTTTTCAGGATACCATACAAGTACAGTCGTTTTATGCTGTTAATGATATTTGAAATTTGATACAAATTTTCTTAAGAAGAATCTTATGTTATGAATTTCTTACAGGACGTTATTTAGTCAAGAAATTTGTTTTGTTTGTAGTGGTATTGTGGCATTTATTCATGATAAATGTATCATGTTTACTTAATGTAATTTAACAATAAATTATTTATGTGACAGCATCCAACTCTGTTTATACAGAGTCGCTCACATGTAAATAGGCGTTCCGGTAAATAGTAGTTTCGTTGAATTAAGTATAATGGCTTCTGAAAGATGGCATCCTATGTAGTACCGACAACAAATCTAGACACCATTGAAATGGGTGATGGTTGTCTCAAGTCTGCAATATTGTTGAGTTTACTGCTTTGTTAACAATTCATTTTCTCAAGAGCTGAAAATCAAGGATGAAATTCATGCATCCACTACTGAGCGAGGCAGCCATTTTGAGCAGTTGTTGTGAAAATTCAACTAATTTGTGTATACTGAACTAATAATAATAATTAATGTTATTGAAATATATCAGGTTCAGTTGGTTTACTACTCGAATTCCTTCTGATGTGCGCGACTTAATGATCATTTCTGTACTTTATATTGCTATTGTTATTATTATTTTTATATGCACTAATAACAATTTCCAGATAGAACTGAGCACAGTCAGTTGTAGAATATTGTAAGTTAGATTACTGCCAGAATGCTCTTATCAACGTATAGAAATAAGATGTTAATAATAATAATAAGTGTTGATAATATCTAACAGAGCATTCCAACTTAATTTTCTTATAAGTATACGTCTGGTTTTTACAGAGCAAACCGAGAAGCAATCAGATAACTTCAATATAGAAGAATATCGACAAGGGTTTCGCAGTTTTGTGCAGCAAATGGCAGAAAATGAAGAAACATTGCAATCTGTTTATGGATCGTCCGTCCAAGGCCTTCATAATACACCTTGTGCTGTCTCAGCTGAATTGGGTGGCTCACCTTTCAATGTACGATATTTTCTTACTCATGAATCTAGATTATTAATATATTTCCCCATCATTGAGTTGACAAATTCGGTATCAAGAGATCAAACATTGTAAAACAAATAGTTGAAATAGGCATAGATCTTTTCATCCTATCAGAAATTATTATTTTTTTATTATTCTTTTAAGGTCTGAATTATAGGTCATATTCGTTTAAGGTCTTTATTATTCTTTTAAGGTTTATTATTCTTTAAGGTCCCCAAATTTTGAATTAGGAATAAAATAACCTTCAATCAACCCATTTAAATTTGAGAGTTTAAACGTATAAAAACAAACTTTCGTTTATAGAGCACCAATTTAACCAATGGAAAGATTCGATTAGTTTAAATTAATTCATCAAATTAAGAGAAATTCCCCTTTTTAATACTATCATTTCAGTTAGATCAGGAACGTTCATTACCTAATCTTTAATAATAATAATTTATTATCAACGTGATATTTGATGTAGAACAGCTAGCCAATCGTTTCCACGCATATAACAATACACTGTCAAGCCAAGCATTCCTTTTAAAGAAAACAATTGATAAACTATCCAATTAATAATTGCTACAAGTCTAAGAATCATGTAATATCTGTAAATACATTATATTTTAAAGCACTCAAGTATATCACAAAATGGGATCTCATCAATTATTTTCTTACAATTTCCTTTATTTAATATTGCTTTATTATGTCTCAAAATTTTTCTTCTCAAGAAGTAAAAATGCGAAGACTGTACAGGTTATAAAGAAAATTAAAACTGATAAGATAAACATTTGAGAAGTTATGATCCTAACATTATATTCAATAAATATGATGTCAGTTGCCTTTCATTTCTTGAATTTGTTAAATTGATATTTCTCGTGTGGTATTCTGATGCTTGATTTCCAATCCAGTTATTTACATATTGAGATTTCGAGCTTTGAGCTGCGTTCTGAAATAGAACATCACACCGTCCCGTAACATCACTCTGTAACAAATTGTGTTGCTACAAGACACCATCTCGTACTGCTGTTGCGGGGCGATGATACGATGTTGTGTTGCAGAATGATGTTACGGGATGGAGTTACATTACGGTGTGATGTTGCAAGCTTGGACGTAGTTTAACAATTTTACTTTTTCAGCTTGGACAGAATTTTTTGAATACAACCGGTTCAGATCTATATTATTCTCCGAGTGTTGGAGCAGCTGATCAATCCAGTAAGGACTTAAGCCTTTTTGCCTCTCCTATGAATACGACCTATGAAAGTTTAATAGATTCCGAGCCATATCAAACGACCAACACGAATGCCAATCCTACCAAATTGATGCTTGATACGTCAGAGAGCGCCTCTTCTGATAAAACCGTCAAACAGGAGCAGAATAACGAAGCGGAAGGAAAGAAAAGCAGTTCAGAATCTGGCCTGGAGTCTGGTAAGTTTTTTAGTTTTTAAATGCTTTTCTTTTTCCTCAGTTTAATTAGTTTTATAACAGTCTGTTGAGAGACAGAAACATGTACCTTGTCCTTTGAGGCATAATCCATTACAACTAATGTATTACAATCTTGCCTGTGTAGTTATGCATTGCAACTTATGTATTACAAATTCCTTATATTTACTATACTCTGTTCACGGGAGAGGGAGATGATGTAAACAACGATGCGCGTGCGAGAGTGTATCTTCAAACAACAAGCCGATTCACAATTAACTACAGAAATACAATTAACGCGCAGTATATTTTATAAGTGAACCGGTAACTATGACAGCGAATGTGATACTGACAGTGTGAACTGGTAGAAATTAATCAATCGGTCTACAGCTGATATGAATCATCACGTTTTTACTCACACAAACGTAAACGTTTGTTTTGGTTTGTCTCTCGTTTGCATGAACAGAGTATAGAGTTTGGTGCCAAAAAAAGGAATCGCCACGAGACGAATATCATTATAACGAGTTTTAACTATCAGGGCATCTAGTACGTCAGCTCATAATGTAAAGATTCTTCAAAACTCCAGGACTTTACATGAATTCCAGGACTTCTTCAGTGATTTTATTAAAATAAATATGATTTTTCACCCCATGATTCCTTTTTGTGTTGTGTTAAGTAAATCACCAATTGTAAATCGCCTTCTATTTTTTTGTAGTTTAGTTTTGTTTGTTTCATTCTCATGTCTCCAATTTTAATGTACTTTCTTTTCTTCATAACTAAGTCCAATTCAAGATCTATTTTTGCATTATTGAATCAGTATTAGCTAAAATAGAACAGAATAGTCTGTGTTTGTATTATTTATATAAGTTGAATAACTTCCATAAGTCCCATTAGGATTAGTTCCATATCACAGGAGTAATTTCCAGAAATATGTTATTTGAATATTCATGGAAATAATCATGGCGTAATCTCCACCTTTATAGAACCAAAGTTTTGATTTTTTATTGGCTCGTCAGTACTTTATGATCCCAGCCAACTTTCTGGATTCTCGTCAATTTTTTATTCTGTTAGTGTTATAAACTGTTGATTGTTATGAACGATTTAAATTTTTTTCGTCGAACTGAGAAAACCATTATAAATTTCAGATGATGAAAACGAAGAAGATAACGGAAATAATCTTCTATGTCTAGTGCAAAAAGTTTCATCAGATGGCAAAACGGAAGAGATATTTTTGATTCTCACAGAAAGGTAAAGTTTCCTGAATTTCTTCTTCCATTACGAACTGCACATATTGACTAAACTTTTTAGAATAAAATAGAACTGACTCTGAAGTCATTTTGTTTAAGAAAGTAATGAAAATTATTCATTTACTTCGCAATCTTCAACTAAAAGGTTTAGTAAAGATTGTATTGTTGTAGATGTCTTTCACAAGTTTAACAAATTAAGTTAATTTTAGGATATTTCTCGTATGAAATAGTTAGAATGAGTGAATTAAGCACCACAAGCTGAATTCAACAGAAAAACAACTGACGCCTTTCAAATGTATCGTCTTTTTTCAACGCCAAGAGTCGGGGTTTCAACTGGAAATCCCCATCAAATTCATAAAACTACAATGTTGTCTAAAACTGTGTCTTCTTTGGTTACAGCTGGTTTATTCTTGTTGATGGCCTTAATGGCCACTTAATTCTACCTCAAATAGCTATAATATTTTTTTATTGCGGATGTTGCCCACATGAGTCTGGAGACTTGTGCGTGGGTAATGAGGTGAATGAGTTAATTATGAGAAGCATCCATGGCTGAATGCTGCAGGAAACAAAGCCAGCCAGAGACTTATATTATCACAGACAAGCGCTCCAACCAACTGCGCTACCTACATTCATCTAATGAAATTCCTCGTTGGGAACAAAAAATTATTTCTGAAATAAGTACGTTAAAACACCGGCACTAGTAAAATATTTTTATGAAAGTTTTTATAGATTTATATAAGCTTATTTAATGCTGTTGTCGATGTACGAAGTAGCAGAAGTCTCCCGTGTAATTTATAGCAGTGAATAATAGAAAATAGTTTTTGTTGAGTAAAATCCAATAACTACTTGATTTCAGATTCATAAAAG
Organism: Conomelus anceps; assembly: GCA_948455865.1. Taxonomy (NCBI): domain Eukaryota; kingdom Metazoa; phylum Arthropoda; class Insecta; order Hemiptera; family Delphacidae; genus Conomelus; species Conomelus anceps. The sequence continues at coordinate 37,067,754 of OX418225.1, read as the reverse complement.
ATTGTTTAATAAGCATTTCCTTAAGAAAAACATAATGAATTTTCTAATTTATTTGATGTATCGTAATAAGCATCATTATTGTCTCTTTTCCACAGAGAGCTGAAGGAGAAAGGCCCAGTCTCTGGTCGGGTATTGGTTAAATGGACGCTGTCTACCATACAAAGCTGTGTAAAGGTGTCATCCGAACCACCAACTATCCAATTAACATTTGACACTATCAGAAGAAATTGTTCTGAAAGAACCTATCAAATGGAAACGAATGATGCTCAGGTAATTTACTGATTGCAGTTGACTAAATTCAGAATCATTAATTTAAGGGAAGTGATAGCCGAGTGCCGTAGCAGGTATCTGTTCAATCAGAGATAAGCTACGAAACCCCTGGGCGCTCTTTGTAAGGGTGACCGATTGGATTGGCCAGCAAGAAAGACTGACTTCCCGGTTTTTCGGAACCCACTTAAATCTGTAGGTCCAACTCATCAACCACCAACATCCAATTCATTACCCAAGCACAGGTCTCAGACCTATGTGAGCTTGATCCTCCGAAAAAATAATGCTTCAAAATCTATGCTAATGTAATATCTGATTTGAGCAGGATATATCTTCTCTAGGAGTACCTCTATTTAATCTGATTTTTTGAAATTTGTTTTTCCCACAGGTTTTATTACAAAGGATTGGAAAGGTATTAGAATCGAGACCGCTTAAAGAAATGAACCAGCTTGTCTTCAGATGTATGAAGTGTTCCGCTGTATTCTCTCAAGAATTGAAAGCAACTATACATAAAGGTCAGACTTTTCTTGTTTTGTTAAAAATTTGAAATGTATATCGTCATCGATAATGTTTCCATTATACTTTAAAATGCTACATCTATCAATAATGAAGATTGTTTTGGTTTTAATAATTTTCGAATTCCCTTTCAGTGCTGTAATTAATACTGAAAACCTATGCCATTTCGGAGTTGCAAAATTGACAATAGCATTAAATAGCTAAGAGAATTCAATAAATGCTATTACAGAAGAATGATTATTTATGAGGCAATTCAATAATATCTTGGATGTTTTATATGTTTTGGTTGGCTTCAGAGGTACAAGTTTATTTTGTTCATGAAAATCATTAAAGTTAAAGCCTATTATTAGAAATGTGAATTATTCACTGGTCTCTCGAAACTAAAATTTGGCCTTGAATGAAAGTGAACGTAGAAAATAAAAGTTTTGTAAGGAATTCTTTCTAATTCGCATCAATGTACTGATATATCAATTTACAAGTAATACTCAAATGTGATGTACATACGATCTCAAATGTCAGACTTCCAATTATGCACCCATTGTCATTTATTCATATTTAACTCTCTTTTTCTAGTAGATTTCTATGTAAAAGCTTTCAAAGTATTAGAATTACAATGCTATTAAGATATTGAAATTTAATCTTCCAAATGTTTTTGAGATTATGTTATTTACTGATTTACTCTCCTTGGAACTGTGACGAAGCTGCATTAAGAATAAAATTCAAACAAACTATTTTCAGTTTATTAATTACCTCAACCTTAGGTATTTACTTTTCAATTCTATTATTTTATTCCCAATGTATTTTAAATTAAATTAAATTACCCCCTTAATTAACATGTTTCTATTTTTCTCCTACATTGATTTATTAAATCCGTATCTGATAAAACTGTTTTTGTAGCCTATAATATTATAAGCAGTGTAATTTTAAAATTAAATATTTTTGCGTGCAGAAAACTCACGACGCTGTTTAACATGTGGCAGTAATCTTGTAATTCAAGTCGATGATGACGAACATCTGCCATCACAGGGTAAGAGTCCATCAGAAACTGGAATGGAGCCCAAACTAAGTACATCCCCATCACAGTGTAGTATAGGTGAGTTCATTTTTATTTAAATTCAACTAATCTCTTCCATCTTAATTCTAAGTTTGTCATTTCTAATTTCAACTTATTCGATTTCTGGATTTCTGGTTCCATGACGAACTGCGTTGTTAATATTAACTTTTCAAGTGAATTCAACGACTTGCAGTCAAATTTTTATTAAAAATAAGTAGTATTTCACTTACTTTGTAGGCCAAACGTTTTCGAGTTGTTGAAAGATGGCCTTGAAGATGGGTTTCAACAACTCGAAAACGTTTGGCCTACAAAGTAAGTGAAATAGTACTTATTTTTAATAAAACTTTGACTGCAAGTCGTTGAATTCACTTGAAAAGTTATTATTAGATTTGACAAATTTTTCACAAAGATTATACTCAGATTTTTATAGGGCTGTTGATTTCTATGATTAACAATATTTTTCCCAACTAATATTTGGCTGTTTGGTTTTATTGGATGACTTGTGCCAATCTTTTGCCATACTAATTTTTTTAAATTCGTATCTATATTAATTTCTTTTTACACTACGTTATTCTATAATAAATAATCATCTTTGTATTTCAAAATGAATGACTGCTTTTAATCACCTATTTCAGTTTGACTTTTCAGTCAAATCACATCACAAATATCACTTTAGATTACATAGACATTAATAAATTCTGTAACTTTCTTTTTTACGAAAGTTCACGAGCATATTTCAAAACACTTCATTGAAACTAATCATTTTTTAAAATTTTTCAGTTTGCATTTTATTATTTGCTAACATTTGAACTTTTGTTTTATTCTAACAATGCAGCCAGTGAATGCGAAGGAGTGGTTTCGGTGGCATTCCTAGCAGAAGTTCACATGACTAACAACAGTCAGCATGAGGATAACGATAGCTCCTACTCTGCATGTAAGCGCATGTTATAAAACTAATAAAACTTAATTTATTCGAACATTTTTGCTAAATTAAAATACTATGATTTATTGTTGATAATTTTGATCGATTTTTCTGGGAGTGGTTATGACTTTACAGCTTTTCAAAGCATTTAGTTGGACTTTATGAAAAATTCATGCTTGTCAAGAATTTAAACAGGGATTTATGCCTTTCAAGAAGGGATATCCCTAAATAAATTTTTTACTTCTTGTAAGGAAAAGTTGTAAAACAGTTGATTCTCTAGATGTTTTAACAGTTCAAACAAGTTATCAACTGTTTCATACATTTTTAATAATTGTAAACTGAATTACTTATAATGCTGTTAAAACTCAAAATATTTTAGAAAATCATTGAAACAGGTAATTGTTAAATAGGTTCACAAATTATAAAATCTTCTCTTAAAGTATTCAATTTCAAGGTGGAAATATTATTATGGTTTCTGAAAATGGAGCATGTATTGTTTTTATGAACTGCCTCAATTCTTTCGTATGTTGATATGGTCCAACGAAAAGTATCAATTATGTAGTATGTATGTATGAATAGTACCGTAGCCGATTTTGACTGTAGCAACCTCAACATTATGTTTTAGTCCAAAGGAAGTACTAAACAAACGAGGAGTTGGTTAGGTTGCGATTACTTTCCTAATTGAGCTAACAGATTTTTTTAGCATGTTAGTCGTTAAATAGGCTATTACGTATACAGTATGTAATTTAGGATTATTATAGGATAATTTTATAATGTAGGGAGTATTTAATCCTACTTTAAAATAGTTTTATCTTAGTTTAATATTTTTCCTTTTCTTTCTGTTGAGAGTTTAGCATACAAATGGAAAATGTTGCAGTAAATCATGCATAATTTCTTTTATCTACGACCATGTCATAATGTATACATTACAGTTTCGCAATTGATGCCAAAACAGCTGTCTTTTCGAAATGCTTTTTGAAACCCGTTGCATAATGAGCTCATTATAGTACAGGTTCTACATTATAACACAGGTTCTGGACCAATCAGAAGCATTTTTGATGGAATCAATATCGTAATTCAATATTGTGAAACTATCAGCTGATTTGATCAAACTGCTACACCAGCTGCTGCTTTAACCTAACAATCTACTATAACTTCTCGTATTTGAGATGAGAGGTTAGGTATCTCTGACAGTCACAGGTAAAATGAAATTGTTTTAATTAAATGTATACTAGTGGTCGTAGATAAAATAGTGTATGCAACGATTTTATTTGGCCATTAAAGCACTCATGAGATATTTATAACACTCGCATTCGCTCGTGTTATAACTTACATCTAACTCGTGCCTCAATAAGGGTCAAAATAAAATCGTTGCATAAACTACTATTTTATTTCAACTAAAATAGTTAATTAGGTCGTTTTTTATTAAATGAAACTGATTGGTTTTCAGGGTCGGCCGCCTCACTCGATAGGAGTAGTAGGGAATCGCCTGCAGGTGGACCCAGTGGCGCAAATGCAGAGAAAGAAGGCAGCCATGGTCAGAGTGATATCGAAGTGATAAGCAACCCAAGTCAGAGCAGTATTGAAATAATCGAAGTGCAAGCAAGGTACTTTATTTCCTCAGTTGTTTCTATTGTGACGTGAACTAATAGTTATAATTTTTTTGTAATTTTGGACACGTTTAGAGTTTCTATGACCTGTGATTGGCATACAATGAAAATTCAAAGTAATCTGATCAGAGGATATATTATTCATTTATACGAAACATGGCAAATAATAGATTCACAACTACACAACTATTTTTATATAAAACTATACAAAAACAACTCTACGACTTGGAACAAATATTTCTGCTAAAGGTCTCAAGAGCTTAGGAATTTATCTCTATAACGTTTTACCACATCATTTCAAAACACTAACATTTCAAGTTGTAAGGCTCTTCATGAATTATCAGTGCGCTTTTAAAAATTCAAATAAATTAAAATTATTTTTACTGATTATCTTCTGATATTTATTGACTCTATTAATCATTTCTTTTTTGAACATCTTACAAGGAGGGCATGTTGCATAATAATTCACAAGTAAAAACTTGCATGACATTAAATTTATCAGTAACTGCAAACTGCAAATATAAGTACTAATAGAATTCGTTTGTAAATCGTTATGAATTTTTTGGGTCACAGAATGGGTACAAAACTAGGGTGACATTATTTCTGTATGTTTTCTTTAAAAGTACATGTTTTTCTAAGTACTGTTGCTCTGTATGTTCTCATAAAAAATACATGTATATCTAAATAGCCTACTTGTTTATTAGGTTGAATGCAATTGGTGGAGGTTCCACGACGCCAATAAGAAAACGATCGAGTGAGGAGAGGCAAGCCATAGTTGCTGTCCCACAATTGGTCACAGTGCCCGAAGTACAAAATGTTGGCACTGGCCTCACTGAAAGCAGCTCCTCAGGTAAATTGTTACAAAATATTACAATATATGTTTATTTTCTTTATGTATTCTACAGTGCAGAATAGCTTCAAGCCTTTGCGCAGGGTTTTTGGTCAAAATTGTTTTTCAAAGTTTCTGGTATGGGATATTATTAAGGTATTGAAATGTTATCTATTGCCATGAGAAGAGTTTTTCTTATCAATTATTTTGTGAAATTTGGGGGCCCATAGTTGAAATTTTTCGGGAAGCAATTGATCTAACTTGCAAGTTATTTTAACATTTTGATAATTTCTTATAATTGAGACACTTTGGGGAACAAAATGACATTTATTTCTATCAATTAGTTTTTTCAATCAAATAAATCAATTTATTTCAATCAATTAGTTTTTTCTGCATACACTTTTGAAAAAAAGAATTTTTTTGGAGATTTTAAAAATTATTTCAAAATGCATTGATTTCCATCAGCTATTCAATGCTGTTGTCAATATCCCCACAATGGCGGAAGTCTTCAGTATAAATTAATAGCACTTCGAGGAATTCGAAATTAATAAATTCTGTTTCAAAAATTTATTTTGAAAAAACTATTCATTTATAAAAAAATATGTCATTTTATTCCCCAAGGTGTCTTTCACTTATAACAAATTATCAAAAGTTTGAAATAACTCGTAGGTAAGATCAGTTGCCCCCAAAACAGAAAAATTTCAACTTGGATTATTGTGATTGATGAGTTGGACCTACAGTTTTAGGTGGGTTCTGAACCACATTTTTTTACTGTCATTTATGCAGTTTCTGTGAATGAAATTTATGATTTATTTTCAAGGCTCATTGACGGACAGTATTTGCACAACATACGAGAACCACGCGCCATTGTCACGTCGGCTGCCGTCACAGAATTCGGTGGGTGCGGGTGCGAGTGTGGCCACCACTCTGACCGAGGAGACCAGCGCCGAGAACTCGCCGAGCACGGCTGCTGTCACCGACACTGTACCCTGTCCTCCGTCCAACACCGATAACCAACGCTGCGAATCGCCTCTCAAAAGCTTCCATAGTCTTCCAAACACCAACTATGCCTCTATTTTAGAAGGTACTGTACTTGACAATAAAATTATTTTCCTACAGTTACCCGCAAAAGTGCATATTTTTGCACTAAATGTAGCACGCCAAATAGTCTATTCCTGCACCAGTGCGGGAAAGTAAATTCTAGTACCGGTAAGCGAAAGTACTTTTCCTACAGTGACCTGAAAAAGTGACTATTTTTGCACTAACTGTAGCATGCAAAATAGTCTATTCCTGCACCAGTGTGGGAAAGAAAATTCCAGTGGCGAAAGTACTTTTCCGTACTCCAGATTTGCAGCCTAACAACACAAAATAGTGAGCATGTAATACGCAGGTTCCCTATTCTGCATTCAAAAATAGGTTGGCTACTCTGCTTCAGCTGCAAAATAGTTGTTGTTGTTGAAATCGATTTGATTCGAAGATAGGTTATGTGAGGAATTGTCAGGTTATGTATGTCGTGTTTTGTTCTGTTTAAATTACTTTATACGTTACTGTAGAAAAAATTTAATGTGTAATTCGAGCGCTAAGTATTGTTTCTGCACCCGAGAAACATTTTTCACTCGCCTTGGGCTCGTGAAAAAAACTGTTTCTCTCGGTGCAGATAAACCCCATTTTGCACTCTAATTACACAAATAGCTATTTTTTTCACCATACCAATTTCTTACCAATAGAACATTATTTAAAAAAATTGATGCTATTGAAATAATAATGTTTTATTAAAACCAAGAATAAAAGCAGGAAATAAACAAATAATGTAATTATATAAATAAATATTTATATATATTTATTTATAATATTATAAATATATATGATATTTATTTTTGGCGGGCCGCTTAGCGCAGTTGGTTGGGGCATCGCAACTTCAGCTTGCGGTCGTGGGTTCGAATCCCGCTCCTCCTTCTGGAATCTGTGTGTAATCATTCACCTCATTACCCACGCACAAGTCTCGGACTTATGTGGGCATCATCAGCAATAACATTTTTAAAAATATAAGTAATATAGAAGTAAATTAATATTTTTGCAAATTTTTGTTAAATTTGAACCAAATTTTTAAAATTATGTAATATTATACGTAACTTCTAGATCCCAGAGCTTCATGATTCCAACTAAACTTATTTACAATGGTATTTAAGAAACGTTCAATAAAATGAGAAAAAATAGTGGAATAATCAAACAATAGTTTAAATTGTTGAGTGTCATCTAAAATAGAGGCATTTCATGTGATCGAAATGAATATGATTGGACTTGTCTATTTTCGGCTCAAAAGTCTCAAACGAAATTCAAAATTATATCAACTTTCTTTGAACTATTTTTGCAGTCCACTTCCAAATCAATAGCCTTATATTCAACTCAAAAAATACTTCAAACCTGAAAATACAACAGGCTATTACCCCAAAACTATTTCCATCACAAAATTTTAACCAAACAATTTAAATCTGAGGTTATGTGCATAAGTGTCACTGGAAAATTTTCACTCTGGAGCACAATTAACAATTTTTCCATTTGGGTTATGCTATTAATTTGGAAGTTTATTTTAAACGAAGTACTAAAACAGTTCAAAGAAAGTTGATATAATTTTGAATATTGTTTGAGCCAAATGTACAAGTTCAATCATTTTCATTTCGAACACATGAAATGCCTCTATTTTAGAAGATATTCAACAATTCTAACTATTTTTCGATTAGCTCACTATTTTTAATGTTATTGAAAAAATCTTGAACAATTTATTAAACTCTACTGTACTGATTCAATTTTTAACAAAGATCTGTAAACATAAATTTATTACCTTACTCTTTTGTTTATTTATTGCTTGTATTCAATTCTTGTTTTCTTATTTACAATTAAACACTACATTATTTTAATAGCATCTATATTTTTAAAACTAGTTAAATTTTTATGACTAATAAATTATATTGAAACCTACGCTTGGTATTTTGTGGTTTATGTGGATTCCAAACTACAAAGAAATGATAGACCATAGCCTTCAAGGTTAATTCAAGCACATGGTCGAGCTTTTATGATTTGGTGTTTAATTTTTGTCTAGAAAATTGATTATTGAGTAGTTACTTGAAAATAATGATTATTTATTCAGCAAGTATGACTCTCCACGTATCCTTTTCAGTATCAAACTCAGTTCTATCCTAATGATTGGTAACGATTAAATTCAATTATTTTTCAGATTTACTCCAAAATGTCAGTTCCAAGCTGGAAGAACCAAAACAATTAGTCTCAGCAAAGACTGATGAAACAGTGCAATACTGCTATGACTGCTTAACAAGTGTGGACCATCGAATTAAATTTTTCCTTTATCAAAGTCTTTTCAAAGAAGAAAACGAGGATCTTCTACTTTTAATTAGGGTGAGAATTTTCTACATACTTACTAAAAAAATATTTGAATCCTTCAAAAAATTATAACTATGTTTTCAATTAAATGCAAAAGAACTTGCAAATGAATGCAAATGAACTTTCTAAAACTTTATTTTTTCCCGTTATTTGCTTTTCACTTTCAGATAGTATGTGAAAAACAACAAATTTGTTTATTCACTCACCTTTTTTTATAATTCATTTCTCAAACGTCCCATGATTCTTTATTTTTTTACGGTTTGTATCGTTATAGGAGCTGTAATTCTCCTCAACTAATTTCAGTTTTTGACTATATAATGCGATAATTTATAGGGACATCTAACTACAGAATAATTGTTCTAATCACACCTTATCCCGTATAATTATTATTTCTTTCATCTTATTTTCAATGTTTATATTTATCTGCACGAAACATATTGCGGCTCTGGGAGCGCTTGCCTGAAATAATATAGTGCACAAGCTGTCTTCGTTTCTTGCAGCCTTGAGTTCGAATCTCATTCAGCCATGGATATTTCTCATAATTTAACCATTCACCTCATTACCCACGCACAAGTCTTCAGGCTCATGTGTGCATCATCAGCAATAACAAATATATATTTTGCTACATTGGAAGGGAACAACATGGGTTCTAGCCCATTTCACAAAATTAGAACTTCACCAAGTTTCACAATGTTTAGATATTAAATTCATGGATATCCTTGAAGGTTGACTAATGGATATTCAATTTATATTTAATGAATGCATTATATAACTTCTATAATCTCCTATAGCTATTATGTTCTTGTCAAATGATCATTTGAAAAATTTTGATGACAGTACAAAATATTACTTGATTCTTAATTTAGTTTTTAATGTATTTCTAGGTGACTGTTTGTGATCAAAAAGGACAAAAGTATCCTGGATGTTTTGTGTTAACAAATTACAATTGTTTTATCCTGAAAGTTGTTGGGAAAGAGACTGGGTAAGTAGTATATCTACTAGTAGTAGTCTATAGTAGTAGAATATTTCGATGATTAGTTAATTTCAAGACACATAATGACATATATAACGTCTAAATACCTAAATCAATTACCTATTAGGTATTTTTTCGTAGATTGCAGAATTTTCAGTATTATGTTTAGTGAAGTGTCTGTATGATCTGTGTGTATTACTGATTTTGGATATTTGGTATTAGCATACCTCATATTACTGCTGGTTTGTTTTTTAATTTTATACAATTTTCAAGAAAACCTTTTTTTTATTGGTGGGATTGAACTATTGTGGAATGAAATTGATAAATTTACATTCCGATTGACAAAGTCGTGAAAAATCAATAAAGTATCTACTGAATATTGTATTTTTCAACTAAAAAGTTTTTGTAAAACATTTTGATCAACCTGCATCGAAGATTGCGGTAATCTATATCAGTTTCGAAAGGTGGTACCAATCATTACAAACAAATCCTGTGATAAGACAAAAACTTAAATTTTGTTAAACTCTTGATAAATTATCTTTTATCGGTGTGTTTATGTCTTGATTGAATTGTTACTCAACAGGGACGATGCTAGTGAGTTCTTACAAAAAGAATGCGCCTTTAGTATTTCGAAATTGAGCAAAGTTCAAGCACTAGCATGGTTTCAAGGTGCATCAGTTACGTTTCAGGACTGCTGGTATCTTCTTCTAACACATGATGTGCACAGAACAAAATCATTTCTCAAAGCTGTTAATGGTGAGTAAATTACCATTTATATAAATAATATTCTTACATGGGTTTTAATACATTCCAACTGGCAAACTATCAACATTACTTCCAAGGATGTTTCTTTAATTTTTTATTGCAAATTTAACGACTTGCAGTCAATTTTAATTGTGAATAAATAATATTTGCACTCACTTTTGGCCAAACGTTTTCGACTCGAAACCGTTTGGAAAAAAGTGAGCACAAATATTATTTATTCACGATTAAAATTGACTGCAAGTCGTTAAATTTACAATAAAACGTTAATATTAACAACGCAGATCTTTATGGAACAAGAAATCCAAGATGTCTCTTTCATAAATCTCCTTGAAATGTTCGAAATAAGATTATTTTACATAGGTACTGTAGTATTAATATAACTTGGCAGCGTATAGAAGATGGGAGGACTAGCTACATCTGAACCCAACTGCTGCCAAGTTATATGAAAACTACAGTACATGTTTCCGCTTTATGTTATGATGTAGTTCGTACCATATCCAAAGAAAACAAACATACTATTTTGAACTTCAGTTTTATGCAGTCGTAGTAATGGTAAAACAATGCTTTGTTTACCATTTGCTTATCTCCGTGTTTCGGAGGACACGTTAAGCTGTCGGTCCCGGCTGCCTAAAAAACAGTCGTTAAGTCACGTCAGAGGCCCTGAACTTATTCAGGTGCGACCTGATAACTCTGACACCAGACCTGAGCTAGCCAGGTCACACGATATTATTATTATTATCTCTGATAGGATTCTGACTGACTGCTACTCCTTCGGTCACTGGTTCGATTCTTGTTCAGACACACGTATTTCGTTTATTCATTTACCTCATTAGCGATGTACAAGTCTCAGACTCATGTAGGCATCATCAAAAATCTGTACATCGCAATTGAATTGGTCTCTTGGTCTCTTTTAGATCAGAAATCACACGAGTCACATTCAAGATTTTTGTTTCTGAAACGAGATTATTCAATGTATGTATTCGAAAGCTTTATTGGCCATTACATTCAAATATCTTATTGTATTTCCAATTCAGGATAATTGAGTCTTTCATTCATTCACTAGCCCTTTGGGCTAGTTGGGTCAATTCGACCGGGAGACATAATGTGTCCGGTCATCAGAGGTGAGTTTCAAGTAGAGATTACAGTACCTCAGAATCCGCTAAAATACCAGAATAACGTAACCTACATTCCACTTAGTACAGTATATCACTTTAGCTATTTAATGACTTTGTGCTTTCTGAACTCATTCAGATTCTCAGAACATTATTTCTTATAGTGAATAATGAATCTGACTCATGTGGTTTCTGACCACAACATCAAGAGATTATAGTCCATTTCCACTGTCAGCTTCATTTTGAAAAATTGACATGTGGTTTCTGTTCTCAGTGATTCTATTTATATACGGCCTCGTACGAGCCGATATGGCCAAGTTTAAATTAATGCTGCTGTGTAGAAGGTTCACTATAGTCAAGTGTTTAAGGCGCCCGACCGGAAATTGGGAGGTCCGTGTTTCGATTTCCGGTGGTGACTAATATTTTTGTACAGTAGTACGGTCTTCATCGATTTCTATCAGCTATTCAATGTTGTTGTCAATATCTGCCATTGCGGAAGTCTTCAGTCTAAATTAAAAGCACTTGAAGGAATTCTCAATTAATACATTCTTTTTCTGTATATTTGTCAGTTTGTTAAATTGTCATTTACTTCAAACTAACTTAATCAATTTATATCTCCATTTTCCAATAAAATTAATCTTAAACTGTTTGTTTTTTGTTTACAATTGAGTTTCTCATTCAAGTTTCCTGTGTAACACATGTCTTGAATTGCTTTTTCTGCTTGTTTGTGTTAAAGATGCTAGGCCATCTCTACCAGAGCAATGCATCATCGATAGCAGTGAGAAAAGCGCAAGTGAGGAGAGCAACAGCAAGATGGCGCTAGCCATTCAACATCAACTACTGACTGCTCCCTCTCTGCAAGGAGAGACCGACCTAGATGCGGCTGTCAGACATGTTTCGCTTCCTTTTTCTGTAACCGTCACACGTGATAAAGGTACTTATCACTAAACTAGCAGGTTGCCCGATTGAATTGAATCTGGATTTCTAGTGTGTAATAACATATCTAATGGTATATTTTTACTTATCTCTCTCCTTAATTTTCCTGCTCATTCTTCTTCCTCTCCACATATTATGCACAATATGTTCATTATTAGAAATAATTTTAGGCTAGCATTTCATAGCAAGCTCACATCAGTTGATACTCTAGTTTTTCTGTTTATTCTCTAAAAAATTTCTCCTCTTGTAAAATTCAATTTTTATTGTAATATAATTTCTTATAAAATGTAATTGATATTTGATGTTTGCCATAGATATTTCAAGACCTGGCAAAGCGAGATTATAATAATCAATCAAATCTCCTCCTTAAATCCCTTATTCTTCAGCGTTAGAGTTTCGATGACAGATGAAAGAATTAGCTGTTTATTATATAGGATAGACCCATTATTTTTTATAAAACTGTTCTGGATAGTGATATTTTTACAGAAAATGTCTGTTGCCCAAAGGAAAAAATCTCCAGTACCGCTATTATTGGGTGGACCATGTGGAGAGAATGCCAGTGGAAAGGATCGTCCGTTAAGCTTTGCTTTGTCAGGGGAAAAGAGCTTGTTTATTTATTTGTTGTAGATAATAAACATCAAAATATGGCAATGGTTGAGTTCATGGAAGCCTTACCGTTTACCGGTAAATGGTAATTTTACCAAAAACTCTAACCTATTAGAGTTTTTGAACGTCTATGAATTTGAATAGATCAATCAGACGCGTTAGTGTCTGGGGAAATTTCATCTACCGGTTAACGATAAGGCTCCCATGAACTCAACCAATGACAAATTTTACAGTAAAAAATATTTACATTTCAAAAACATAATCCTTGAAGGCAAAAAGAAGACTGTTCTCGACTTTTCCATGTTTTTTGCTACGTATGAATGCGTTTGGTAATATTTTTCTGCATTGTAATTTTCAATTTTAATTGTTTTTTAAAAGTAAAATTGCTATGTTTTCTTTAATAAAATTATTTTGATTAATTTCAGCGCCGAGTGAAAAAATTTCCTTTGCTTGTTTTGGTGTCACCAATTCAAATATTTTCTTACTGGAACCGGATGTGAGCTGGATGCGTGCGTCTACCGATGTTCAACCAAGTTTACATAAAACGCAGCTCATGAGTAACCTTGTGGATGTTGTAAGTAGTTTCAGATTGTATTTCGAGTAACATAATTTCCTTTATCATTTCAGTAGAACAATACTTAACAGATCATCATGTAGTGTACAATCGCTAGATGTATCGTGATCGGGGAAAAATTATGTACCGGTAGACCAAAAGTACCACTGAAGCCACGTCAAGTCTCGTGAAAGGCCCTGAGCATTGTTCAGGTGCGACCTGATAACTCTGACACCAGATCTGAGCCAGCCAGGTCACTTAATATTATTATTAGGGACAGACCGTGTAATTAAATTCAAATATAATTCATTTTTTATAAATTTGTTATTTGTTTTAAGTTTAATGATTGGATGAAATAATATTACAGTAGCCTGAAAAACAAACTCAAATTTTTTGAAAACCAAACTAAAATTCTTCGCCACCATAGCGGGAAGGCTAATTTTTATATTTTAATTTTATACATTACAGCTTTTCATAAAATACTGTGCTGCGAAATGTGATAATCATTATGAAAAATACTATTTTCATTAAAAAATGTTCCATCACTTTTTTACAAACGAAAGCCTACCCTGACATTTGTGAAACTGAAGGAGCATGATAAATTTAATGAACTATAGAGTTAGAACGGAATTTGAGGCAATTAGAAATCAAAACATACGGCTTGAAACTCGAATATAGCTTACGAACTTTCACAAACAGGATTACCATAATTCTTGATTTTAAATTATTCTAAATATTGTAAAGCACACAGTAAAAAAACCGATAATCCCGCAACTTCTGAAAGTATTTAGTAGATAAGTTCATTAATGAATTAAAAATGTAAAAAGCAGGTAATTTTGTAATTTTGGTCATAGAAGTATAAAAATTATAAGTGGGATGTAGTTACACATCGATTCAAATTGTAAATATATTCATTAAGTACTGTAAATTATATTAGTTTAGGTAAAAGTTATTCAGGAGAGGTAATTAGGCTCATGAAATTAAGAACATTTTTATCGAATTTTCAGGAGAAATCAGGCACTTGTTTGGAGTTACATTTTTTGGATGAGATTGAAGGAGTCGAAGAAGTGTGGAAGCTGTTTTATCTCACGACCGAAGCTGTCAGCAATATCTTGGAAGCAATAAGAAGTCCATGGGAGGCGCTGTTTTCAGTACCTTTGCAAATAACTGGTTAAATGCGAGGCTAGATATTTCAACCCCACATAGCAATAATTTTATTCTGTTGAACTCGATAAGTTGTTTGTAAATAAATATATGGCTTTATTCTTGTACGCAAGTTGTAGTTTCTTGGTTTTCTTGACTTCGACTGAAATTTATTATTTTTCTATTCTTATAGTGTATAGTATAATATTATAATAATTATGATCAATATAGAGCAATATACAGCAACTAGTGTATAAACCTGGAGGGGGGGGGGGGGTTCTGGACGAAGCTTTCTGTGTAGCTATTCGTGTACGCTATCTTATACACGTATACCTTTTTTACGCTATACCCTGCTTTCGTTATAGATTAGTGTTAGTGACAGGCTTTTTACAGCTTACCATGGGCTCTTACTTTCACATATTAGGTATGCTATCTTATCTTAGTATGGGGTAATTCATTAAAAAAAAACCTTGAAAGGGTGTTTAAGATCCAAAAGAAAGCGGTTTGGTTTATAAAGAGTAAATAAATTAGATCCATGTAGGCCGCTGTTCAAGAGACTTGGCCTCCTAACTGTACCCTGCTTATGTGTGTATGAAGCTACTTCATGTATAAAAAGGTGTAATTTTAACCAAAATCTTGACGTACACGATAATACAAGAAGCAGAGGGGATTATCACGAAAGTAACTTTTCCTACAACTGCTCGTAAAGTAGTTCTTTACGTACTGAAAGCTAATTGTAAAATACCTCTTTACTGCTCCGCAAGCTGTTAAGTACTTTACTCTCGCCAGCTGTTTTCTTTACGCTTCTGTTTTGATTTTGATGCCTTCTCATTGGTGGATCACGGAACCTCACATAACCTCAACAATGGCGAACGCTAACCAAATCATTGCATGGTCTGTGATGTTACAAACTACAAGCTTTTATTGTGTTGGAATCCAGAACTGCAGTTTTAGGAAAAATATTGTATGCAATTCGCGCGTGAAGCTTCTTTATCGCTCTCGCAAAATTACTGCGCTCCGCTACGCGTCGCGCAGTAAATGTTTTGGCTCGAGCGATAAAGTCGCGCTCACGCTCTTAATACATAAATAACTACCGTATTTCAATTCAAACTAAAACCTAGTTATATTGGTAGGAAACTCTACAAGCTACCACAGTTTTTTAAGTCTTCAAAATATAGAAATATTTTTAAAACAATTCAGTTGATAAAGCTTTTTATAGTGTACAAGAGTTCCTTTCACACAAAAATGAAGCCTCACCTCAACTAATAATTGATATATTAATTATGGTAACTGGTGTATAAGATTGTATAATTGTTAATCTAACTTGTCTTATACTCCTCAACTGGAGTCTCAAAGACGTAATTTACAAAAAAAAATTAGCACAAAACGCTTTGTCCAAAC
Organism: Conomelus anceps; assembly: GCA_948455865.1. NCBI lineage: Eukaryota > Metazoa > Arthropoda > Insecta > Hemiptera > Delphacidae > Conomelus > Conomelus anceps. Next base: position 37,051,668 of record OX418225.1, on the reverse strand, counting down.
CCAGAACACTCTAGCCAAGATTCTTCCAATTGATCCAGAATGAATCAAGATACTGGATTGGGACCTACTTAAAAAAAGTATTTCCTTAATCAACAATTACCTTATTCTACTATTCAACCATAACTACTATTCTACTAGTGTAAAGTATAATTATGATCCACAGAGCAAGTACATACCGTGGGCGAGATTCCTCCAAGATTGGCCCTGAAAGTTTCATAACACTGGATTGGAACTTCTTTCTTTCTCCTTCAAAAATTATTTCCTTAAAAAAACAAGAAGCAGAAGGGTCAAGTTGTATTCGATTGATATCATCTAAATCTTCCTTTACTGCTTGAATAAGTTGTGATTTTTAAAATTCGATTCAATGAATTTAACATTTTGTTGGACATGTTTCAAATATTCGATCCAATGATCTTATTATAAACCATTTTCCTCCAATTACTGGATATTAATTGAATAAAGTTCTAATACTAATCGAAGTCAACTACTGTATCACTATAATGTAAATTACAAAACCACTATAACAACATATAAATTCTTACTAGTTAGTTTGAAATTTATAAATTAATACCACTTTGAGAAATTCTAAATTAATAAAATTCTGTTTCTATATAAATACTGTTCTACACAGAGGAGACCAAAAAAGTATAGACTATAGCCTACTCGTTGCCAATGAATAAATATCGTTCTTTTGAAAATGATTTTACAACTGTTAACTATCATTGACTAAATGATGAATATTTTTCAACTGAAAATTTAACTACAACCGCAAGTAAAAGTCATAGCTATAATTTTGTTGTGTTTTATACTCTTAACGAGTATAAATTTTTTTAGATCCCTCTATACTTTTGAAGAAATTTTCAATTTTGGTATATAGAACGACCATGGAAGATATAAAAAATTGGAATGTGTTAAATGAGCGAGACTCTTCTACTGATGAGTGACAACTTGTAACGAAAATGTCAGATGATCAGCGTCTAGTAGACTCTGGTGACTCGAGCGCAAGGGAATCTACATAGGAAGCAAGTCAGTGTGTTGATTAGTAAGTACCCGGCTTGAAAACAAAGCATAAAACGATCCACCTTTAACGAAAAGTTCATAAAGAGAATAACTCATTTCATAAGTTCAAATTTTTACAAACTGATTACATGTATTGAACTCAAAACTCTCTACTGTTCTCATAGATTCGTGACTAGAGTCAATTGAATACTGTCAAGAGTCTTGTGACAAGTTAAAGTGCATCACTAGAATGTGTTTTCATGAATCACAATAATTTTCAATTATTATTACATAAGTAACTTTCTTCAGATATAGATGTTGTTTATAAAGAGAACAATCATTTCATAAATTCAAATGTGTAAAAATGATCAAATGCATATAACAATTTGAAGAAATTAAATACGAAGCTTTGCAGTTGCTATCTTAAGGCAATTTGACATCTTCTGGGACCGGACTCCCCTATTCATTATCAATAAACAGAATAAATAACATAAATATATACGTAACGAGTTACAGCATACCGGTACCATATCTTAACGGAACGCAATTCGTTGATTGTAATTTATTCATTGGAGATCATAAATAGCGTTCTGGTGAAGACATCGGGGCGGGATGATTTAACTCTATTTAAATGTGATATAAGAAGTCTCCGAGTTCGCTAGAATATTAATCCAAACTATCTATTAATGCTAGTAAAAAAGGTTATGTTTATAATATGACCAACATAAATTATCTTAAAATATATAACGTAGATAGTTGACGTGAAACGAACTTCTCCAACCTAAAAAATCTATTATTCAACAGAAGCCTTAATAAAATATTATCCATTTAAATATTTGAGGGAACGAATACTGTGATAGGAAAGGATAAATTTCCAATTTCAATTGTTTTTAGAATTAAATATTATTTATGTATTTTAAAAAACATACAGTTAACAAAATGTCATAGCTAAAATATATACAATAAAATCATACATTAATAGATAAGTAAACAGTAATAGATTTATATTGATCAAATATAATGAACTATCGTCAACCTAATAAAAATGAAGCAAAACAGAATTGAAATGCGATATATTTGCTTATTTAGATGCATTCAACGAACTTAGGAAATCAACACCAATTTATTAAAATCAACAAAATTTCCAATTTTGCATGATTGAAAATTTAATAGAATAGTCCCTGAAAAGACGTTTGGAAAAGCACACTCCTTTTCTAAGTTTGTATGTACAAAAATATTAATTTCAACAAACTGTGCGTTGTTGTAGATTAACAATATTATTTATATAATTAAAACAATTAGTACTCGTAATCTAAAACCAGAAGAGTGAATTTATCATCGTCTCTAAACATTTGTTATTTACAAACCAGCTACAATATCTCTAGAACTTCATGCTTGAGATTAGCCATAATAAAAGAGAATTTACAAACCGGAAACCGTTGAATTTCAGTTGAACTACAAGCTAAATAACAACAGACTTAAATGAAAAGAGTGACAGCAAAGTTATACCATCAGATTGTTCAAGTCCATAAAAGGTGATAGGTGAGGGAATAGGTGAGGGGGGGGGGTAGTTATTGAAGATGATAAACGAATAAAGAAGTAAGGTATACCCAACATATATTCCCAAGTCCTGCATTTATTGTCAAGACTAACTACTGATCTTAAACCCTTTCAATTATTGAAATATTGAAAATGTTCTATAACTTCCTATTTCATCTAGATAGAAAATTATTCCAATGTCAACCTAGAGAAAAACGTACCAGCATTGAGTGAATAAAAGACTGGCAACAAACTGGTTGGCCTAGGCATACATACAACTGTAGTACAAATGATAAGCATGCTGAAATTTAATTCTTGGATGTTCCGTTTTCTCATTTTGGTGGCATTTATCTAGCAGAAATTGTACAGGATGGTATCAGGATCATACAACTAAACTATGGCCTAAGCCCTTCACTTTATAAAACTATATTCTATATAATAATTATATCTTTATGATTGGAAAGAACCTAATTGAATGTAATTAATGATAGTCGTCTCAACCCTAAAATAATATGCAAAATTTGCTGGAAGATCGATTCAAAAGCTTAAAACTACTCAGTAAAATATTGAAAATTTAAAAACTTTTAAAGCGTAATATAAATATTATTTGCAGATCACATCTAATTCAATGTGAGTCAATCACGCATCAACGTACTAGTACAATATAATTAATAAAATACGGATCTATGAAATCACTAATCAATTACCGAGTAATAGACAGCTGAAAATCAAATGCAACATAAAAATCAATAGAAGTGCTCCAATCTTAAACAAGTATTCATTACCTAATAATGTAAGACAATGTTTACAGAAGCTATTGAGTAGAATTTTTTATAAATCATGACTGAGAAGCGTATCTCGGAGATAAGACATCTCAGTTATTATTATTAAGACATAATAATAATATCTCAAATTATTAGAAATAATAATAATAATGCCAGACGAGATATTCATCTCAGTCTTGAATACTCTTGAAAGATATTAGGATTATTTTTAATAATATAGTTATAATACAATATCAATAATATAACCAATTCTATAGCGGCTAAAGAATATCAATTAATATTTTTGTAACAGTTTTACATATGCTTACATAATAATAATAATAGTAATAATTATAAATAACAAGCAACATTACGAAAAGAGAACATTCGCAAATTAGCTAACTCATTAGTCAACTTTACTATTGAGAAGCGTTATTAATAGTGAATCTTACAGGAAGTTGTTATAAAATTCCAAGGCATTCAAATTGCCTAAGTAATAATTCAGTTGAAAATAATATCAAGCATTGCAGGAACGTATATAATTTTGGTGTGAGAAAATACACAAAAACATCGTTTTTAAAATGAATTTGAAATTTAAAATAAGTATATATTCTAGCATCATACAGCTCACTGCAACCCAATTTGAATAACATGATATATCTTCAATATATTTGATTTAAAAATATGTTTTATTTTTACAAATAATAGGTATTTGTTGGTTTGATGGGATTTGAATGAAATTGATGAATTAGTTGAAAGAGATTTTAGAATTTTTCAAAAAATTCAGCAGTAATGATCCTTTGTGATGTTCAAGTTTTAATTTCTCTCCCTATCATAATTACCTTATCACATTCGATAATTTTAATAACGTGAGTGATTAACGCTGAACATCACGCGTTCTATTTTAAACCTCCAGTTCTGACAATTTCAATAAATACAATGATAAAATAGATGTTAGATTCAAAATCTACAGTGTATAAATACTTGTGCTTAGAACATAAATCTTGATTCAATTATTTAATCACAATGAGATAAATTAAGATAAAAATAGTTTTAATGATACTTAAATTATTATTCAATCAACATTGCAATAATATATCAAATATGCTCATTGGTTCTTGTAAGATCCACCTCAATTGTTAAACTCAAGCTTTTGAGAGAAAACAGTTCAACTTCATCTTGAATAATTAAATTTGTTCAATTTATCACCTTAAAAATTAAACCAAAATTCTTTACAATACTTTCTGATTGACAGTCCAGCTGGATTTGAATCTATCTTAATATTTAAATTTAAATCTATAAATATCGGTACACAGTGAACTTTCGAACAACAACACAGCTACTTCCAACATTTCCTTTATTTTTGAGAACAGCATATCTCAACTTTTTTGAATTCTGAACTAGTTTATAAGTTATTGGGCTATAAAAAGCCGGCGCTTTTTAAAAATAAATTACCTAAGATTTGTGAACGCATAGTTTACACAGACACTAAACAATTTCTTCTTTTTGTTTTCTTCTGTTATTCTTTTCGTCTTTTTCTTCTACAAAGGTATACGTTATAGCAATCGGATTACAGACTCCAATTGCAATGAAGAAATTACATAAGATAAATAAAATATTATTAGAGTATGACAGAGATACACATTGATTCGAATCATTGAACACTAAAAAACATTGAGTTGAAGTAATGAGAATTAATTACGAATCTCATTACTTCAGTAAATGATAACGTTGAGTTTGCAAATACTGCACGATTATAAATGACAGACACTGACGTTTTACACTTATGTACAAAAGTTGATTATACACATGTAATTAATTATAAACCAGTATAACAATATTAATATTTTATTATAATAATCATCACTGTTTATTTCTAGTATATTTGATTATATAAAAATAATTAGAAATTTATTATTCAATAATAATAATAATAATAATAATAATCATACGATTTCAACATTTTGGAATTATTTTCAACCATGAACACACTTTTTAATTATTGAAATTGAAGAAAGCATTTAGCATGAAATAATAATAAAAATAATAGAATGATAGTGCTGATTATTTACATTCTTTATAATATCATTTTGAAGTAATTTAGAATTTTCAAGATGACAATCTCGAAACGTTCGTTTTTTAAAGAATAAAATTTTTTGGAGACTTGTTTCCGTAACTAAAAATGAAACAGTAATAGCTTTTTTTGTTAAACGTCCACCACAAATTGTAATAACTGTTCGTCAGGAACTATCTGGCTAGCATATTCAACAGCAACGTTTTTTACTTATTTGTTAAAAGTACATTTGAAAGATTCTGTTACAATTGACATATTATTATTTGAAACAAATAGTTGAACTTCACCAATATTTAGATGATATTTGTTTCAATAAATACGTAGAAGAGACTTTAGCAAGGAACCAACGGTTGTCTATTTATTATGCAAGGAAATTCAACAAAATAAATTGGACAATAAAAAGAAATGAATCTGCCCTAATAAGTCATCGTCATCCAATTCACTGAATGACATTTGAATCACCTCCAATTCAACTCCTTACACATAGCGGATCTATAATGGTAGTTGCTTTTATGTTCAGAATATCGATCAAGAGGATGTAATATTTCATGCCTTAGTAAATAATTTTATATTCTGAAGGTAATAAATTTATTCTGTTCACATAATTTATTTTTTATCATTTTCATTTACTCTACTTCTACAGTTCCATCTTCAACAATGAACAAAAATTGTGCTTTGCAATAATTTATTAAATAAAATTTGTTTAGATTTTAGTACAACATTACTTATAACATAACATAAATTGTGCGAGTGGTCGATTAAATTATTACTTTAGTTGGGTTCTCCTAGATTAGTCCAATTAACCAACTAACTATTTATAGGATCAATAACTAACGCAAGTCTCTTTTAGTTTGGCTAAACTTTCGAGACAACGCATCTGAGTTCAATTTTCGAACAGCTCGATGCAGAATGATTTCCCCGTCTCACATTCAAGCATCCCTATTGACAATAATTTATTATTACGAACGTACAATTGCTAGATCACCTTTTTACTTCTTTCCTGCGCTTGTTCTAGACAATGACGCATTTCCGTCGGTGTGGGATCGGCAGGACCGGACAGAGAACGGCGCGAATAGCTTCGTCGAACACAGTTTTTAAGCCTTTCTGTGTGAGAGCGCTGCATTCTAGGTACTTGACTGCTCCGATCTCTTTTGCCATTGACAAGCCCTAAACAAAAGAACAACACCATAGATAAGAATACATTTTTTTTTTTTTTTTTTTGAGGATGAAGCCCACATAGGTCTGAGACCTGTGCGTGGGTAATGAGTTGGATGATGGTGATTTATGAGTTGGACCTACCGTTTTAGGTGGGTTCCGAACCACCGGGAAGTGATTTTCAGCAGAGAACAGAGTATTTTTTGCTGGCCAATCTAATTGGTCACCGTTACAAACAGGACCTACGAGTACGAGAACGCAGCTTATCTATCTGATTGAACAGATACCTGCTACGGCTCGCGGCTATCACTTCAATACGAATTAATACGAAATAAGCTGAAATCTCTCAAATACGAGTTAAAATTAAGCCCTGAGCAAAAATAATACTTAATAAGAATATATTCTCAAGAAATAAACCATAAATAGATACAGTAAAGCCCCGATCATCCGCAGAATTGGGTGGCAAGAGCACCGCGGATAACAAAAAACGCGGATAACCCGAAAAAGGGCAAAAATGAGGTGAAAAAAATATTTCAGTACAAAAACTATGTTTTACTGTACAAAGAACATATGTAAAACGTTTAAAATACAGTATGTACAGTACAGCAGAAACATTTGCTCTACATCTAAATAACTAAAATAAAAAAACAGTAAACAAAAAAATATACTGCACTGTTAACAAAATGTGTTCAGTTACGCCTTCCTAATAAATCACTCGTTTTTGCTTCACGCTTTGAAAAATTACAATTCAATTAAACATTTTTTTGTGGCACTTGCGGATAATCGGTGATTTACTGTACTAAAAACTGGACGTTTAAAAAAATACAGTTCACAAAATGAATGCTTGGGTTCATGGGAACCTTACCAGTAAACCTGGTAAGGTAAACCTTACTGGTAAATGTTACCGGTGACGTCTGATTGGTTAATTCAAATTTTTCAACGTCTGACCAATCAAAACACCAAATTTGTATAGACCAATCAGACATCAACACCTACCGATTACTGGTAAGTCTCCCATGAACTCAACCATCAAAATACGGGACTCACAATTCAAGTAACAACTGTTCAATTCTATTAGTGTATTCTGATTAGTCTATTCAACTTTTTTAACGTCTGACCAATGAAGACACCAAATTTGAATAGACCAATCAGACATTATCGGCAACATTTACCGGTTCAAGTCTCCCATGAACTCAACAATCAAGATACTAGACTCACAAGTCAAGTAACAACTCTTAAATTCTATTAGTGTATTCTGGTAAGTCTGATTAGTCGATTGAACTTTTTTAACGTCTGACCAATCAATATACCAAATTTGAACAGACCAATCAGACATTATCGGTACTGATAAGTCTCAAATGAACTCAGCCATCAAAATACGGGACTCACAAGTCAAGTAACAACAATTCAAAGTGGGAATGGACACTCAAATTTTTATGACAGTTCAGTCAGGTACAAGCAGTGTCTGATGATACTCTAATATCGAAGTGAAATAATTGTCACACACAGACATGTGAGGGTCATTTCCACATCAAAGTATTTTGGCTGCAGTTCGATATCCCATCCAGTAAAATAATCACACGAGCTACGATACTTCATACAATCGATTGGTATTATTGTGTATCAAATGTTTTGCGTATCAAAGTGTCTGTGTAAAACATCATTTTATCGCATTAAAAGATGTCTGGAATTTTTTTGTGAAAAAATTGTAGTTTATTATTGTTAACTGCACAATATTATAAACAGAAAAATAAAACATCTAACAAAACTTTAATAGAGAATAAATAAATATTTACTCACATAGGCTGAAACGTGATTTGTTCATTTTCAACAGCAATTTGGATCGGTAGTGTACTCTTTGTTGTCGGTTAAGTTAGGTTAGGCTTTGGTTGGTTAGGTTAAAATGATTGGGATATTTGTTATCACCATCAAAAAACTTCAATACGAGACCATAAAAAGTTGAAAAAATCGTAGGCTTTTATTCAGTACCTTTACCCCTAAGCATTCCTAAAACTGTGTTTATTAAACCATCATTATTTTTGAGTGTTGCAATAGTCCTCGAAGTGTAAATGTGTCGTTAAAACGCAACGAACCACGTTATCAGCTGTTTTGTACCATTTGGACGATACCGAACATGTGTGTTGATAAGCAAGACAGTATCGATACCTTCCATCCCATATCGAAACTCGTGCGATTATTTCGCTGGATGGGATATCGAACTGCAACCAGTATTTTTCTTAGTTAATTCATTTGTGGGAAGAAGGTGGAACCATATTAACAAAGATACTAGACATTGACAAATAGGATTAACACATTAGAAACGTCAGAAGAATTGGAAACTAATGCAAAAATTGTTGAGCGAATAAAAAAACACCAAAAAGAAGATTTAGCGGTGAAAACAAAATAACAACAATAAATGAAAGAGGAAATTTGAAGAATTGATTGAAAAATTAAAAATACTGTGGTTTGATCTTGATCTTCATTCACTTTCTTGACAATGTTATTGTTATCAACAAGGCTTGCCAAAATATATGCAAAAAATTAATTTTATCATGGACGAGTACTAATACATTTGCAATAAAGCAAACGGTCATTTAAAAAATGAATGGTCTAAATGAATGAATTTTAAAGAGATGACTTTCAAACTTATTCAGGGGAAACCTCTGAAAACTGACGTGTTACATAACAATTTACGAATTAAAACTGAAATCTACAAGAAAAAACTACCATAAGATCTTGCAGTACCTACAGACAAAAGTACTAAAAAAACTAGTTGATAAATTTTCGTGTAATAGTCCCCTGACCGGATCCAACCAGGTCACGCAATAACTTTATTCATTTATTTACTGCAGTTACTTACCATGGGATAAGTGATTGGCTGAAGTTTCTTCTCTTTCAGTTTTTCAATTGTTTCTTTGTCCTCGCGTAGATCCAATTTTGTTCCGACGAGAATAATAGGCGTGGTCGGACAATGGTGTCTAACTTCAGGATACCACTGGAAAAATAAGTAGACACAATTTATTTAATGACGTTTGAGAATTGATGAGACATGAAAAGTTTTGTCTACAAATCAATCGATAAATTATACTGAAAAACAACGGACTTGAATCAATCGCCATTGCATCAAATAAATAATTCGAGTTATTGAACGTATTGAAATTTCAAAGTTGTAAGAATGCAGTGAATAGAAAATTGATAACCTATTTTTAGTTGGGTTCCGAACCACCGGGCAGTAATTTTACAGCAGAAAACAATTTTTTGCTGGCCAATCCAATTGGTCACCCTTACAAGGGGGCCCAGGATTTTGCAGCTCATCTTATCTGACTGAACACATATACTTGCTACAGCTTGCGGCTGTCACATCCAAATTATTTTAAGAAATAGCGGAGCACACTGATCAGATATCTTCCCGAGAAGGATTAAAAAAATTCAGTCTCACAATTTTCAACAAAAATTCTCCCTGGTGAAAAGGGTTAACAAAAATTCAGGTTATCAGGTTGATCGAATATTTTTCAATAGATAAATATATGGACACAAATCAGTAAAACTTCATTAATGTTTACCATATTTCATAGTAAACATCCCTCAACATAGGCTTTGCTTAAAGAAGGATGCAATAATTCCTTTAGGGATGTTTCATGTAAATATTTATACTTACTGGGGCGAAATGTAGTTTTTTACATATAGAATACTATCTATTGTGTCAAGAGAAAGTAAATTGAATTATATTTTCAAAATCATGATAAATTATAACAAGAATTCATTCATTATAATACAGTAATTAATAATATAATACAATTAATTATGAAGCCAATAGCTAGAAAAAGTTCATCAATTACCTTTGCTCTGACGTTTTCGAATGAAGCAGGATTAACGAGGGAGAAACATATTAAAAATACATCCTGGAACAGAGAAGTAGTGCAATTAAAAAACAGACAATAAAAAAATGTTGAAACAAAAGAGGAACCGACTTCAATGAAATGATGTTCAAAATAAATACTCACGTACTAAAAAAGTTTAAAATAAAGTATTTACTTTAAACTGAGGAAATTTTCAATTTAATACAAGTAATCTTTTGAAGTCGGCGCCAAATTTTCTATAAACTTCTAAAATACAACAGAATTTCTCATTAACTTCTTAAAATATTTGGCGCCGACTTCAAAAGATTACTTGGATTAAATTTAAAATTTTCTCAGTTTAAAGTAAATGCTTTATTTTAAACTTATTAGTGCATGAGTATTTAATTTTTGAGTATCATTTCATTGAAGTCAGTTTTTTGTTGTTTCATTTCAAGCTTTTTAGTTGAATTTTCAAACATTGAAAACATAAGAAATTACTTGCAGCCTACATTATGAAATAACATTAAATTAGCAAATCAATATGATCAATATAACATATAAACTAAAGTAACTAAAAACTACCAATAAGAAAAGTTAATAAACTAAGTAAAATTCTACAACTCTCTATTTAAGAAAATTATAATAGCGAAAGGCTTCTTAAAACTCAAATAGCCTTTGATTCGTCATTTAATGCGGTCACTTTCAGAATATACCTACACTTTAAATAAATAACTTTGAAGAATGTTGATTAATTTGTTTTTTTAAATTAACGATCTCAAAAACAATTCTCACTCATGATTGAAACTAGAATAGCCTTATTCATACGACTCCATAACATCGCTGGTTAAGAGTCAAGAATGGACGAATCTTTGTCCAAACTTCGCCATTTCATGTAATTGCATCACTCAGATTGTCATTACCATAGTCAATATCATTAAGATCATACAAATGAGATAATTGTACATAATATCTTGCACTATAAAAAAAAAAACATTATCTGAGTTCACTATAGTATCTATGTGATGCTGATAATCTTGATTATAACCATTCATATGCATAATTTGTAAATTTACATGAATAAAGAAAGAGGCTTAGAATGGCTATAGAGGACATGAAGGAACTGAATATAGAAATAAAAGATTTAAAAGAGAAATCCGGAAACTACAATCTACTGAGAGAAGAAAAAACAAAATTCAGAAGAATAGACACCAAGATAAAAAAAGATGGTGATATCCAAAGCTGAGAGAAAAAATAGATCTGACCGCATGAAGAACTACCATGCGGAATTAAGGGCAAAAAGAATAGCCAAAAAATGAACTTAAAGTGATCCCCTGTGGCCGTACAAGCAAGAAAAAAACCGTAAATTGTACAAGCCGTACAAGCAAATTGTATACCGTAATCTAATATATAAAATTCTCGTATCACAGTGTTTGTTACCATATTCCTCCAAAACGGCTTAACTGATTTTAATGAAATTTTGTATATACGTTCGGTAGGTTTGTGAATAGGTTTTTATCTATTTTTTATACTTCCAAGTGCTATTTTTTAATAAAAATATTCTCGAATTAATCATTTTTGACCTCGGTCGGTAACTGCGGAAGTGACAATTGAACAGTTATTCCCACCAGCTGATACCAGTCCACCCCCACCAGGTGTCAATTTTGTTCGAATAGGACAGTTTCACACATAACCGGCAGTCGGGTAACCGGTGTCGTTTAACAGGCCGATCATCGTATCATATGGAAAGTTTCACATCTACCCGATTTTTGAAATCATATGATGCAATTTAATTGTACCGGGTTGACGACATCTGTTACCCAAAGCTGGTAATATAATTTGAAACAAGCCCGTAATTTCCCCTTTTGGCCAATCAGGTGAACTTAATTTGAATTAAGAATAAGAAGAATATAATATTTATGTTTATTATTATTATTATAGTTTTATGGCCTTCATTGTAGTCAGTATCTTCCGGCTTTCCTCTGTCTTCTCTCAGCCCAATATCTCTTCATCCGCTCAGAAATCAATTTCCTTTCCTCGTCCGAAATCACTCTTCCCATCCTATGTCCGACTTTGATCTGCAGTCTGGTCTGTTTGTCCTTCAGGATTCTGATGTTGTCTGACTTGTCTTTCAAATCCTCGAATGTTATGCGCAACTCTCTCATATCCTCCCTGAGTTCTTCAATCCATTTTATATTTGTTTTACTTTTCCACAGCTTTTCAATAATTCTTCTGCTTAGTCTGTCCTCAGAAGCTCTAATCAAGTGACCGAAGAAAGATATTCGCTTTTTCTTCATTGTACTTGTGACAGGTTCAATTTCTTTGTATACAGTTTCGTTGGAAGCTAATCTCCAGTGTCCATTTTCTTGATAGTTTTTGTTGATACAGGTTCTGATGATTCTTCTTTCAGTTTTTAGTAATTTGTCTATTGCGATGGTATTAGTAGTTTTAAAGATGGTTTCACTTGCGTAAGTTATTAACGGTTGAGTAACTGTCTTGTAATGTTTCAATTTTGTGGCTATTGATAGTGATTTCTTGTTGTACGTGTTCTTTGTGGCATACTGTGTTCTTTGTGGCATACTGTGCTCTTCTCAACTTATTTATTCTACTGTCCCATGCTTGTTTCTCATTGTAATTTTTTATTTATTGCGAATTCATGAGTGTTTCTTTCTTATTCTTCAATTTAATACTCTGTGTATTATTGTAATTTTCTGTATGTATTTATTCTTCCCATGATTTCACGTAGATATTTGAAACTGTCCACAATTTTTATTTCTTGATCTCCTATACGGATTTTCTTTGCAAGAGGTGGATCAGTTAGCATGAGTTCCGTTTTTTCAAAAGATATTCTAAGGCCAATCTTCTGAGAAATATTCTGTAGTGTAATTATTTGTTTCTTGGTTTCTTGAATATTGTTAGCTAGCAGTGCTAGATCAGCAGCAAATCCCAAGCAGTTTAAATTTATATTGTCTCTAGAAGTTCCAACTTTGATATTTTTCGGATTACTCTTATACCATTCCCTCATTATATATTCCAAGGGACAATTGAACAACAGTGGTGATGCTTTATGTTTATATGAACATCTACATAAATAAAAATGAATTGCTTAATATGTTGCTATGCGGAAAACTAGAGCCTAGGTCTAACTTCTACCCTAATAGTCGTAGGAGGTTTAAATTTGAAATATTACTTCATTGAGAGGTGGTGAGTAAGAAAACAACGAAGAAGGCCTCTCTGATCAGCTGGAAGAGCACTAGGAATAACTTCTTCCCTAATGGTCCAAGAAGGTTGAAATGTGAAATACATAGCCTCAGTGGGAGGTGGCGAATAATAAAATCAAGGAGAATTTCTTTTGAAATCGCAGCAACGCGCGACGGGCCAACTAGTAGTTTATATAAATGTATGTTCAGAGTTTATAAATATTTTCAAAATATTTAAATGAAAAGAGAAAATTATTTATTAAAATATTTGGAATGATAAATAATAATATATATTATTGATTGTGATGCTCACCGTTTGTGGATAAGACAGTGGTCGTAACCTATCGTAATCTTCCTGACCAGCCGTATCCCATAGACCCAGATTTATGGGCTTGCCATCAACCATAACATTAGCGGAATAATTGTCGAATCTGTAATAGAAGAATTTTAAATTATTCTACACACTATTTTCATTTACAAGTTCAGGGTGACAGATGATTAAAAGACTGGCATACAAGTTTTACTGCATTTGAATAAATCACAAAGCTTTTGAATTGTAATTACAAACTTTTCAAAATGTATTGCTTGGTAATAATGAATCCCAGAACTCAAATTATTGGCATGATTTCACTTGGATTTATTAGCAAATTATATGATAGATAGATAAAAGAATTTATTGGTCACTTCATACAACAAAATTTTCATCACAAATACAAAAAAAATGAATTTACTACAGTTCAAATCTGAAAAAGAATATTGCAGAATTCTTTAGGCACAGCCTTAGTTGTCAGCCAGAATTGGTAGTTCCTCTTCAATCTACCTAATCAATACAGGGGATACCTAAAGCAATTTTTATTCCAATCTAGTATTTGAACACACTATTATATGTATGAACACACTTCATGACTAAAATTTAGATGCTGAATAATCTAAAAATTAAAAATTAAGATGGATAAGTTGAAAGAGAGAACAAGTACCTGCAAACACTGTAGAGCCATGGATTAATTTGTTTATTGTTTGCTTAGTAATAACTACTGATTTATAGTTATAATTCAATCTACTTGTTCTAAATATTATAGACAAGAGAAAGAGAAGTTATAGTCGAATTAAAAGCAGAAGCGTATTGGAAAGTCGGCGTGGAGGTATAGTCTTCGGGGACAGTCGAAGAGTCTTGGTAAAGTTTGACGACCGTGTTGCCATATCATGCGAAATGCAGAACAAATGGCAGTGTAGTAGCCACAGGTGAGGTTTGGGAGTAGGAAATATGGCAACACTGTAAAAATTAGTTGGTGTGGGAACTGCCCAATTGTTATTGGCTAAGCGCATAGGCGTCCCCCCTCCAACCACCGTTTCGGCGGCAATACGTTTCTAGTTTTAATTCTACTTTAACAGGGGAAATAATGAATGTAAAAAAAGCAGAAAAATTCTAAAAAAATAGTTCAATTATTGTAAAAGTCAACTACTGAAAATCGCATGTGAGCGGCGCATGCCCTAATTCATCATTGGACACAAGCAAGCAACTATACAATTTTTGACAGAACTAGACTAAATTATATTATTTTCTATGCATTCCTTGAACACTGGCTCAAATTGATATGAATTTGATTTTTTGTAATTGCTAACAAATATTAGCGATTTAGACCGATGCAAATTGCCCTGATGTCGAATGAAAATCGGTAAAAAAAAATCATGGAAAAGTTGTGATCGAGTCATATTGTACCAATGAGCAAGAAGAGTTTGTTTCAAGTTTTTTAATTCAATCAAGTATTCTCAATTAAAAAAAAAATACTTGGGGGTTATCATTATCATTTGCGTAGTATGCTCTTTAGACAAAAATAAACTGTTGAGGTTTAAAGAGTTATCCCCAGCCGGAATCGGCTAAATTAATACGTGCAATCATTATCAATTTTCTTTTCTAGTGATGTGTGTCTGATAAGATAAAATAGAGCCAAGAAACCCATTAAAAAAATATCGTATTAACAACATAACAGAAGAATGTAATTTTTAAAGGCGTTTGATAAAAATCAGCTAATTGGAAAAATATTTAAAAAATTATTACTGCAAATAAATATTCAATTATCAATAAACAATAAGAAGTGATTCTGTAAGAAAAAGATAATTCAATCAAAATACTGAGTATAAAACCGTGATATAAAAGATGTTAAGAGAAATTCGTAAAAAATATAATTTGCTGTAAACAAAAAGTACTAAAATTCTTTACATTCTAAGCCACAGGGAATTATTGAAATAGAAATCATTCCTTACACATCACACAAAATTCCTATAAATGGATATGAGATTCAACCTTCGTTGGCCTGATAAAGAAATTAAAAATAAACAAAAGTTTCTGTACAGTACTTTGAACTTAATTTATCAATGAATCATGTTGTGACTCGTAATTCAATAGTATATGGAGGAAGATAATTGGTTGCCTATTCATCCAAATGTAGAAGTCATGAAACCACATTATTTTTAAACTAAACAAAGGGTTAGATAAATACTATCATCAATGCAACAAAATTGTTCAATTAGTATTAAATAGCTAATCCTCCACTCACTCATTGACTTTTATTACACTATTTTGGATCTTTGTAAATTTTCTTATGAGAAAATGTTGGTGATTGTGAAAATAACGTGATTAAAGGGTGGGGGCCATTAAATACAAATAAGATAAAACAAATAAATACAATACTTAGATTGTACAATTCATTGCACTATGTTTAGCATTGCTAATTTGTATTTGATGGTGGATGAAATAAATAAACTCATTCCTGGATTAACTCATGTTAATATTATTTTTTTAGGTGAATTTAACGACTTGCAGTCAATTTTAAATAAGAATAAGAAATATTTTACTTACTCTCTAGGCCGAACGTTTTCGATAGTAAATATTACTAATTCTTAATTAAAATTGACTGCAAGTCGTTAAATTCACCTAAAAAGTTAATAAATAAAATTAGTAGACGAGGACAAAATGAGAAAATAATTTAAAAGCTTTGCAATCCATGTATAAATAAATATACTCACACTGTAGGTATATATTCTCCCGGGAAGGCATTCGTTGTGTAGCTGATAAGAAGACACGTTTTACCGACGGCACTGAAATCAGACAATATTCATATGAAATAAACTACTATCATATTGTATCAATTGAAAAAAGAAGTTTAAAACAATCAGAGGTAGTCTAATATTGTCACAATATAATCAATTATACCATGCCTACAAATTTGTCATCTATTTTCGATCCCATTGACATTAAAGATCGATATTCAAACTTGAGTTTAATTTGTGGTTTAGCAAGAATGATGTCAACGGTGTGAGAGCTGAGGATATCAATATATTGGATATGAAGACTCAACGGTACACGACAAAATTATTGTCAATTGTTCCGTAAGTGATTTAACCATTGGCTTCACATTATTGTGTCAAGTATAAACAATATTATACGTATAAAGTAATAAGTAACAGTGCGCTTATTTTAATATAAAATTAGCATTTTACTCGGTCTTGCCCGGAAATACAGTTTGGAGTTTTTCTTTCCTGGTAGATATGATATGGTAGACTTATGGTAGTGGTCACAAAATTACGAAATTGAAAATAGTGAGTGAATATCATACAGTGTTTATACCATACAGTTCATCTGTTTGAAAAGAGAGGTTCTAAAAAAAATCTTTTTTGTTGCACTGATGAGGTGAATTTTTAATGTATTTTTTTAGGTAAACTACCTTTTTAGTAACTTTGCAACTCTACCCACCTGCATAGATTTGTGTTCTTTAGAATAATATAATACAGTAAAAGCTCAATACATACAATAGGTAAGCTCGCATGACGATGGGTAATTAGCAGCGATAATATTGATACAGAGCTAATCTGTTGCTTTGACTTGGGATAAATCATCTATAATTTCAACATAGGGAAGTATCATGTTAGCAGTTGTTCTATGAGCTTCCTGCATTGAAAGTGTAATAGTGCCCATAAGTGAAATTTGAACATTAATTCTGGGAAAAATAAAAAATGGGCTTCGAGCTGCACTGAATCGAGTTTAGAGGAAGCTATGTGCCAAATTTAGTGTTCCAAATCGTTGCCGTTTTATGAATTTTGTGAATAAGACAAAAAAAGACTACACAAACACACTATAAATTAATTAACCATTTTATTCCCAGCTCAAAACTTGGGGACAAGCTTGTATGGAAAAATCCAATTTCTTTTTCCATTTATTTTTAAATAAAAGGGTTTATCTACTTTATCTTATTATATAGATTTCAAGCTGGTGAGATAAAATAGGAATTTGTCAATCTGGCCAATAATGAAAAGTTCTATCAATAAAAATGTTCTAATAAGGAAGACGGCTTGCCACAACTATCATTTGATAAAAATAGATATCTCGCACACATTTCCTTTAAATCGGTCAAATATCCCGGACTATTTTTTTGCGCAAGACAAAATATTATTGAAGTGAGAATGAGTATACTTATCAGAATGAGAGTTTATTCAATTCACAAACAAATCTATGGTTACTCAAGATAAATAGTAGTATAAACTCTCACTAGATAAAGTCTGAAAGTAACAGAGTAACTCTAGCTAGATTCTACACTGATCTGTGCTTTAAGCTCTTGATTTATGCAATTAGTGTCGCTCTAGTGTTAGAAGAGCAACACCCTTCAATTTGAGGAGTATTCTAAGAGTGCTTGGAGATATATATTTTTCACAAACAAAAATACACGATCAGACAGATTTACACGAATTATAAAATATCATTGTTTGGAAAAAGTACCCAAGCATAGGAAGCTTTCTAAAAACTTCAGTTGCTCTGTGCTTGAGTGCTTGCACAGTGAATACTCGAGGATAATCACCAGCGGAAAATTGCACACATGCTATGGAATGGTGTTTAAAATATTGGAACCGTGTATGTGTAAATACTATATACTGCAGCACATGTTTGATTTTGCGATAGTGGTTATCCTCGAGCTTTGAAAGGAAGGGAAGGGAAGTGATAGCCGCGAGCCGTAGCAGGTATCTGTTCAATCAGATAGAGATAAGTTGCGTTCTCGTAGATCCTGTTCGTAACGGTGACCGATTAGATTGGCCAGCAAAAAAGACACTGTTCTCTGCTGTAAAATCATCACTTCCCGGTGGTTCGGAACCCACCTAAAACTGTAGGTCCAACTCATCAATCACCATCATCTCATCTAACTCATTACCACCCACGCACAGGTCTCAGACCCGTGGGCTTCATCCTCAAAAAAAAAGCTCCACTGGGCAAGCACCTTAAGATAAATAAGCTATTTATGGTTATTTTTAAAACAATTTTGTTTGTTAAAAATATCTAAACTGATTATTTCTTACCCTAGATAGATAATAATCCCCTGTAAACAACATTTTCTTGAATTATTAGATAGGATATTGTGAGTTCCAACTCAAATAATTTGGTAGTTCAACATTACTGGTATTAAAAAAAACACTCCGTCCCAGAAGAGTCAGATCATAAAAATAATAGTCAACAGCAATAAATTCATTTATCGCGTTATTCATCAATTTTTTTATAATTTTTGCCATAAACCGTAAATATTTCCTATTTTCAATTGCAATAATTTCTAAATAAATTGTAAGTATCATCTTTTTTCAAACTCAAAATAATCTGTAGCCGAATTTATCATCTTCACCAAATCCTTTTTAATCAGATCATCTTTACGTGGCCTATTATTGCAATAACTAGAAGATTGTATGAAGCAAATGGAATTATAGTCGGTAAATAAAGAAAAATAATAATTTAGAATATCAGAGTCAACAGCCAGAAAAAGCTTTATAGTGCCTTGAATGTTGAAGATTTTTTCGGTCCAATAAATGTTTGTAGACACGCATGAATTGTTTGATAATTACCGTCGACACAGCATTCAAAAGTGGGTCAAAATTTTGCTTATTCATAAAACGAAAGTTGAAACTAGCTATATCATAGTTTTTCCAATTTATAAAAAAGTAAACCGCTTACTTAGTAACCGGTTACCAACAATTGTGCAAGTTAAAATTATTGAAACTTTTGTAACCGCGATTCATAACACAGTACTCAATCAAGTAAAGATTGAGGCACAGCCCACTACTGCTTTCTTTACAAAATGTTAAAATGAAAAATCAAAATTTTAGGTTATGTCCAAGTTGAACTAGGAATTTCACTTTGAATACAATTACTGTCAAAAACAAAAATATCAATTTAGGAGCTCAACTTGAGGATACGGAAGTGATATTTACAATACTCATTACAGTATGTTATAAAGCTTCTATTGGCTTCAGATTTTCAATTTTCAAGTTGTAAATTTTATGTAGTTTTCGTTTCTCATTTCATTTGGTTACAAAATACATATTTTTACGAGGGTCTGAGCGAGGGTATAAGTTGCACATACAAATAGAATAAAGGAAAATAAATTAAGATGAGAAAAAAGACAAAATAGTTATCACAAATTACAAAAAAAAGAAAGGTTTTTGGGATCTATAATGGTATGAATTATTAGTATTACCTTGAAACTTATCAATCAAATTATTATCAAAATATCTCATCAAATAATTTTTTTTTTTTTTTGAGGATGAAGCCCACATTGGTCTGAGACCTGTGCGTGGGTAATGAGTTGGATGATGGTGATTGATGAGTTGGACCTACAGTTTTAGGTGGGTTCCGAACCACCGGGAAGTGATTTTACAGCAGAGAACAATGTCTTTTTTGCTGGCCAATCTAATCGGTCACCGTTACGAGCAGGACCTACGAGAACGCAGCTTATCTCTCTGATTGAACAGATACCTGCTACGGCTCGCGGCGTCTTTAACAAATTTGAAAATTTTTGGAATAATTTTTTTAATATAATCAAATAACATAGTGATTATCATAGTGAAGATATAATATTAATTTCTTTATTATATTGATAAGCTTACTTGTCATCAAGATGCAAGTAGCAAAAATCTAGTTATAAAATAATTACTAATTATAGTAACAGTAACAACAACAATCAGTAGATTATTTATCTTTTGACTGTATAAAAATGAAGTGAATATGCAACAGTCAGAATCCAAAACTACTCTCTCCACAAATTTTGAACATGTCAGTGTCTAAAACATTGAGTTATTCACATTAAAAATTTAAATTCACTAAAAAACTTCACTTTAAATAAATAAAATGGTTCTTTTCCACTTGAAGGCTACTAATTAAAAGTTCACTCAAAATGGAACACAAAAAAAAGAGTTAATAATAATAAATTTTGATAAAACCTTCTGAGCTGAAAAATATTGATCTCATTGCTGATTTTATAGAATCTCATATATGGTCTCATATTACTGATTTTATAGAGTATTGAGCACATGGTATTCCATTACATTTTATAAAACTGTAAAAACATGAACATGAAAAACTATAAACATGACTATCTATGAACTCTAAAACATTTCTCATGAAAGCATCAATTTTCAGATTTATGATAGATCAATTAATTATGCATCAGATTGGTCAATGCAGGAAAATAGAAACTATCAAAGAATATGAATTCGTCCTTTAAAATTCTAATCTCATAATTTTTTCAAACAATAAAAATAACTCTCTCACTTTGCAAGTGATAAGAATTCCATTCCCAAAGCAGAGAATCAAATTTTATCGTTTAGTGCCAAATGCGTAGTCAATTTAAAAGCAGGGAGAAGAATGGAATACAAATAAAGATACTATATTACATTTCATATTCCAAGTATATGAGAAATATTCATTTCAAGTCTTCCAAAGTGGCTGGGTGTTTAAACACCTAATAATAAGGTGGCTAAGGTATTCCATCTATCAAGTTATATCAGTTTGGAATGATACAAAATTACAAGAATGGAAGACAATATAACAATATTATATTGTTATTAAAAAATAGATTAATTAATACAAAAATTGCAATCCAAGAATTGCCTTTGGTGTGAATCTTTGTTTTTTTCTTCTATGTTTCATATTTTTAAATCGCGAGTGCAGTGGTCGTGCAAAGAAGCAATGCGATGCCGGATGCTCTGTGGTTTGAGCCTTTGAGCATTCAGGCTGATGAATCACTTATTTTTAGGTATGGTTATGAATAGCCTTATAGAATATATCTTATTC
Source organism: Conomelus anceps (assembly GCA_948455865.1). Taxonomy (NCBI): domain Eukaryota; kingdom Metazoa; phylum Arthropoda; class Insecta; order Hemiptera; family Delphacidae; genus Conomelus; species Conomelus anceps. The sequence goes on along the minus strand of OX418225.1, from coordinate 37,029,994 downwards.
TTATCGAATATTATGTTCAATAATATGTATGTGTTGTATATAGTAATATATATCATCTAGTTACACAACAAAGCACTTTAAGAGCTGCTCTTGCTCACAGACAATATAGTCTATGCGGGTTCTACTATTCATTTTTTATATTTTTGAAGTGTATGTTGTTTTGTATGATACGGGAATAAAAATTGAAATTGAAAATTGCCTGCTCATTGCCAAAACGCGAAAGCGAGATCGTAGAGCAGATTTTTATCTTTACCTTAACTACTAAAGTTGCACAAACTGTTGTTCACAAACTCTTGCAACACGTGTAGAGGGAGTTTAGCAAGATTAATATACTATGCATCTGATCTACGTTTCAATACATAGCAAAGTGTCTCTGTGGAGAACAGCCTTTACTTGCAAGAAGAAATTATTAAAAGCTTGAAAGGATTTTTTATAAATTAGTACATGGTATATGTACAGGCGATCTTTAAACGTTGTCAAAATTGTAATTGTTATATTGTATTTGATATGTTAGCTTAAAACTTTCATAATTTAATACAATTCGAGTATTAATAGAATATCTTAAAAATATGTTATCAATTTTTCAAGATATTATTTTTAGAAAAAAAAATTTAACACCCACCTAAATAATTTGATAGTCATAAACCTTGTAATATATAAGCTATTACTGTATATTTCAAAATTTTTACTGTCTAGTTTTACTTTACCGCCTTAATTATCATCAACATTCATAACATTCTACAAAAACAACCTTAGTAAACAATGGTATAAATAGGTGTTGCATACATTATTTTCATTTCAGACAAATATATCATTTTAGCTGTTAGAATTCAACTTTTTCTAATGGAATAGAAATATTTGAGCGCCAATAACATGATAATTTGTTTGTCAATGGCTCAAGACTATCGGGAAGGTAGGTTGGCTGCCAATTTCAGACCATTTCATGTCAATTTCAGGTCTAAACCACTGACTTGACACGAGACCTGAGCCAATCAGGTCACACGATACATTATTTGTTAAAAAAACACTTTTAAGTGAAAATTGTGACTCACGTTTTGGCGTGAGGGCCGTTTCACACTGTTGTATAGAGCATTGTCAGACGACCCACAGTACACGCAAGAAACACAGAAACCAAATGGATCTTCAACAGAGTAATGTGTTGTAACAATAGTGTGTACTGCCGTCACGCCAAAACGTGAGTCACAATTTCCACTTGAGTGTTTTTCAAGTTTTTATAATATACTAGTGGAAACAAGATGGATCTTCAACATCATATTATTTGTATTATTCGCGAGTAAAGTAATCAAGATAAAATGTTTAATAGTATATGGACAATAAGTTATTAAAAAATTATAATTATATGACATGAATATTCGGAAATAAATGCAGTTCGGTAATTACCATAAAGTTTCCATTTTCTTACTAAGTAACTTGAGTATACTTTAAATCCAAGTTTGTAAAACTCCATTTTACTATGACGATAATTCTTTAAGCAGCCTAATTTTCAGTAAGCTGGTCGATTATTCAACATATTGAACTATTTTTGTAAGGAAACGAAAAATAATTTATTTAAAAAATACCTAAACAAAAATTCAGCTTGACAAGTTTTGGGATTGGTTTGACTACATAAAACATCTCATTACGAGATTGCTACTTCAAAATACTTTTAGTACTGCTTGAAGAAATGTCAAAAACAAAAATAACTAGTTGGTTGACGAAGGTGCATTGTAATTAGAATATTGATCTACGCGTACATCTCATTATGTATCGGGAGTTACAGCACTAGGGCACACACAACTTGTTCTGTAATCTGTGACTAGGGTGAGGCAACACACATAGTTAATTATGCATTAGTGTAATAAGCACATGAAAAGACAAGGGCAGTGGGGGTTAATCAGCAAAGAGGCGAATAATTGTAATGGAATGTGACAGGACAGGATAATAATAACATTACATATATCATAAGCACTACTATATGCACTTGAGATTACTCCTACTCTTCCAATATGAACACTAGAACTATTGATTAATAAGCCAAGAATATTGATGAGTTTTAGATGAGAATATCACGTCCTGTAAGAATACTTATCAATATTGGAATTTGGCAAGGTGATTGATTAATTATGAAAACTAAAACAGTAAAGGATACAGATAGATAGATAAACTGACGTTATTAAGGGTGGAGTAAAGAATCAAGCCCTCTCTTCCACTCAATCCATATTATGAACATAGAGAAATTTTAGTAGCAAACCCAATTCTGCTCAAGTGCATGTAGAAATCACTGGATTTAAATCATACTACATAGATATAATATCCAAGAATATCCGTTCTACATGACTAATTAATGATAATACCCGATTAATTAATTACTTTGTTTATTATGAAGTTTACATTGAGTATTTTTGTTATTTTTAGTAGGCCTAATTTTGAAGCAGTTTATTTGAAGAAGTTTGGTTATTTGTTTATATCAAGTATTTTCTATCGCAGATAACTATAATATGGCTGCTAGTTACTTCATTATAAAGAAGATATGCTAATTGGATTTTAATTCATGCAGTTTCAAATTTCAAGAGCTACTGAGCATTTTTTAAATATATTTTATAATTATTAATTTGGAAGGACCCCAAACAGGACTACCTATGGGGCTCTCACTCAGGCAGTTTTATATGCTATTTGTAGATGTATTGATGATGTTTGTAAAATGACTAAATATTGCTGAATAAATATTATTATTATTATTTAAAGGAATTTTGAATGATGCTTGAAAAGTGACAATTTTAGTAGAAATATAACTCAATTTTTTTATTCTACTAACAATACTCCTTTGCTAACGACTTTCCTGGACTAGTGCTAAGGAAATTAGATGAATATTATTATCCAAAATATGCCAGGATGAACGGGAATGTAAACCGTGACAGCAATAGCAGCCATTCAGAGATTAGCGCCCGAACCGATTATACAACCACGGCTGCTGAGTTTCCTGAATTGAGTACGAATCCGCGAAAAATAAGCCCATAATCAATCAGTACGTAAAAAAGTATATAATATTTATTAGCGTAGTATAGTTTCGATCTTGAAAATCCGATGATAACGTATTACAGTGCTGTATTACAAGAAAGTTTATCATTCTATCAAGTAATTCTCAATTTAAAAAAAAAAAAAATACGTACAGGAATTATATGAATTGCATTGAGGATTTATTCAACTTTCAGAATAAATTTTATGAAATAAAATATAAACCAGGGGTGCCCACAGGGGGGGGGGGCTATGACGCAGACTGCGTCATTGAAATTCTTGGGGGGGGGGGGGGTTCCAAAAAACGTTTTGGGGGGGGGGTGTAAAGTTGATTGAAACCGTGTTTAAGGTGACAACATTCAAAAATATACTATAAAGTCACCAGATAGAATGTCAATTAATGAAAATATATTTATAATTACTATTATACAGTTGAATATGAATTAGCTAAAATAGCTATGTTTAGGATTTGTGCAGGGAGTTATTATTCAAACTTAGCAAGACGCTAAGCGAGTGCTCTGAAAGTGGTTTATACAACTTTACTCTCCTTAACAGTTACTAGTTAATCAGCAGAAAGAGCAATAAGTCGATTTAAAATTATCAAAAACAGACTCAGTTCAGCTATGGGAGACTCATGGTTGTCCAATCTAATGGTTCTAGCTGCAGAAAAAGATGTACTTGAGTCTATTTCTAACGAAGAATTAATAATTGAAAGTTTCCTCATCCCAAAAAGACAAAAACTTCTATGTGGGGTTTAGAGAGATAGATTTAACAAGCTTAGAAGGTGCCTAGCTAACTTGTAGATGGTCACAGCCCACAAATTTAAAATGTTTGACTTCAAACTGTTGATGTTTTTCATGTATTTTACGATAACTACTTACTAGTAAGTAAGAACTGCTATAGCAAAACTTACTAAATACTAAAAATTCAGTAATTTTTCATAACTATGTCTTTATTTTGTTTTTGAAAGACACTTCTTTCGATTGTGTGTTGTAAATAACTATACGGTACAAGAAATGTGTACCTTTATGTACTTCATATATACATACATAAATTCTCCCAAGATACTGCACTAAGTAAATAACCTGTTGTTTAACTACTGTCCAATAAATGACTTAGTATTTTGGATTTTTGTGTTTTACAAATGAAGTTATTAACTCATTGTTTTCACTTCCTCTAAAGGAACAACTTTGTAGAATTATTTAACCTTAATGTAATTGGTACACCGAACATAAACTTATAGGTATTTCATTTTTATTGAACATTATGTATTTGTAATAATATTTTATTGTTTAAAAACCATTTAGGCTCAAATTCTTATTTAGCTATTTTGCAATTAAGTTTATTGAGCAGAAGTTCATATATTCATTTCATTGATATTTCTTTTTTACCTTTACAAAAAAATGTTACCTATGTAAAGAATGTCAAGAAATATACATATATTTTGTATATTATCGACTGGGTTTGAATTTTTTCAATAGTATAAAAATCTTCTTTTAGTTTTAGAAAGAATAAGACGTGTGGCTTTTTTCGCATTTTTTTTTGGTGGGGGGGGGATAATTTATAGGGGGTTAGTGCTAAATTTAGGGGGGGGAGGGTGCGTCATGAGGCTTAGGGGGGGTGGGCACCCCTGTATAAACCCATAATATAAATAATTCAATAAATAAATGAATAATTGAATATAAAATCCCGGTTCAGTACGAATTAATACCAATAAAATTCAATTAAATAAAACAAAAGTAATCCCGGCAGAAAATAAACTGAATTGTGTTTTTTCTTAGTTTGAAGCTCTTCAATTTGGGATTGCATGTAAAATACCAGCACAGTGCTGTACTTTTTGTGATTCCCAACTAGCAATTTTTCTATTTTCAACTCGAGTAACTCACATGCGGCAGAATTGAGCGGAACAACTACATTTAGCTTGAAAGCAAATTGCGGGTTATGCATCCATTTAGCCACAAGCCCGCTCGCTCTTTGTCATTGCATGCAAAGTCGAGTGGCTGGACATTAATATTTCATTTACATTGAGCAATAAAATATTGTTTCACTGTTTCAAGTATTCTGAACTTAAAAAAATCAACTTTTGGCTTCATTTTTTTGAGGATGAAGCCCACAGGTTTGAGACCTGTGCTTGGGTAATGAGTTGGATAATGGTGATTGATGACTAAGACCTACAGGTGGGTTCCGAACCACCGGGAAGTGATTTTAAAGCAGAGAATAGTCTTTTTTGGTGACCAATCCAATCGGTTACTCTTACAAAGAGAGCCCAGGAATTCGAGTCTGAGACCTGTATGTGGGTAATGAGTTGAATGATGGTGATTGATTATTGTTGAGCTGAACCTACAGTTTTAGGTGGATTCCGAACCACCGGGAAGTGATTTTACAGCAGAGAACAGTGTCTTTCTTGCCAGTAAATCTATTCTGTCACCCTTACAGAGAGTGCCCAGGAGAACGCAGCTTATCTTTATCTGATTGAACAGATCCTGCTACGGCTCACGGCTATCAAAACAGTGAAATAAAAATAGCCTATATGAAAACAATAGATATCTGTACCAGATCCCAGCCCAAACCATCAAATCGATTGTTTTCATTATATTGTTTCAGTGGACGGATATGGAACTGCAGCCTAGTTTTTCCTAGCTACATTAATTTGAATCTTCATTCAATCGACTTTTCCATAATCCTATTAACCTCACTTTGTACAAATAGGCACAAGGGAGACTGACGTTTTTGGAACGCGCAGTACTGTAATCAACTTCTGAATGCACTAGTGATGTGCGGCAGGTGGCTTTCAACTCACGCTTAAGTTACCATTCAGAATCTATTATCAAGGTAAACTTACCAATTATCGGCCCTTAAACTTCTAACCTATAAAACAAGCGTTTGCTTCAAGTTTTCAACGGCTGATTAACGCCTGATAATTCATTGCTTCTTTGTCTTTGAAACAACAAAAACGTTGGAAAATCGATGAAAAATTACGGATTTTATACGTAAAAAAAGTGAGGGTGCCGATATTTGGTGGGGAGCCGATAATTGGTATGTCTACCTTACTGTATCTACTATTAGTTATCGGTTGGCTAGTTAGTCACATTACGGTTTAAAATCAATAAATCAATTTCTCTTTTCTCAAAAAATAGCTAAATAATCGCAATATAACTAAACTTAAGTTAAATCCTCAACTTTCTATTCGTCACAATTCGCCAAACTTAGCTTATTCGCAAACGAACAGTTCTTCACTAATAAAAATTACTTAAAATTAACAAAACTGCCAAATAAAATAATTTCATGTTAAACTTGAATGCAGGCCACAATTAAAGTTGCACTCAAACCATCAACCAATCTTATAAACAGCTGGTGAAGAAACAGGATGAGTATATATTTATAATTATTTGATATTATGGTATCTTAAAATATAAGAACCCTTTGGCCTATTCCACTATAGAATAGAATAATTTATTATTTATATTTCTCAATACAGTCTGGGTTAAATTATTCAATGCTTTTCGTTAAAAAGCGATAAAAGGTACCTCTAAAATCTGAGTTTCTATTTCAGAGATCACAAAATCAACCTAATTTCAGGTCCTATTTTCACTAGCCTCCCGATAACCGATATTTACCTAATTCCAAAGACAATATAATGTAACAATGTGTAATGTATGCAATGTATAATGTTACATTATATTGTCTTTGCTAATACAGTATTTCCATTTTATACTACATCATTCCATCACACCTTGAACGAAAGAAAAAAGCTGTATTCACTTCCGGAGCAGTTTGAAACTTGAAACTGAACCTTGAAGTGAATCTGATATCAGATTCAAAGATTCAACACGGATTATTCTTTGCTGTTTATGTGCAGTTGAATATTTAAGCGGCAGCATACTTGGAAAAGTTGAATCAAATTACTGTCAAGTTCAGTATCATTTATTATTCCATTCTCCAACTTCCACAATGACTGTGACGTGACTTAGAGACTGAATCACAAATGAATTTGAGTTATTTATTCCAGTCAATAGACCATTGAACAATATTATACTTCTGGACCAATCCCAGAAACTCAGACAGTTATTGAGACTAAATAATGATAATCCAGCAATGGTCAATAAAATGTCAACATAATAGATAAGGAAGGAAGAATTTACTCAATGAGTTCTTGGTTTGATAGCCTTTGATGATTTTCGAAACTCTAGCGTTCCAATCTAATCATTCTCTCCCTTTTCAACCTTCAAACTGCCTTTTATAATAAACTTTACAAATCTTTGGATAAAATAGCCTGGATCTTCTCCTTATTTTTTTTTCAACCAGGGGCCTGCTGCATAACAATTTACAAATAAATGTTAATCGCAGTTACTGCCAAGTCTTGTGGAAGTTATTTCTGGCAAATTTCAATTTGTAAATACAGGGTAATAGTAATTAGTAGCCTATATAAATATATCATTTATATTAGTAAATATAGTTGACAGTAATACAGCATGTCCCACGTCTTGAATATCACAATGAATTATAATAAAAAATCCCTTGAATCAAAATTATAAATTTCCCTTGAAAATACCTTACCCTTAAAATACCTCACACAGTTCCATCAACTCTATTGCTTTCCCACCTATTGTTCACGATCCACCAGTGGAGTTCATAATAATAGGTGAAAAGGTTTTTTTTAAATTCTCATCCTAGGCCTATTAACTAAATCAAAATAAAACAGACTACGTCTACTACCAACCATCAACTACGCATTTTTCTAAATATCTTCACTTTTTCTTTATATTGAATTCATATTATTTTGTGAATGAATTTGTTAATAATTAGTGAAATTCTTCAACTTCAAATACCCGAACATACTAGAAACTTGATTCAATTATTTTTCTGTGTCTACTTATTTTCATGGTAGTAGTTCAAGGACATTTAATACATGAACCCCAATTTGAGTAAAATCGTTCCCAAAGACTTCTCCGCTCTACTCTGCGAAAAGTTTCATAACCATAAAGATACAACGAACAGAAACCATTAGAACATATTTTAAAAACTGATACGAATCTATTAATTAATCTCTGAAACAAACAAAAACCAGACGTAATGGCATTTTGATAGGTCTAAATTTGAAGTGGAGTTATGAATCGACTGCGCTAGCAGTTTTGTTTACTTTTATCCAATATAAACAGTAAACTTGGCAGACATCCAATTTGAGCCAAGTGTTAGAAACACCGAATGGCCTGGTCCGGGCTTTGCCAAGATTTCATCATCATAGCAGTATTTAACCACAAAATTATTAGCTTGGAATGAAATTTTGCTCTGAGAGATTGAGGAGCAGATATACACATTAATTGGACAAGAAATAATGTTGCATCCTCATGTATATGAAGTCAGAATTATTGAGGTACCTTTTCGATTACTTGTTGCTGTAAATCGGCATCCTTTGATTGGAAAATACAGTATTATTTCAACTGGAATATATTTGATTAAAATAGTTTTTCGTGGTCACGTTTTCATGTATCACGAATTTTTGTTCTAGTTAATAGTAATTTTGTAGAATAAGAAAATCTCGTGGTAGGTATGGTTTTACTGATGATTTATATATAAACACTTATATAAACATAATTATATAATCTATATATAAACATTCAAGTTAATATTAAACAAAAGTTATATACCTCGAGATTCTTGGAAAGATGTCACAAGTTTTTAGATAATTAAAGTATTAATTTCGAAATGAATAGCATTAAAAGGAATTTGGAAAGTATATACTTACATTCAAGGATTTACTGACAGGAAGTGAAAAGAAACTATTAATATCAGACCTCAGAAAAACTGTTAGTTTTCAAAATTTGATTTTTATGCTAAATTATCTTTTTTTGCTTCTGTATTTAAGACCACTTGATGCTCAGACCCTTAATCTACCAAGGAAGAGGACATTCTAAATCTGAGACTTCGGATTCACCAGCGGAACCGAATCAATTTCCTGGAGTTTCTGAATATGGACTTATTCCCAAACACAGGTTTTCCTATTGAGGAAATAATTTTCACCTACCTAACAAATACTTACAATTATTTATTACATAGCAATAGATTGTCAATTGTGTAGAAAAAAATGATTGATATACACAACAGGTTTACCTAAAATACAGGCAGTTTACAGTTCCAGTGTTTGTTTTATAGGTACAAATGAAAATCTTCAATTTTCCACTACTTTTAAAACAGAAATCCTACTCATCCAATTCAGAAGATGCGCTCCTGAAGTGAACTTGATCGACTAACGTGTTCATGAATATACAGAGATGAAAAATATTTAAAAAATATCATAGTTAAGAAACTGAACAGAGGCCTTGTGTTCAATGCCTGCAATAACATCTGAAATGGATGATTTACTATTCATAGCTTGGTCGAGATAAAACAACGGATGCAATGCTGGACAGTATATTTTGCCTTCAACAGGACGATAACTTGCCAAGAGGTAGTAGGTATTAGATTGGCATTTCAAGTATCAGCTTGATTCAACAATAAGAAGCTTCGATTAAGAATGTTGTAGGCGACACACAAAAAAGGGGAAATATTAAGTTGTTTCAAGAGATTATGTGGTAGGGAAACTCTCTATACTTATTTTTCAATATAGGATATAATTAGTGAGAATACGAAAAGAAAATTGATAGTATTTGTTTGTAAGATACTAAAACAAATATCAGATGTGATCAGTTTCATAGTGGGAGGTGAAAACATCAAGCGAGTAGCAAAGCTCTATCACTTAAATTAAAATGAGGTGAACTATTCAATCATTTCAATAATTTATACGCCTTATCAATGAAAAATAAACAAAGAAAAGTCTTCGTTTGTTACATAAATCGTATGACCGTCGTAGTACATTAGTTTAGTTCAAGGCTGACATGAAGGGGTCTCTAACCTAGACGGAGAGTGAACATTTCCTTTCAGTACAAGTAATTCAACTATAGCTTGATAAACATAAGAGCATGATATAAAGAAACAATATTTTCAATTTACTCACCCATCTCCAACAACCACACACTTTATGGCTTGCATTTTTAAATAATTATCTCGACACGTACTAGTGTCTAACTACGCAGAGCAGAATGGGTGGGGAGGTTAATATGGAGTCCAATTACACTCGTAATTGTTTTATTCTACAACGTTACCTATGAAATACGCGAAATCACAGCTTTCGAATAGAGTTGAAAACTATAGTTGCAAAAATAAATCATTAATAAGATATGTGCAAAAGAATCACAAATAAACTACCATCAATAATAATAATAGATCTCCAATGAATGAGACCAACAACTGTTCACTTGCTCACTCACTTTAAAACTATATGTATATACTCACTATCTATATAAATATAGATAGCCACAAGCAGCACTCCTTGGTTCATTCACTCAATTCTTAGAACGTGATATATTATCAAGAAATTTATATAATTTCATAATTATTATCAAATGTTTTAAAAAACTCCAATAATGAAATTTATGAACATAATAATTCTTCAAGATTTTCTCTAAAATCACATAATGACTCTACATTTAAAGTATCTCAGGAACTCATTGATCAAACTAAATGATTGTTTCTTTAAATAACTAAACTATTTATTTTCTGGGATGATTAAGTCATAAGTGGACTTATTTCTGTAATTGGAAAACGATAACTGATGGTCTAATTATTTCTATTATCGACTCACTTTTACAGATAAGGTTGGTCAACATGTCTACAGAGCGACATTCAAACGTCAATAAAACAAACTCCTATGGTTCACCTAACATCATGCTTATCACCATTCAGTATTTTCATTTTATGGAATTATATTGTACGATATCTAATGCGGCCAAGTATCAACTTTCCATCCTTTTCATCACGGATCTCCTTAATATTTTTTTCAATTTGTTCCTATATTAACAGGTTGACTGCCAAGCTGATTTTGAAGACACTGAATGATAGGCCGTGAGACCTAATTTTGGGTATCAGTCGACTTAGGCTCTGAGCCATGCAAGAAACATGAAAAATATTCCCCACTGCTGAATATTTTTTTATCTTTTTTCTGTTACTTCAACATCCATAAAACTGTTACCATTCATCTAAACTCAAAGGATAATTTTAATTTTCCATAAATAGTGCAAAAAAACTTGAAACCCAAATGGAGGTCTCACGGCAATCAAGTATAGAAACATAGAAAAAGGCTAGGTAGAATGATGTTCCAAAGTATTACTGAATTATGTATTCACTTACCAGAACATTTCTATTGTATTCCATGAGTTGCACACTATATTGATTATTTACAAACTCATTCACATTATCTCCTCAACCCTACTATTTACAAGAATGTTTATGAAGTAAAATTTTTACACTGTTCTATTTACACTGTTCGACACACTATTTAATTGATATTTTCAAATATTTTTACATTCAACCCTATTCATTCTAAACCTTAGTATTTACAAGAATGTTTTTGAACTTTGTCAAACTATTTATTGCCTTTAAAAGAATGAGATTCAAAAAAGCAATCAAAACACATGTGTGTATTGCAAGTGGAGCACATAGTATTCACTTTTCTTGCATTTTTTTGAGCAAGTTTCCTTCCAACACTTGTCACTTTTTTTTTATAGCAAGGCTTGCAACGAGAGTTCTTCGTTTTTGCCAGTACATGGGTAGACACTTCTGGGATTCTAATAACATTTGTAGGCAGGAACAATGCTCTCACCAACTCTTCTTTGAATGCTGTAATTGATACTTTTCTGTTTGTCACAGTGTTGTAAACGCTCATGGCATTTACAACTGCAGTTGTCAGTAGTAAATCGAAGATCACTTTCCTGTACCATTTTACTGATCGTCTCAAAGGACTGGAATAAGACCCTAATTGGTCTGATAGATCAATGTAAGATTTGCCCTTGTTGTAGTCCACTACCGCTGCAGGTTTCAAAACTTCTACTCTGCGTTTTGTCACAGGTATCATTTTATCAGTGTGTTTTGTGCTCACCATCAAAATGTCTCTTCTGTCTCTCCACTTGAGCATCACAACACCATTGTTGTTTTTGCTTGCAACACATTGTCCACGCCGTAGCTTCTTATTTATAACATCCATTGGATTAAATCTTCTATTTCTTCGCACTGTGCCAACCAAATGAGTTCCACGCTGCAGTAATTTTTCAGCCAGTTGAACACTTGAATAGAAGTTGTCAGTGAATAATGTTCGGCCACAGTCAAGGTATGGCTCTGCCAACTCCATAACAATTTTTTCTGAGACAAGTCCCTCTCTCACTCCTTGTTCCTTCCCACAGTATACTTTGTATGCAAATGTGAAAAAATCTTTTGCACAAAGTTTGAAAATTTTGATGCCATACTTGTGTCGCTTTCCTTTAATATATTGACGGAAAAATATTCGGCCCAGGAATGGTACGATGCTTTCATCAATGCACATGTTTGCATCTGGTTCAACAGCCATCCGGAAATTGTTGACAACTTGGTCAAGGATTCCTTGAATTTTGTGCAACCTGTCGTCATGGGCTGCATCTTCATTGTTTGCACAGTGAAAAAGACTTAGCAACAACTCAAATCGATTCCTGCTCATTTGTTTGCCAACAACAGAAATATACAGATCGTCAGATCGCCAAAAGTGTGCAATAGTGGGCATAGGGTTCAAACCCATGTAGACAATTACCCCAAAAAACTGCTTCATCTCAACCAGATTTGTTGGCTTCCACTGTTTGATTCTAGCGTTTGGAGAAATAAATGGTCTCGATTGAATCTGCTGATCAGCATATCTGTTTGTCTCAGCCACAATTTGTTGTAAGATGTGGTCTGTGACAAACAAATTCCAAAAGTCAAACGGTTTCCCATCCTGGCCTATTGTTTCAAAAATATCAGGATTTATTCCTAAATGAATATTCTCTGGATTAAAAGGGATTTCAATTAGTTCATTTTCTTCCCCAACAGGACCCCACACACGATTTTCAATGTTCAATGGTATGCCAAAATTGGAATCATCAATTCCACCACCAACAGTTTCAGAAGTGGGAATGTTCAAAATAGGCAAATCCAAAATCGCTGTAGCACTATTACTGAAATCTAAACCTAAATTGTCAATGTCCATATCCATTAATACACTCTCTTCGGTAGCATCCTCCTCATGATCGGATTCGTCTTCACTATCTGAGCTGAGATTGAAATCTTCTTGTTTCCAATTTGGATCATTCTGCATGTCATCTTCAAATAAGCTTTCTTGATCGCTCCATGGAGAAGTTGGTCTATCCAACTCTTTTATGATCTCTTCTTCATTCATTTTAAATTGATTCAAACTCGTATAATGATAATAAAACTGTTAAAAATATGTGAAGCACAACAGAAACCGTAACTTACAACACAGTGTTTACATTTACTTCGTAGGCTGGTAGGTTATAACCTTATAACCTTTTAACAACAGCTACGTGTTTGTCACTTTACAAAGAGGTTGTAAAACCCTATGATATTTGCAGTATGACAGATTATAATAATAATTATTATTTACATTGAATCAAACAAGGAACAGATTAGAAAAAAAAGTGAAATTCATATTATAATATTTAATACAATATTCAGCCTGCATAAATGCTAAACCCATCAATGTTTTCTTTGGAATTTCCTCTACAAAGAGGTTATAATCTTGTACATACAACTGAGACCTAGAATAAGGTCTCACTGAAATAGAAAGATACTTTATATGGAGGTAGTGAGACACAAGTGTAGGTCTCATGGCCCAAGAGCAAAACACCTTGAGGCCTGATTCTAGGTCTCACTCTGCAAAAATATTATACACTCATTTTTGCTTTGGCAGCCGCAATCGCCCATACGAGACCTAATTCTATGTCTCAAAGCAGTCAACCTGTTAATAATTACAGCATGTAGGTAAATTGCATGAAAAATAGGTACCGTAGTTATTTAATCAGTAGCTTGTAGATATTACAGTAAACAGTTTTTAAATTGAAAATTCGTTTCCACTTTTAGTTATAACATTGATCTATACATAAACACTAAACTTGTACGGTTCAAGCAATCGCGAAAAATCAATTTTGAACACAAAGTTTTCCTGCCAGAGTATGACCTGGTCATTTTTTTTTTTTTTTTTTTTTTTTGTAGATTACTTCTTGGAGACTCCAGTTAAGGAGTATAAGACAAGTCAGATCAACAATATTATACACTAGATACCATAATTACTTCAATTAGTTGAGGTGAGGCTTAATTTTGATGTGAAAGGAACTCTTGTACACTATAAAAAGCTTTATCAACTAAATATTTCTTCAATTGTTTTTTAAATATTTCTATATTTTCAAGACTCTTCAAAAACTGCGGTAGCTTGTTGTAGAATTTCCTACCAATATAACTAGGTTTTTGTTTGAATAAGCTACTATTGTGACTCACCAAGTGATAATCTCCTCGGCTTCTTGTATTATAATCATGTACATCAAGATTTTGGTTAACATCATTCGTTTTTACATATAAAGTAGCTTCATACACATATAAGCAGGGTACAGTTAGGAGACCAAGTCTCTTGAACAACGGCCTACATGAATCTAACCTATTTACTCTTTCTATACACCTAACCGCTTTCTTTTGGATCTTAAACACCCTATCAAGATTTTGTTTTGATGAATTACCCCATACTAAGATAGCATACCTAATATGTGACAGTAAGAGCCCATGGTAAGCTGTAAAAAGTAACTTTTTGTCATTCAATCTAGCGAGCTGTCGCAGGACAAATACCCCAGATGAAATTTTACTACATATTTTCTTAATGTATGGAGTCCAGGTCAATCGTCTATCCAACATAACTCCTAGAAATGCAATTTTTTCTTCCTGGTCTAATTGATTATCGTTTACAAACACGTTTATAGCCCTATCTTCATTTAAATTATGTTTGTTTTTGAATTGAAGGTATTGGCATTTTTTTACTATTTATAGTTAATTTCAACTGATTTAAAAATTGAACAATGGACTGCACACCTATATGGGCACTTATTTCTAAATTATCTAGAATGGAATTGCTGAAAATGAGTGATTTATCATCAGCAAATAAGAGAGCTCTACCACTAATTAATTCTTTAGGTAAACGGTTGACATATAACAAAAAAAGCAATGGACCTAGTATTGACCCCTGAGGCACTCCAGCTTGCACCTCTAATTTATTAGATTTATTCTTTACTATACTATTACCAACTACTGTAGTTAGTTCTACACATTGTTTTCTCCCAATAAGATATGATTCAAACCATTTCAGTTCAACCCCATTTACACCTACATTTTGCAGTATTTCCAATAAAGTTCTATGATTAACACAGTCAAATGCCTTGGACAGATCTAAGAATATTGCAGTAGCTTTATCACCTGAATCTATTATATCTATTAGTTTTTCAACTAGAGAAACTATGGCTGTTTTTGTTGATCTCCCTTTCTGTTGCTGTTCATCAAAGATAAAGTTAGCTTCTTGAAGGTGCAGAAGTAACCTATTTAGAACTACTCTTTCAAAAATTTTACTTATTACATTTAAAATACTAATGGGCCTATAGTTTTCTACCTTTTCTCTATCACCACTTTTGAAGATTGGCAAGATCTTCCCCTCTTTTAAGTTATCTGGAAAAACACCTTGTTCTAATGAATGATTGATCAGATGAATCAAAGGGTCTAACAATTGATCTTTACATTCTTTCAGAATTTTACTGGATACCCCATCCATTCCTACAGTTTTTTTATTATTTAAACTATCAATGATATTTGACAACTCGTCTTGGCATACTGGGTGGAATTTTAATTCGTTCTGAATCCCCTCAGTATTCCTCATGTTTGCATCACTAATACCTGTATTAAGAGATTTTTGAAGATCCTTAGCAACCAGTTGATAATATCTGTTAAAGAAATCACAAATGTCTACACTAGCATCAATATATTTGTTATTTTCGTTAATTATTCTGGGGACACTAGTATAAGCATCTACATGAGCTACTTGCCTATTTTTGTTTATTACATCCCACACTGCTGTGTTAAAGTACACACTATTATTCAAAATTTCAGCTGTTTTCTTACATTTCGCTCTTTTCACTTCTCTTGTATAATTTTTCTTTAGAGCTTTGTAATTATCTTCACTTAACATATTTCTAGATAGTTTGAATTCATCATATGCATCTTTAACCCTATTTCTTTCTGCAAGGATATCATCAGTTATCCACTCTTCAATCTTGTCTAATTTGTTCTTTACAGGGACTTTTATAACTGGACAACTCATAGTAATATGAAACCTTAAAATATATTAATGAAACTATCATATTTGTCATTTAAACTATTGCTATTGTAAACCCTACTCCAGTTTTCTTGTAGCAGATTCTGCTTCAAACAATCGATATTCCCCTGTTCACATTGTTGAATTTCTTTCATTACTCTACTCTTTTTAATTGATTTATGACCTTGCAACCCCACCTCTAAGTAATCTATCAGCTACCATACACCGTACATGCAATTCTTGAGGAAGTTTTGTCAACGTGCATCTTGCATAATGTAGGTAGGTAGTCCTTCGTTTGCTCATCACACACAGAGGAATCAGCCAAGCCCCGCCGATACAGTTATTGTATATTCCCTGACCAGTTATATGACAATAGATTAAAACAGACAAATAGGGAATTGATAGCCGTGAGCCGTAGCAGGTATCTGTTCAATCAGATAGAGATAAGCTGCGTTCTTGTAGGTCCTGTTTGTAACGGTGACCGATTAGATTGGCCAGCAAAAAATACACTGTTCTCTGCTGTAAAATCACTTCCCGGTGGTTCGGAACCCACCTAAAACTGTAGGTCCAACTCATCAATCACCATCATCCAACTCATTACCCACGCACAGGTCTCAGACCTGTGGGCTTCATCGTCAAAAAAATACAATATTAAAAAAGTAAATATATTTATTTTATTCATTTACTGACAAACGCCAAGTGTTATAAGTGTTTTAAGCCTACGTGGAAGTGATGATTGGAATAATATATCATGTTGAAGATCCATCTTGTATCCACTAACTGTAATAAAAACTTGAAAAACACTTGAAATTAACTCACGTTATGGCGTTACGGTCGTTTCACTCTGTTGTCAAGAGCATCGTCATACGATCAATCAGTCGACAACAGAGTGTAACGACCGTCATGCCATAACGTGAGTTAATTTCCACTTAAAAGTGTTTTTTAAAGTTTTTATTATGGAATAAAATGATACATATACAGATGATGATTGATAAATGATGAATTGATACCTAGTAATTTAACAGTAGAAATGACTTTATTTTAATTGTTGGCTAAAATATCCGTTTTTTATTAGAATCAGAAACCTATGATCACACAAACCTTTTTTGCAAAAACATTCATACTCTTTAATTTATTAACATGAGGAGTTTATTTCACACACACTACTTAAGCGATTCAAGGATTTAAAAAATAATATTTATGAATTTGTTTTTACTTGTCAACTATTTTATTGTTCAAGTCAGTCATTACAACAATGTTTCAATTGCACTTCAATTTAATATATTATATTTTTATGCATTATCTTACACAACTTTGAACCATGCAAATTAGAGAATATTTGTCCAAAAATATCTTACTTTCGAAAGATAAAGTTGTAAAAGCACAATGAGTCAATGTCAGTTAGTTCTTATAACAACGATAATAATTACAATCTAACACAATGTAAACACTCAAATAATACAAACATACAATTTGTAAATTTTTATATTATTTTATAAATTACAATAATAGCATTTAATATGAGTACCGTATTTACAGCTAAAATTTTCAATCACGTAAAACCTAGTTTGGTGTTGATTATCATTTGACTATACAATAGTAAAAAATCTATTTCCACAAAAAATATATAATATATGGCTGAGTGGGTATTTACAGATATATTTCTGTTATAGTGATCCAAAATTACGATAATGAGATCTTCCTGCCGAGAATGTGTATAATGTGCAAGGCTAACTTGGAGAAAAACTGCTAAAAGAATACAATAACATTTTTAATGCAAGTAGAGAAAGTTAAACAAGTTTGAAAAAGTGAACAGTATTAAAAAAATCAATGCAGAGGAATGAATTAATGTTATAAAAAATGTACAAACAAAACTGAGAAGATTTACAGAATGAACACATAAGAAAAAACTCCAATACAATACAACAGTAATGGAAAAGTTAGTTCTATGATATAAGTGACTAAGCTTTTAATTCAGAATAATTTCAGACATTTTCCCCATAAATTATAATTTATTGTTCTAGCAATTTATATAAACACAATAATATTATTATCAGCTTGCATATTAATCAAATAGAATTTTCAAACATGGAGATGAATCTAGAAAATGTATTATCAATAAAAATATTTTATTGAAAAGTATTTTGCAATGAGTTTAACAAAAGAATTCCAAAAATATATGCAGTCCAACAGGAAAGATTCCATAAGCTACTTCCGATAAAGTATTAGAGCTCTTTCAGTGACATATTTTTGTTTCTGTTAGTAACAAACTAATCATAATCACAAAAATAACTGCTCTACTGATAACTAAGATTGACTAAACTCATAGTTGACTTTGACTTTCATAAATATTCGAGATGAGAATAGCGATTATAAAATACAAAATTATTGTTTAAAAATTCAAGAATAAGATAAACTATTCAAGTTATATTAGTGATTTGCAATCATAATTACAGTGATATTTCAGTAAATTTGCTGGAAAAAGGAAAAATATGATAGTTATAAGTATACATAAAGCACAATAATGAGTTTTCCTCAGTCACTATTAATAGAATAGCACAAACGTCCTATCATGTTGATGGTTCATTATCCGTTCAACTTTTTTACCAAGATGTTATCATACACCATGCTACTTTTATGCCATCAGTATACCATCAGCTAATTCAGTATAAACGTGATATTTTTTTTTTATTGCTGATGATGCCCACATGAGTCCGAGACTTGTGCGTGGGTAATGAGGTGAATGATTACATATAAATGCCTGACGGTGGAGCGGGATTCGAACCCACGACCACTTCTTAAACGACAGCAAACTGAAGTTGCGACGCCCCAACCAACTGCGCTAAGCGGCCCGCCAAATTATTATTATTCGAGTAATGATAGCTAGATTACAATGCAGCAAACAGAAAATTTTATACTAGATATCTGCTCCACCATTCAACACTTATAGATCGGCTAGCATGTATATAGATGAATAGAAAATATATTATCAACAATAATATTTTTTGAAAAGTATTTTTCAAACGAGTTTAATAAATAATACAAAAGAATCCATTAATTCTTTATCACAGCAGCTTGGTATAAAAATGAAACAAATAATGATCCATCAAAAAAGGACGTTTGTTAACCGGGTGTTAAACATCCAGATATTAAAACAACTTATTTTGAACGAATTGGGCAATGAAAATGAATAGGTAGTTTGTCAAATATATGGTTTGATTTGAAAGAGTTAAATCTAATTTCAAATGAGAATGGTAAGAAAAATGTAAGCAATATAATTACTGTATAATAAATATGATAAAATTATTTATTGATTTTTATTGTCAATGCTGTAGCTGACGAACAATAAATGCTCCAGTATGAAGCAATGTATTTCCAGGAAGATTTAACCGCATTTCTATATTAATCTATCAAGTTCAGTTCGACAATAAAATGAGTCAATTATCGTAATATTTGCAATTTATAATGAATTGAGAAGTATTGTTATATGCTAAGATTCACAAGCTCATTTCAGCTAAATAGAAAATTGTATTCATTTTTCGAAAACATATTATACTTATTGACAAATTCACTTGGCAGAATTGTTGAGTATTGTCCGAAGCCCGACTTAATATTAGGACATTAGAAATATCAGAGAATGGAAACTGGAATTGGGATCTATAATTTCAGAACTGGAAAGTACAATAATTGAATATTTTGGGCTAAATAAAGCAGTTAAAATTATATCATCAAAGCTGATACTAACTAGAACTTTAGCTGCCAGCTAAATTACATGATTATATAATAGCTGCAAGCACTAAATACTATTAGTTTGTACTTTCTATGAGAAGGCCCGAAGGCATTTGCTGTCTGGCATTAGCTAGTTAGTATACTGTACAAGGTAATCAAACTTCATAAAAGAATTTACAGAAAATATAGGATTAATGGCTGAATTTGTATGGCAAACAATTACAAAAGTTTAATAAGATAGCTGTTTCACTGACTAAATGGAAAATTTAGTTTATTCAACTTACGAATACATTGTACCTAGTACTAATATAGATTGTGTGGTTTCCCGATGTTTATGGCAGTACAGTTATGATGATAATTAGAGTCTGTGATTGAGTAACTACTTTTTCTATCAAAATTTTAGCAACTTTTAATTTAACAATAACAACTATTTCAGGAATACTACTTGTTTCTATGCTACTCATGTCCGTTCAATGAAGTAGCAGCTTTCACCCCTGAGATTTTAGATCTGCCTTCAACTCCTTCATTAAATAGATAACGACTAACTGTTAACAATAGCAGTTTTTGATAATATGTAATCACATTTCAATTCGAATGCTATTGTTTATAATTTATTATTATTGTATAATATTTTAACGAGAGGCAATTTTAGTATAATTTGATAACAATTTATCATTGTCGCCTCATTAAAGGTAATATTTCACCTTAAAGCAGAAAAAATCACAATATCTCCGGTGTATTCTTACATCACAAAATTCATGTTTCAAAATTTTTGAAAAAATAATTGAAATCCATTATAATCAATAAGTCGTATTTCATGGCCTTCACATGAATTCGAATAATTAAAAAAATATATAATTCTCTCACACGTAAGCCGATAATTATTCCTACCTTACACAGCAATATTTCACGTTCCATGAAAAATATGTTATACAGCACATAAATTTAACACAAAAGTCCAATTTTCGTCAAGATTATTCAACTACATTCAATAATTTAAACAAAAATATTTATAAAATTTGTTTTCTTTGAAAGTTTTGTATTCTGTAACTAAATACGTCCTATTACTAGTTTATTATTATTCAAATGTATAATCTAAAACACAGGTAACCCAAAATAAACAAGGCTAGCCTTCAATTATATACATTGTTCTTTCAATTACTTACCACTTCGAGTTTCGTATATTGTGGTATTCAACAGAATGGCGCAGGTGTTAACTTAACAACCATAAATATAGAGAGTACTTAAGGGATTATCTCTAGATATAGAGTTACATTTCTTCTTAAATATGAATTTTCTCTATATCTTTGGTAGTTGCCACCTATTGAACGGATTTCAATTGCACACTGCCTAACCTAATAGAGCTCATTGGGAGTTTTCAAACAGTTTTTATGAATGTTGTAATGGAGACAGCGATGTCGCGTTACGTAGCAGGGTCACGTTTGATTGAAAAACTTCTGAAAAAGTGACTGATGGTTCGCTCAATCGCTGATGTTAGTGGAGACTATGGTGTTTCTGGTAAGTCGAGTATCTCGCAAACGAATTCTGAGATGTCAGTTGGGCTGTTGCGCTCCGTCTGGCAGAATGGGTGCTCCAGTAGACTAGTGTAGTTCGGCCGTGACTCGACTCGCTTCTGTAGGCTGCAAAATCATAACAAAATTTAAAAAATGACTCAAAAACTAAACAATGACTTAAAATAAAGGGTGGCGTAGACCAAATGACCACATTTGAAAGACGGCTGGCTTGTGAATAGCTGATGGGGGAAGACCGTTCAAGGTCAGATTCTGTAGCCCGTATCGGGTAGTTTAGTTGCCATGTCCTGCTGGAGAGTTCAGCACTGATCGTTCACCATGGAGGCATTTTTTCGTAATAATGATTCTTTTGTGACCATGCATCAAGCTTCCCGGACACATTTTAACCTTGCTCCTTTTGAAACTCTTCCGAACAACCATTTAATTTCTAAGTGGGTTGAACATTTATGTCGACACTGTAATGTTGTTCCAAAGAACATTTCAACTCGTGTTCCAACTGTGGTGACACCTGAGAATGTGGATTGTGTCCGTGTGTCCGTGGAAGGAGACTTTCAAGGTCGTGTACAGGAATGCTTAACTGCAGAATGACAACATTTATCAGAAATTATTTTCCACAATTGATATTTCTTGTGCACTGCAATGAAAATTCCCTTCTTCATCTACAAATTGTGATTTTTTCATCTGGACATCTCTAAAATTAAAGGGACCACGTTCATTTCAAATGTGGTCATTTGGTCTCCGCCACCCTTTAGATATAATAAAATTTAGATTCAAAAATAAAATGTCTAGTTAATTTTTTTACACTTATTTCATACTGTAATAAATGTTCATAGTAAGTAGAGAGCTAGAGTCATCACTGGAGGATTCAAGCATTGGTAGATAAGAAATATAGTTTATAATAATATAGAATAAAATTAATGGTTAGTCCAGTTTTAATGAGCATTAAAAAAAATTGTGGACTGCACTTGGAAGGGTGACCAGCATCTATAAAACATTATTATTAATAAATGAAAATAAGAACCTATTGATCTATATATATAAAAATGAATGTCTGTCTGTATGTATGTATGTATGTAGACCCTATAGACTTCAAAACTACTTGACAGATTGGCATGAAACTTTGGAACTATGTTGTGTGAATATTGGGGATGATTTCTGACCATAAATCTTAATAGGGGGGCTAATAATTATTACTATCTATTTTAGAGACCTAACCTACTGAACTTGCCGGCCAAACAGCTTAAAGGAACAGCTGATAGAAGTCAACAGTTTTTAATCATATGGCAGGCCCCTTAGCGGCGTTATTTACGCTGTCTGGAACGCAAAGACTTTGCATGTAGGCTACCGTGCTGTTGGAGCCTTGCAGTAGCCTATGTAGGAAACATATGACTGGGTATGATGAAATGTAATTTATTATGCCGGGTTGATGACATCTGTTAACCAATGCAGCTAGAAATTTGAAATGTATTCTCAGTAGGAGGTGGCGAATAATAAAATAAAAAACCCAGCTTTCCCTAATAGTCATGGGAGGTTTAAATTTGAAATTTTCATTGAAAGGTGGTGAGCAAGGTCTTACTGTGTAAGAAAACAACGAAGGAGGCCTCTCTGATCAGCTGGAAGAGCCATAGGACTAACTTCTTCCCTAATAGTCCCAGAAGGTTGAAATTTGAAATGTAACCTCAGTGGGAAGTGGCAAATAATAAAATCAAGAATTTTTTATGAGAAAGCAGCAACGCGCGTTGGGCCAGCTAGTATTATATAAAAATTATGTACCGATTGTATTATGACTGCCTTTAAGCCATGAGTAAGATGTAAGTTAGGACATGAGCGAAGCGGATGTTCTAAACTCTCACGAGTGGCTTAAACGCAAAATGCAATCGTTGCATATAACAATAAATTAATCTACGATTACCAATAACTTACGTTTAATTCAACTTACCGATCACTTGAATAACTTGACCAAACTATCATAACTTAGAACGCGAGATTGTTGACTATAGATTCTGATTTGCAATTCAATTTGATTTTGTAATGTGTAAATTCAATATTTTGCATGCACTTATGGGAAGTCAGTTTAGCCAACTCATCGCCGTGCTTCTGAAAGGCCGGTTAAACTAAACGTTCCTTTCGTTCCTATTGAGCATTCAGACTCAAGTATAAACTGTCGTTCAGGGTAAACGAAGTTTAGATTAAACTCAGTTTAAACGCTTATTGTGCATACGGCCCTGAGACTATAAGTTTATCAGAGTTAAATCTAGACTTGAAAAGTAACTGACCACAGTCCGATGAAATCCTCGAAATGCGGCGAGAATTGTCCAGCGGGGAGGCGGGGCGGATCGTCCTTGACGACCTGTTTGAGTTGTTCGAAGGGCGTGCCCCACGTGTTGTAGGGAAACGAGCCGGTGGCCAACTCGACGAGTGAAATGCCCAGCGACCAGACATCGGAGCGGATGTCGTACTGCGACGGATTGCCCGTGGGATCGATGCGTTCGGGTGCCATGTACGGCTTGCAACCGGCGTCAATCGTCTTAGCGACAGAGTCGACCAGGTAGCCAGAGATACCAAAGTCGCACATCTTCACTTCCCCTCTCCTGTTCACCAGAATATTCGATGGCTTCACATCTCTGTGAATCACTTTCAACTGCGAGTGGAGGTAGTGAAGTGCACTCACCACCTACGAACAAACATCAATATACTAATTTATACAACGATTGTATTATGACTGCCTTTAAGCCACAAGTTCAATTCAATTTATTTATTTATACAGTAGAAATACAACTTATTGTAAAGAAACAACAGGCTTTCAGCCCAAAACTGCCTCTATTACTAAATTCTTATGACAGTCCTAATATTTGTAAACATAGGTTATGTTTACGTTTTGATTAATATATACGGTAACTTGAATCTTATGGAAAACACAATTATCAAGTTCAATTTAAACGATAAAGCACTTTGATTGGCTCCATTTATTTCTATCTTATATTCTTTATTTCTCCATTATTATCTCTCAAAGATATTTGTGAATTTTTTAAATTGAATCACTGAAAGCGGCGGGCCGCTTAGCGCAGTTGGTTGGGGCGTCGCAACTTCAGTTTTCTGTCGTTTAAGTGGTCGTGGGTTCGAATCCTGCTCCACCGCCAGGCATTTATGTGTAATCATTCACCTCATTACCCACGCACAAGTCTCGTACTCATGTGGGCATCATCAGCAAAAAAAATTTAGGTTTGCGTGGAACATAATACAATTAATTTCTCGCGGAGTTTTAAATATCCATCTTTAAATATCCAAAATCTAATGCAACATGTAATGCAAAATGCAAAGAATGAATTTAGTGATTGGAATGTATTTTATATCATTTATCGTCAACAATACATAATAGAACATACATATATTCAAACAAAAATTACACCACTTCTTATCATAATAATGAATATCTACATAAATGAAAATAAGTGAGATTCAAGTTAGGACACGAGCGAAGTGAGTGCTCTATACATTTCACGAGTTGCTTTATAAGGCGAAATACAATCGTTGCACTCAATATTCTATCTCAGACTACCAATAAATTATGTTTAATTTACTAATTAAAGCAACGATTGTATTATGACTGCCTTTAAGCCACAAGTGAGACTCAATTTAGGACACGAACGAAGTGAGTGCTCTATACATCTCACGAGTTGCTTTAAAAGGTGAAATGCAATCGTTGCACACAATATTTTATCTCCGTCTACCAATAAATTATGTTTAATTTACTAATTGGAGAAACGATTGTATTATGATTGCCTTTAAGCCACAAGTAAGATTCAAGTTAGAGCACGTGCGAAGCGAGTGCTCTAAACATCTCACGAGTTGCTTTATAAGGTGAAATACAATCGTTGCACACAATATTTTGTTTTTATGTTTTAGCCAATAAATTATGTTTAATTTACTAATTACTATTCTATTTTATTAGTTGATAGTCATTCTATAAGTTTTTTTTGTCTCATGATATGTGTATCCTACATAGAATTGCAATAGTGTGAAAGATGTGTGAGTGTGTGTATGAATGTAGCATTTGAAAACGTTTTTTTCAACTGTGCTCCTGCTTGCCTATGAATTATATTCTAATTCAGCAAGTAGTATTTTTATTTTCCCCCAAATATTTTGTGAGTTTTGTTTTTCAGTAGACTAAGGATATATCGGTACATCTATCTTACTAAATTTGATGAATTATACTTGATTTGATGATATTTTTGTTAAATTAAGAGTGATGTATCTCTGATTTCTTTTGGCAAAAATGTTAATGTATTTTGGATAAAATAAAATTAATCGAATAATTAAAGCAACGAACTCCTTTCCAATTCCAATTCCTTTAAGCCACAAGTGAGACTCAAGTTAGGACACGAGCGAAGCGAGTGCTCTTTTTTTCTTACGATTTGCTTTAAAATGTGAAATACAATAGTTGCATACAATATTCTGTCTGACTACCAATAAATTACGTTTAATTCAACTTATCTATGAATCTCATGACTTGTACAAAATATAACATAAGGTACAATGCTTGATTGTTCTCGATAGTTCCGATTTGAACAGTTTAAATATGAAATGTTTATTTAAGTCAGCTGATGTGACTATTGCATAACATTCATTTCGAGAAATCCAGAGTTTTGAATGGTCTGTCTAGACTCCTGTACTAAAAAGTGATTTTAGTATTAAAATATCTTCATTATACAACTAGTTTGATAATGTATGGAATAAAGTAAGCTGTACTGACATCACTTCTAATCTCTAATTCCTATTTAACGTACTCGCAGGGCTCCAGTAAGAAAAGCAGAGGCGGTATCTCTTGCTGGCAGCAGAAGCAGTCTGTATATAGATGGTATTGTGGATGGACAAGCAAGACAACTACTTCTTGACACAGGTGCTACCATGACTATCTTGAATAAGAGCGTGTTATAAACATCTCACGATTGAGAATAATAAATAGTAAATGATAAATAGTGTGATATTACTTCTCACAAAGACATTTAAATTCAAATTTAGCGCTAAATATATTGATTCGATCATAATACATGTATACGTTGTACACACTTTTTCATCTACGACTTACGTCTACGTTTACTTTCCTTTTGGGTAACTTACTCAAACTAACATAACCTACAATGCTCAATTGTTGACGATCGTTTGTAAGTTTAAAATCGAATACAAACTCAATTTGATTTCGACATGTTTAAATCAGCTGATGTAACTTTTGCATATTATTAATTTCATTACTGAATTGGAAAAATCCTGAGTTCTAACAAGTCTAGAGCTGTATTGAAAAGTGACTCCCATTGCATAATAGATTCATTGTGCAGCGGGTTTGATCAGACTTGAATAAAGTCAGCTGTTATGACAATAATTTCTAACCTCTAATAACTACTTAATGTAGTCGTAGATATAGTGTACATTAAGCTTTGGATTCCAACAACACAGATTCGGACAAAGGAGAGCGGATAAGGCCAGAATATGCTACACTTAAAAAACAGACGTGATTTAGATTTAAGTTAAAGGAGGGTTAAGTAGGTTAAATTTGAAAATGCTTTCTCAACTGCACAAAGCATCAAATAATGTAATTTTAAAATGAAAAAAAAAATGCAAAAATAGTTTTCAACCCCTTACACCTAACCCTAACCTATATTGAAAGCATAAAGTGTAGTGTAAACGGGGCTTAACCACTGTTCTTCGTCCAAATTCATATTATTGGAAACGAGGCTTAATTGGATGTTGTCCATCATGTACAGCTCATAATTATTAGATAATTTACAGAGTTCCCGATTGTGGTAACAGTGGTCTTCTTAGAAATACTCAAGGATAAAGAGTTAAAGAAGCCAAAATAAACTTACTTCTTAGAAATACTCAAGAATAAAAAGCAATAGAACCAAATATAGACTTACTTCTTAGAAATACTCAAGGATAAAAAGCAATAGAACCAAATATAGACTTACTTCTTAGAAATAATCAAAGATAAAGAGTAAAATATGGAAATATAGACTTACTAAAAAAAACTTCTTAGAAATACTCAAGGATAAAGACTAAAAGAAACAAATCATCACTTACAGCCAGCGTTATATTAGCGAGTATATTTTCAGGTATTGATCGTTTGTGTTTGTAGACCCTGGTGTAGAACTTGTCAAGACTAGTATCCATCACCTCCATACAGATCCACACGTCACCTTCCCTGAACAGAGCTCCATAAAATTGAACAGTGTGTGGACAGTCAGAGGAGCGCATAGAAATATCTAGGTCCATTAGCAGTCGCTTCTGTTCTTGTGTATTTACAGTGGCTGTTATTCTCTGTGGAAATGGAAGGTTCACATGAACAAAGACAGATTACAATGATTTCCATTTTTATTGAAACAGATTACAAATACTAATAATCATAATCATCATCATAAATACAATAATTATAAAATCTTATACTTTGATAATTTTGCTCTCATTATTCTTTCTACCTAAAAACACGATAAAGTAAGAAAAGAACGTTCTAAAAACTTCAAACAAGAGAGTGAAAGAAAATAGATATTTCTTACAATACTTGAATTAATTTTTACTTGCATAATTTTTGTACAAAATATATATATTACATGGTAGTTTATGGTGCAAGTATTGCATCTAGGTAGGTTAATACATAACTCATGCATTAACGAGGGTGTTTCTACACGAAGAGCTTCTAAAAACTTGATACAAGTGAAATTTAATCAAAATGTACATTTCTCACAGTAACAATATTTGAAACAAATTATAATATATTGTAATATGCAAAAGATTGTGGATAATCAAGTTTGTAGATGGAATTTTATGTTTTTAAAACAACTATTTTTAAGTATGCTTCAGATAATGATGAACAAGATTTTGGTGTAGTTTATGTAATGAAGCTCCATTTACAGCATTACAACATTCATCTTAGAAATATCTATTTGCTGTTTAAATAAAGTGTAGGACCCAAATTTCCAATGATGAAGGATGAGCACGATAAAGGTCCACTATGTGAGAGCAATAAATATTTAGCTAATAGTAATTAGAATATTTTGAAACTTTAAGCATGAAATTAGAAAGAAAAATTCAAAAAATCATGCATTTTGTACAGCTATATACAATAATATAGTCCAGCATTCAAGTAATTGTTTTATGAGATTTCTAGCATAATAATGATCCTAAAGACCAAAGAAATTAATTTTTTGGGGTACTAGAGTTTTCCAAACAAACAGCCATATGCCGTTTTTAATCAAAATAAGAGAATTTGAGGCGTAAGTTTGTATAAATTTGGGAAGCGATAGCCAAGTGCCGTAGCAGGTATCTGTTCAATCAGAGATAAGCTGCGAAACTCCTGGGCGCTCTTTGTAAGGTGACCGATTAAATTGGCCAGCAAAAAAGACTGTTCCTGCTGTAAAATTCTTCCCGGTGGTTCGGAACCCACCTTAAACTGTAGGTCCAACTCATCAATCACCATCATCCAATTCATTACCAACGCACAGGTCTCAGACCTATGTGAGCTTCATCCTCCCAAAAAAAAAATGTGTCTGGTATTACTGATCTGTGGTTCTGTGTATCGATGCCTCTTAAGCTGGGTTTTCCTAGCTCAACACTTTTTGCGTAGCGCAGTGCGCACCAATATTGCCAGACGCAAACTAAAGAATTGTGGGGAATTCGGCTCGAAATTATCGTACGCACCGATTAAACATATGGTAATTTTGAGCCAAATTCCCGCAATTCTTTAGTTTGTGTCTGGCAATCTGGCAATAATGGTGCGTAGTGCGCTACACAAAAAGTGTGGAGCTTGGAAAACCCGGATTTACAATAATTAATATTCTCAATACTCTTGAATTATTAATATTTCAACCAATTTACACTTTAACGTTATTACATTTCATTCTAATACAATCTTCTTCCAAATTATATTTCTTAATACCTAATATTTCTTAAGATCTATAATATTTGTCTATCGAAATAAATAAAAACATCCAAAAGCTAAAAGTATTTCTGAGAAATGTGGGATAAAAAAATTCCTTTTAGAAAGTACTACTGCACGTGAATAAATGTGAAATAGTTTAATTTTAGCAACTTACCTTGACTGCCATGATTGTTTGAGATTGTAGATGCTTCATTTTTTCTACAATTCCATAAGCACCCCTGCCAAGGTCACAGATCTTCTCCAGATCATCAGCTTCTACTACAAACGTTTTGTCACCTATCGTTATAGTGGTGCGCTTGTCTAGATTTCTGGGAGGTGTTCTATTGAAATAAACAAAAACCATGAAACCTACATTAGTTGATTATTAACCTACAATAATTGATTGATTGGCTGCCTTTACTTATTTCCTAGGAGGGCGAAGTTAGGACGCAGCCGGCCCTCTCTTACACTTAGCCCTCCTATACAATCATGACTGCTTTGTAAAACTTACATTTAAATACATAAATTTCATTAGAAAGAGAAAAAGCAAAAAAAATAATAATAATTAATAAAATAATGGAATATTTAAATAAAATAATAGTAGGCTAATGGAATTTTCAAAATAAAACTTGTATTACAAAGTTCATGATATATTTTCTCCAAAGTACTCATTAAGCTATATCCGAGGTATCAGGTTTTCACAGTGCTTAAGGTGATGGACAATGCCATATTTTCAAAGTTGGAGAAAAATACACGAATATGTCTAATAAATGCATTTTACTACTGTAGCGTGAGAAATTTAATTTTTAAATAATTGATTGAACATTTCATGCTCAAGTTTAAGCGACACAATATCGAAGAATCTGGAAGCCTAAAATAATAATGGTTAACAGTAAACATCTGTGATGTTTTCCATGACGAAATCAGTGTCACTTTTAAAAATTAGATTAAACGGTAAACGTTCAACAATCAAGATCAATCTGCACGAATTGCATTGAGCAACGTAAAATAGTTCCTGAGCTTAGATGTCATTGACCTTTAAAAACAAATAACTTAGTACTTAATAACTCTAGTACAAAAAATATAATAAAAATACATAGAAAATGTACTTACACAACTTCTTCAGTTTTGGGTATTATGAGTTTGGGACCCTTTCTTCTTTCTGGAAGAAAATGAACAGATGAGTATATGAATTGTGTAAGTTAAATAATACTTTACTTTACTGAATGTATCTGTCGAACAGTGGTTTATTCCTTCATATCAATTCAAAATGTTTATTCAAACATAAATGTTTATTTCACATTGACTTATTAGCGTTTGAGTCGCCAATATAACAATAATGATACAGCAATTCAAGAGATTTATCTAATATTTCATTATAAAACAAATTACTATTTGAGGATAACAGCTATGAGTCTATCCACATCTTTTCTACACATTATTGAATTAAATAAGGGGCACCTCTCAGCAGAGCTTCCTCAATAACTTATATCATTTTTGGGAAGTTTGTAAAATCTCAAGATCATTCAATATTTTTAGTGTGCGGTAAAGCGAACGACCAATCGCGACACAGAACTTCATAAAATTACACGTCGCCAATCCTTTTCAAATTCACTCACACCATTATGTTATAACTTAGATAAATTCATTAACATGAGAAGTCCTGAGTACTAAAGATGTTATGTTAGAAAGTTTTACACATCGAAATTGAATAAAAGGTAATTTTTATTTTCTTTATACTTGAATAATTAATATTGGATTGCCATTGCACAGAGATATCAGTATTGGATCATTGCACACGACGTATGAGTCAAAACAATTAAAGATGAATATAGAACAATAGATTTTGATAGAACTATTGTTGTCAATGGAACTCACCTGCCATTATTATATTTAATGAATCAGACCACTAAAACAAATTATACTTCGATATTGAATACACTTTAGTATTTATGTTTCTGAATCAGCGGCTCCATTATAGCAATAGGCCTATATTTTCATCATAGCTCAGAAATCTCAGAGGAATCACGGACCTGAAAAATCAAAATAGATTTTAAACTAAAAAAATGAAATCAACTAAAACATAAATGTATTTATTTAAGGATTATATTTAATATAGCCTATTTAGGATTCTCTGTGTATCAAGGCCTATAACTTATAACCATAAATATAATATACTCTTTCTGTTCAAATATTTATCTGGAACAATTCAAATGCATTGTATTTTACTAAATTGTATATTCAATTCAATACTTTATTTCCATGTAAAATAACACTTTATGTACAAAATATGATCAATGGAAAAAACATTTCCCCGCATGGACTATTGATCCGTGCGCGGGGAAAGAGCTCATAATCTAGATGACAATATAAAAATGTATATATAAACATAAGTGCTTAAAAATTAACTATTTTGTTCTACACATGTCCTGATTTTCGTAACAAGGTAGAATAAATCAACTTTTTTCATACGTGAAACGACTAAAAAAAAAAAAAAACTGGCAAGTTAAATTAAAATACTTTGAAATATTTCATTTCATTCATTGTATTTTGCCTAACAATTTACGTTATCTTGATGCCTCCTCATCTTAATTTCAGTACCAGAATCACCTTGCTAGGACCTCTGTCTCGACATTTAGCCTATTAGTATATTGGATATAGAAAATGTTTCGTCATAACCCCCTTCCAATGAGAAGTTTATTATACATTCTTGGATTTCTTGTTCCATAACGATTTTAATATGCGTTAATATGAACGTCGTTTATATCTTAGCGTTGTTAATAAGAACTATTTATTGTAAATTTAACGACTTGCAGTCAAATTGACAGCAAGTCGTTAAATTTACAATAAAAAGTAAAGTTTATACAATCTTTCTCTTCTTTGGTATTCTCACAATGACTTGCTACTATTTATTGATTCACACCTTGACCCTTAAGAACCAAACAAAATACAAGCAAATCTTTCTTCTTCTTCAGGAGTCAACCCTGGGGTTGGTTTGCAGCAGCTATTCATTCCATCCTGTTCTCCGCCTTTCTCTTAAGAATGTTTATTCAAGCAAATCCTGGCATCTCAATATAATAATGGATACACTTTTCTTGTACTTCTTTCCACTTCACAGGCCTTAGAATACGGTAGTCACCATGGTTTATGTTATCAGTTTCGCGCATTTGGTAATAACTGAAAACTACTGAATCCTTTTGGTATAAAGATGGTACAGTACTGTTCCTACAAGTACAGACGAAGCATTCAAGTTATGTATAGGCCTAATATATAACATTAGACTTACGAATGTTATGTTCTTCGAATGTTGTGCTACAAGTAAAATTACTCTGTTTCGTCCCTCCAAAAATATTCAGTCAGCTACATATGCTATGCTCTCCATTTTATACAACTAAACTAGTTTGCGCTTTCTTTAACTCTGGAGGTTTTGTTTGAAACAATAGCACAGATTCAGATCAGAGACGTAACTTACATAGCAGAACTTCAATACAACTACAACACTACTTCAAAATAGTAATGCTATAAGATTTAAGATAACCTAATCGTAAAGATTTGCATCATTGAAAATAATCATAGCAAAGAATAGAATTTACTGAGGTGCTACTAGAGACAAATGAACAACCTGAAAAAAGCAATTAAACAAGGGCATTTCGGACGAAATAGGGTAATTTTGTTAATATACACTTGTTAAATCAAGTTAGTCCTTGACAAGTGGTGAATATAATTCAACAATTTTCATTAGTTTTATAAGCAGAGGGTACGAAAAAAACAATATAATAATAATAATTTTTCAACAGAATTTACAATAATGACAGTACCTGATCATAAAAATCACAATCATTTGTCGGCAAAGCAAGTATCGACGCGATAACTGGAATAACTGGCTATTCAATACCAATACCTCCCACTCAGAAACTCAGAATGGTGGGATTACTAGGAATTAAACATCAAAATAAACAGCTGTGAATTTAAATTCAAAATGTCTTCCTTCGAGGTTAAATTGTGACGTAAAATCTTCTGACGTAAAAGTCTGCTTCTGTGTACGCCTTTTCGCTTAAACGCGTACATTTACAAAATCACAGCTTTGCCCTCTGCCGAGCTCATGCACCAATATGCGCTATGAAATAATACATGCGATGTTGCGGGGCTGTGTACCACCAGCAAATCTTTTTATATTCTCGCTCCTCCTGTTAGTGACTTATAATAAAAATTGGATGAGATTCCAAATTTTACTCTCAAAATATATGTTTTAGAAGTAAAATTATCAATATTATCAGAAAGGCGTTTGAAAGTATAATGAATAGTATATCCTTCTATGTTCGTAATCGTAAGCGACAAAACAACTAAAGATGGCATTGACCATTGGTGGACTCTAACCTCAAATTGGTAATTTTTTCTGGTTAGATTGTAAAGTCAAGTTTGTCACATGTGGGAAAACTGAAAACAATACTTCCAAATTCCAATAATTAATTGTTCCAAGGTAATCAAAACACACATATTCTATATTTTTCTAGTTGTATCCATCAAATTTTAATAATTTGTTCTCGAACTATAGAATTTATTGTCGGTAACTTACTTTGAATGTAAATAAACATCATATTTCAAATGAATGTTGCATTTATTTCAGAACTGTCTGTGAATCAGCCAATAAGTTTCAAATTTACTATATTGATCTAATATTCAACATATTATATTATTGAAGTATAAAGTACAATATTAAGAGACTGATCTAAACTCCTGTTGATGGTTATAATAATTTTACTAAGTTGCCGTCTTTAAATTACCGTGTAAGATAACTCACATTTATACAGAACTATAAATAAGTAGAGTAGGCTTTTTTAGCTGTGCGGAACAACTACAAAACGTCAACGGTCTTGCGGGACATTGTTTTGTAATCGTCTCACTGGATCACATACAGCCAAATGACACATATTTTCTTACCTGTGACGTGTGACTAGACTTATGTTCACAGATGATAATGCATTGGGAAGAAGCTTCGAAAATAATTTGATATATAAAAATTATAATACATGTTTCTTTAAATTATTTTCTTAAATAATGAGTTTTTTCTAATACTACAATTACTTTTAATACTTTTACAGGCCACATCTCTCGAAATGAAACGCGAATTTGAATCCTCGAGTATATCAGAAAAGCTAGGCAGTGATCTGCCTAGTCCGTCTAAAAGTATTAAAACTGCCGTAGGAATGGATACTGACAGTGATAAAAAGTTCGAGAAAAGACCGAAGAAAACTGGTAAACTCAAAGGATTCAGTAAATTCGATAGGAGGAAAAGCTTGTTTGACACGATCAAAGGTGAGCTTAGCTTATTAATAGATTCGTTATAAATGTTATTATTGATTCCCTGCCCTCGCTCTGCAATGCGTTTGAAACCAATGAGGACAATATATTTTTATGGTATGACCCTGCCACCTTTTGCCAATTTGATACTATTCTCTCAAGTCCAAGGGTGCTTGCACAGAGGAGCATCCAACTCTTGATGAGAATCAAACACATGTTGTGGAATGGTGTAGGTTACGTCAGACTGACCGTTATTCATTAGAATGTGATTTTGTGATATTGATTATCATTAAGAGTTGGGTGCTCCTCTGTACAAGCACTAATATTTTATAAGTTTTTGTATCATATTTCTTTCAGATGCGAAGGGCAAACCGAATTGGGTTGAAATAAAGAAGCAGAAAACAGAACTGCGCCTGAAGAGACTAAAATCGAAGCCCCTGTATGAAATGAATATGGAAGTAAAAAAGATGTGGGAGCAAGTTCGAAATCATAATTGTAAAAAAGATGTGAGAGAGAAGTTGGTGGTGAAAATGCATGATCTGCTCAAAACAAATTACAAAAATGTAAGTACTGGCTATATTTTTGTGTTCCTACAATAATCTACAATTCCTAAGCATGTCAAGCTGTCATCTATGAGCGTGTACAGAATTTAGCAATCATGTAAATTGCGGTGCTGCTAACCAGGCTGAGTTTACAACAAACGATGTAAAATTAATTTAAAGTTATTCTATAGAAGATAAATTATCAGAGAACAAATCGACAGCATTGTATAGTGTTTTGCTAACTGATAGATTCTATCTTGTCATTTGAAAATTTGTTCTTTGTTCCGTTTACGACTTTTAATAACTGTCCTGAGAAAATTCAGTTAACTCATCCTCATTCAATGCACCGCCATTTTTCCTGCTCAATTCTTGCATTGAAGCAGAAATCAGAACCACTACATCTTGTAATTATGAGCGTTTCAAGACCTACGCATACAATATCCTTATTATTCGTTGACAATTCACGGAGTTTGCTCTCGAAGTTTCTTTTAAATTCAATAAACAATAAGACTATGCCCTCCACCAAATTTATTATAAAACACGATATACTAAAGTAACGCATTCTCTATCATTTTCATAATAAATTAATGTGGTTGTAACAACATACAGTCTTATTCGTTGTGAATGTTTACCACAATAGCCTACAAAGAAGTTGAAACTCAATACTGTACCTATTTTCTATAATCATTATTAACATCAATTTGTCATTGAAGCGAATCTAGGTGATTCTGGGTAATTGTCTTTCTTAGGTTGATTCATCATTTTCTTGAAACATTGCTTGTTTAAAAAACATTAAACAACTTGAACTGACGATTTTAAAAATTATTCGTTTCATTTTAGTTTGTTGAATCTATTTTGTCGTGTGTACTTTTTGTAAATAGAATGTAATTTTCTTTTAATTTTTTTCCAGATAATCCATTCACATGACATGACGCGTGCTGTACAGAGTATTCTAAAGTACGGTTCAGGACCTGTAAGAAATGAAATATGTGAAGAACTTCTTCCGAACATTGTCAGGGTAGCCTCATCAAAGTATGCGTCGTTCTGTATGAAAAAATTGTTTCTCTACAGCACTCCACAGAACCGAGCAAAAATAGTCGACGCTATGTGTGGAAATGTTGAAAAACTGTTAAATCATACGGTATGTTACACTTATTTAAGAACGTATTTTAAGAACCTTCTTTGGGGCTTTCTTAACTCATAAAGCCTTTGGAAAGCCTTTTGGGTCAATCCTTTTCAGGTTTTCCTTGGTTCAATGAAGGCTCATTAATATGGGCCTATATACCTCTTATCAGATCCAACTTATAGTACCAAATTCTTTTTTAATCCTACTCAAATTATACTATTCCACTGAAACAACAGACAAAACTTGGAAATTGTAGTATTAAACAATCTGTAATGTTCTAAAATTTGTTTTCGCTCTTTCTCTAAATGTGTCATCAAGAATTTTGAAAGTGCCATTTAATGGTACTTTGAAAATTCTTGATGACACTTATGGTAGAGTAACCATAATGATTAGAATTTTGTTACTCTACCATAATTTATATTGTCCTTCAGAATAACCTCATCTTAGATAAAATTGATATAATCTATCCAAGATAGATAGTGTTTATTTTAACTGAAGCATGGTATAGAAATTTTGATTTGCAGTTTTCTTTTCTCTAAAAAGTTGATTGCGAATCTCATTTTCACAATTGTGTGAATCTATTGATGACAATAAGTATTAAAAATAATA
Organism: Conomelus anceps; assembly: GCA_948455865.1. Taxonomy (NCBI): domain Eukaryota; kingdom Metazoa; phylum Arthropoda; class Insecta; order Hemiptera; family Delphacidae; genus Conomelus; species Conomelus anceps. The sequence continues at coordinate 36,992,985 of OX418225.1, read as the reverse complement.
ATATCTTATGATCTGGCTGACTTGGATCGCACCTGAATAAATTTAGGGCCTCTGACTTAATTTAACGACTGTTCTTAGGTAACCGTGATTGCGAGGCTAAATACATAATATTTTGTTGAATTGAAAAAGAAATTCACATTTTTTATTGTTATTATGTTGGCATGAAACAGTATATAATCATTATTAAATTTTTATTAATAGTATTCTGTATTGTTTTTTTTTTAAATTTCAGATTGGAACAAAAGCGTTGGAGTTGGCGTACAGTACTTGGGCAACAAAAAATCAGAAAATGAAAATGCGTCAAGAGCTGTATGGAAAACTAGCCAAACTTGAAAAAGAAGAAGAGGCGAACTGTCTGGCCGACCTGTTTAGTAAGGCTCCAAATCTGAAACCGGCTATTCTATCGGCTACTAAGTGCATTGTGTACAAAGCCATGACCAAGTAAGCGAAGATGCTCATTACCCATTTTCATACTTGATTTTACTAGGTATCATGGTTGAAAGAGGACATCTATGATTCCAATAAAACATGAAACAAGTTATATGAGATTAAAATTAGCGACTAAGAATAACGGAATTTCCATTAAACAAATTGTTATTGATTTATTGGTTGCTTATGAACTGGATTCATTGTTTTCAATTGAGATGGAACCCTTGAAAAGAGTTTTTCAACCATTAGGGTGCCCGGCCACTGAAAGCTGTGTTGAGTTGCGCTGTGCTGTGCACCGTCAGGTTTTAAACCCGAACCAATGGTTTTCAGTCAACACCCAGCCACTGAAAATTGTGGTACAATGCGCTGTGCCAGTGGCCGGGCGTTTATTGAAAACCATTGGTTCGGTTTAAAATGTTGTCTTCGTACAGCATAGCGCAACTTAACACAACTTGTATTGGCCGGGCACCGTAAAGTTTGTAATATATTCAATTCATGAAATAACCTATCTGTTCAGTTTCCAGTACACAACAATGCAATAATAGAATAATATATTAATAGTTCCATAGGCTACAAAACCTGTTTAGTTGGGAAGAATACTGAAAATATAAACTAGGCTACATAAAAAAGAAATAAATGAAATAAACTTGAAACTACATAAGCAAAGAAAAATATTTATATTTACACATTGTCATAAATGTTTGAAAACTCAAAGAGAATGCTATGCAATTATCATTGAATTGTTAAGTGCAGGAACAGAAAATGAATTTATCTATCTGTATTGCTATTACCTCATTTTTTCGGAGGATGAAGCCCACATAGGTCTGATACCTGTGTGTGGGTAATGAGTTGGATGATGGCGATTGATGAGTTGGACCTACAGTTTTAGGTGGGTTCTGAACCACCGGGAAGTGATTTTACAGCATAGAACACTCTTTTTTGCTGGCCAATGCAATCGGTCACCCTTACAAAGAGCACCGAGGAATTTCGTAGCTTATTTCTGATTGAACAGATACCTGCTACGACACTCGGTTATCACTTCCCTAACTATTCCTTAATTATTCAACTAGAATGGAATTAAGTAGGATTAATTAATTGAATCAATTAATTAACCTAACCTAACAATAACGTATTGCAATATTTTTTGTGATTGTTTTTCACCAGGCAGCACATTTTGGTGAGTAGTCTACTCCACTGTGTAATTCTGGATTACTTCAACCATTGTGATGAAAATGACAAAACTGATCTAATAGACACTCTTTCCGATTCCGTAATGCAGCTTCTGACATCAAGGGAAGGCTCCATTATGGCCATGAAAATTGTTTGGCTGGGAACAAACAAAGTAAGTTACTTTCGAACTCTATTGCATGTTTAATAAAATTAGTTTTATTTTTTATTTATGCTTAAAATATTGTTTAATTGTTTTGCAACACAACCTTAGCACTGCTTGTTCAATTGAATGTTGAATAATTAATCGATAAGGACCTTGTATATTTATATAAAATAAATCTATACCACTGTTATGACCTAAATAAGTGGGCCTAAATTCAACTATTAGCCAGTTTCTTACTGTATAAGGATATAAAGAAACATTTTATCTCAAACTAATACCTTGTTTAATATCCTCTATTAACTAATTCATATTAATCATAACGGAAAATTAATCATTAATCATAAAAATCCAGTAACTAATATCTATTAGTCAGTATGGGAAGTGATAGCCGAGTGCCGTAGCAGGTATCTTTTCAATCAGAGATAAGCTACGAAACTCCTGGGCCATCTTTTTAACGTTGACCTATTGGATTGGCCAGCAAAAAAGACTCTGTTCTCTGCTGTAAAATCACTTCCCGGTGGTGCAGAACCCACCCAAAACTGCATTTCCATTGTATGTACGCTGCTCCTATCTGGCATACACCATTCAACCTTCCAACTTTCCAAATTGGTTATTGAATGTTGAATTAATCGATGAGGACCTTGCATATTTATATCAAATAAATTTGTACCACTGTTACAACCTCAATAAGTGGGCCTAAATTCAACTATCATCAAGTGTTGGATGCTCCACAATGCAAGCACTAATAAACCATTAGATAATATATTTGAATTAAATCTTAAATTAGTAAAAATGAATTTAATAGAAAATATCCAATTTAAAATATATAAACTTCCTGTTTAACAATTAATTTTTTTCTGTTTTACTTTCACTTTTTTCTGTTTTAATTTTTTTTCTCAATTTACAGATAAAAAAGACAGTTGTTAAAACGTTGAAAGGAAAAGTGAAGGAAGTATCTGAACTCGAACATGGACATCTACTGCTTCTAGCTGTATTTGATGCTGTTGATGACACTGTTCTTCTTAAAAAGGTAACGTAGTTCATCATATAGTTTTTAAATAGGATGCTAATTAATGCTCCGACTATATAACTTGGTCAGAGTATATCTATAACAACTAGATCCACTTACAGGAGTTGAAGTGAAACAAATTGTCAAGCGGAGTTAAGACTATAAATTCTTTTCTACCACACAAACTCTCCTGGAACAGTTTTTTTCACCAATGTGATGTTCAAATTTTCATTTTTTAAATTTATTGCTGATGATGCTCACATGAGTCTGAAGACTTGTGCGTGGGTAATGAGGTGAATGATGAGAAACATCCATGGCTGAATGCGATTCGAACCCAATGCTGCAGGAAATGAAGCCAGCTAGAGTCTTATTCAGTCACAGACAAGCGCTCCAACCAAATGCGCTACCAGAGCCGCCAAATGTTGAATTTCAGAATAAAATCCACAAATGGGTGAAACTCTGGTAGTTTTAAGTGATGTGGAACAATATATTTCTAATCTACAATAACATCTAATCTCTATAGCCATTCTAATCCAGACCAAACAAATTTTATCTTATCTCAGACAAGCGCTCCAACTAACTGCTATTGTACTTTAAGTAAATGTTCAGTTATTTTTGTAAATCTTATCACTATTTTTATCGGATTGATCATTACATCCATTGAACGGACTGATGAATCTATTGATTTGCCTTTTTATAGGCTCTCATTCCAGAGCTACTGGAAAATATTGAGGCAATATCAGCTGACGAAATCGGACGTAGAGTTTTCCTACATTTAACTGCGCATTGGGACCAAGCCTACTTCCATCCCGAGGAGATCAATCTATTGCGTCAAGGATGCTCTAGTGGAACTAGGTTTGTTTTTTCGTTTAATCTATTTTCAAATAAAGATAGCACTCTTTTTTATTTTCTTGTTCCAGCTTTCTTGTCTATGTATTGACATTTCTTTATTACAGTAATATATAGTAAAATAAAATATTTGCATTATTATTTTTTCTAGTCGCTGTTTGAACAGTGGATAAAATCTTATCAATTTTATTATTTTGAATCTCAATATGAAAGTCTCATAAAATTAAAACATTTAATTATAAATCTGTATGACTTGCATATTTTCTAAATACGATATTTTCGTATTTAATTATGAATCTGCGTGACTCTTGTGTATTTTGTAAACAGATAAACATACTCCTCTGTTAATAACTGCTTGTTTTTCTTTATTGAGGACAAAGCGCCTATACAAAATGATTCTGCATCTTGATACAATTCTAACGTTGATTTTAATTTTATTTTTTCTCTTCAATCTGTGATTATTATGTTTGGAAAGCAAATAAAATAATCTTATCCATTTCATTTTATATATTAATAACAAGATTCGCTTATGTATGAATATTTTCTTAACAAATCTGATATAAAATTCAAGTTTGACAGTAAATAAATGTAATATAGACACTCAATTCTGTTGATTGTCTTTATTGTAGTTGAAATGTTGATGTAGTTTCATTTTCTTTCCACTGTTTATTATAAAACTGAAGTTTGACTGTTTGAAGTTATAATGACATAACAACAGAAAATTGAGTATTATACTTCATTATGAAAGTTATATAATGTCAAACATAAGTTTTATAATACCCTGTGGAAAGAAAATGAAACTACATCAACAAATATTTCATTCTTTTTGTCTTTTCTGAGATTTTAGTGTTTGAACAGTGAATAAAATCTTATCCATTTTATTATTTTGAATCTCATATAAAATTAAAACATTTAATTATGAATCTGTATGACTTGTATATTTTCTAAATACGATATTTACATATTTAATTATGAACCTGTGTGACTTTTTTGTATTTTCTAAACTGATAAACATACTCCTCTGTTAATAACTGCTTGTTTTTCTTTATTTAATAGTAAAAAGGATCCAGAAATAAAAACAAAGGAACTTCTGGAAGCTGTCATTGATCCTCTACTGAATTTTGTTGCTCAGAATCCATCGCACTTCCTTGCAAGTCCTTCAATAGCTATGCTAATGCTTGCTATTCTGAAAGCAGGACAAGGTAAAAGTCTTATTCTAAACATCAAATCCTGTTGCAAAGTTACAGTTTCAACACTTATAAAGTATAACATTCTTTATTTGTTTATTATGAGCTACATCTAACATTTAATTAATTAGTCCATCATTATCGACAATATTATGAGTGGTGATTTTTTATACATTCACCTTAGTGGGATAAATGTCATTATTGAAACTTTCTTCAACCAACTACCTTCCATTAACAATAATTGAAGAACTCCATAGCAGCTTCTTCAAAAATGTAGCTAATCATAATTTAACAAGTTAATTTATTTGTCCAGTATCTTTATATTATATTAGTGAGTTTTGTAAAAATTAACACCAAATACTGTTTTCCAATTAATATTTCATGTACTTAATTGTAGTATTTCGAAAAAATATATTTTACAAATATTTTTAATGCTAGTTTTCAAATGTTTCATTAAGTTGCTATCAGTAGCATGTTCAAAAAATGTCAACCATTGGTGGAACCATTCTCACTTTCTTTCGTATTAATTCAATTTCATTGTAACAATGAACTCCTCCTTTAATAGGTATTTTTAATTAGATGTAAGATGCAAGGATTCATCAGCATTCTCCTCTAATAAGTGTTGAAGTGTGAAAGTAATATTTCTATGTGAATCAACAAGTAGTATAGAATCACTTTTTTATTTGTTTGACGTGGCGAAGTTTGGACCAACAAGTCCACTCTGCAACTTGACCACGCCGAGAGAAGAGAAAAACAAAATAATAAAAGTCATTCTAATATTGTAAATTGATATTCACTCTAAATATTGAAGAAGTTCCCACAGTGTTTTATGAAGTTGATTTTTTAAATAGTACCTGAGTATTAATTTTCTGTATTTTGTAAAGTGTTCATAGATGTGAGCTTTGTGGAAATAAATATATTTATTTATTTAATAAAGTAATTCATGAGTGTTTATGGCTGGCTCAGGTCCGGGCTTAGTTTTTTCAGACAGTACCTGAGTAATGTCAGTATTTATGTCAAAATAGGAAATACATAATAGGACATTTTCCTAGGAAAATAATAGGAAATTTAATGATAAAAATAATAATAATATCGTGTGACCTGGCTGGCTCAGGTCTGGTGTCAGAGTTATCAGGTCGCACCTGAATAAGTTCAGGGCCTCTGACGTGACTTAACGACTGTTTTTTAGGCAGCCGGGACCGACAGCTTAACGTGTCCTCCGAAACACGGGAGTGGCCCGAGGTAAAAACTTTCGGTCAGAACTGGGATCGAACCCGGGACCTTTGGGCTAGCAAACCAGCACTTAACCCACTCGGCTACGGCCACTCCATAATTCTGTTCTATTAATGTTCACAGGCGAAAGTCTGTCATCAGCACAGAAAGCAGTAGCCATGTTGATTGCAGATCCTGAAAAAAGGACTCTCATTGAAGACCCTGGCCTGCACATTGCGCTGAAAAAGCTGGTGCAGAATGATAAGAACTGTCACTCGTCTGGCAATACTACTTTCTCATCAGCTATCGTTGAAGCTATCACTGACACCGTCCTGGAAGCATGGATCAAAATAAACCGGGCCTGTTTCATCCTTATCACGTAAGCATAAGTTACAATTAACTATTTTTCATGTTGTGCTCTTTTCGTTGTAACAATTGTGTTTTTCATAGTAGTTTTGTTTGGAGAGGTTCATTACATATTATAAAAAATTATATCTGCCTAGAATAGCAGCACAATTTCTATACTACACTATAGTGGCAGCTTGGTCAAGTCTATTATTATAAAGCATTGTGTAAGCATTCAATAAAAAACGAATAATACAGATGTCACAACCACTAAATTACTACGGAGAGTACAACTACTAATTGAAAAATAATTTAGAGGTTGTGACACCATCTGTATTATTCGTTAGGGATAGCCACATATCATAATAGGGATTAACACAATATCATCATGACCAATACTGATGAATTTAATTGAAAATATTGATGATAAAATTCAAATACCATTAAAGGTTGATTAACATATTGTACGATTCAATAATAATTATGAATTATCATGTAATCATCTGGTATTACATAACATGGCTGAACAGTGTGATGTAACTACCCGTAATGGTCTTACTACCATCAAAATCCATACGCTATTAATAATAATCATACATTTCACTCTAAATATGTATTTCTCCACTTTCATAGAGAACTTAGAAAACAAACTTTTTGATTAGTCCGCCATTTTGATGCCAAACTTCAGACATAAGTTTTGAACAGCTTATTTTATTCAGAAAACATTGTTATTTAATGTATGTGTTGTATATAACAACCAGCAAGTTGAATTGAATACAACTTCAAAGTATGAAGTGTTGCACAGACTGACAGACACCATTGGAAATTATCAAATTCCGTACACTATTGCTATTACTGTTAAATTTGTAATCTCTCGTGACTTCAGTTTGGTATTCCTCAATATTTTCAATTTAAAACTAGTTTACTATGCCTGTATTTGTTGCTACTGCGAATTGTCATGGAAGTACAAGTAAAACATGTTCACTTAACATATTGCACTTGTAAATCATACTTTTCGTTTGTAACTTGTTATGCAACATGTCTCTGGTGAGTTGTTCACCGTATTGATTGTTTAAAAGCAAGTGTCATGTTTTTGACACAGGCATAATTATTTAATATATAACCACGTTACAAAACAATATAATATTCTATAAATTTTGTCGTTTTGTTTATTGCAGAATCTTGGAATCAGCAGATGATGACTGTGTCACCAGACTCAAGCAGAGGTTCACCAAAAAAATCCTAAAATTATTATCCAAGGAAACTAGCAAAGGATCGCAAATTCTGTGTAAAAAGCTTGAGTAATTATTAAATGGTTAGATTCTGTATTTATATGATTTGTTGCATACATTATATTTTCCATTCCTTTTCCTCTATCCCAAGTTGAGAGTGAATTAATTGGATTAGTATCTCTGATGACCAAAATACTTACTTAATAATTGAAATAGGGTAGATGGATTAAATGCATCGAGTTTTGGTCTGCTTCTTCTTTTTTGTACGCATCTCTAGAGTAGCCAAGATCTATTCATAAAAAATAGTAACTTTTTATGGTAAATTCAACGACTTGTAGTCAATTTAATAAAGTCGTTGAATTTACCATAAAAAGTTGATATTAACAACGCAGATTTGTAGCAAGATGTAGCAAGAACAAGAAATCCAGGAAAAAATAGTCTTGATTGAACCAACCCGTTCTGCACGTCGTATTATACAGAATAATCTCTCCTAGGGCGAGATGAAAGAAAGCTGATGATAAGATATACCGAAGTTAAAGATAAAGACAAAAAAATATGCTCTAGATTTTTTTTCGGAGGATGAAGGCCACATAGGTCTGAGACCTGTGCGTGGGTAATGAATTGGATGATGGTGATGAATGAGTTGGACCTACAATTTTTAGGTGGGTTCCGAACCAGGGGGAAGTGATTTTACAGCAGAGAACAGAGTCTTTTTTGCTGGCCAATCCAATAGGTCACCGTTACAAAGATGGCCCAGGTGTTTCGTAGCTTATTTCTGATTGAACAGATACCTGCTACGGCACTCGGCCATCACTTCCCAAGATTTAAAGATAACTCCTGTATAGTATAGTAAAGTATATCGAACGTATACCAAAAATATTCACACCATAGTAACGAATATGTTGCACAAATTTAGTTCAAATAACAACATTTAAAAGATGTCCTTGAAATTTTCAATTTTCCAAGAGCCTTATTATACAGAACCACTGCAGTCGCCGTTTCATACCACAATTTAAAGATAAATTACATCAGCTACCGTTTGACCGAGCTCAAACGTCAAAACAATTTCAGTGTGCAAGAAGGCGTTCAGTTTTTTAAAGCCATCAGCTGATTTTCCAATTAAATTTACTCGGCTGGTGTAATTTAGCCTGAAATTTGTGGCGTGAGATCTGTGTAATAAGGCTCTCTGCTTGCTCGTTTTTCTTAGTTGGACATTCAATACTTGATGATAATCACGATCGCAAAATAAAACACATGCTGCGGAATGTTGTGTGACATTTAAGTAGCTTCAATACCACCATTCCACAGCGTGTATTTGATTTTGAAGTAGAACTCTATCCGTAAGAACATCCATGTTTGATTATCATGGAGTATTGGATGCTCCACTGTGCAAGCACCCGTATTTTCTATAAGCTTTGATTATTTTGACTTGCAGAAAGATTCTCCATAGTTGTATCTCGCCTCTGTTCCACTTCAGAAAAATGAAATTAAAAACGAGATGGAAATATTTTTTTATTAATTTCACTTTAGGTTCTCCATGTTTGTCATAAGAAAGTGAATATGTGTCTAGAGAGGAGATGTGGAACCCGTAAGAGTCTCCCACCAATAAAAGCCATACGTTTATCGCTTATTAAAATGAAACATTATTAAGTACTTTATGTAGGCGTATCCGGCTATGCCATAAATTTAATTCTCTATTCTGAGAATTAACTCAACTGTAGTTCACCTGAGAGTGTGTAGCCGTTATGGTATTGCAGCGACTAAGCTAACATTACTCAAAGTCCAGTTAGATTACATTACTATATGAAATTCAAGAAAATTTACAAAACTTTCGTTTTGCCTGATTAAAAATAATAAAAACACTGTTAGATGCTCTATTAACATCTCAGATTTCATATGTTTCATCTGTAGTTATGCATACACGTTACAATAACGTGGTATTAGCCTAAACAAAAGCCCCTTATTATGGCAAACCTTGCTAAGACTAGATTACTAGAAGAACCTTTATTGCAGCCCTCAATTTGTATTAACGCTTGACTACACCATTTGCATGATACTGTACTACAATGCCTTGTTTATTATATGACTAGAGGACGGTTTCTGTTGACTCGACCATGGATTCGAAGTGACTAGAGTCATGTAGCTTGAACCCTCGAAACAGGCTGTATTGATTCGGCAGGTGATTCTAGTGTTGATTCCTGAAAATCTATTTATCTTACCTGTTCATACTTCATGAATGGGGTGCAGAAGCTGTGGGACTATTGTCCGTATTGTTGATACAACAAATATATAGATATAATACAAATATATAGATATAATACAAATGTATAGATATGTATTCTATTTATCTTACAACTACTGGTTCACAGGTTGAGCTGAACCGACAAGGGCTGGGCCTATTCATTCGGTCTGCCCAAGGGATTGGGTTGTTGACGCTTCGAGGTAGATGAATGATGGGGTGAGAGAGACTAGGTTTGTGAGTGTGCGCGCGCGTTTGTTAGCCAGAATCCTGATGCAGTCGATTCGTAATCATGGTTGCCATGGTTACTAGGTCCCGCTTGCCGAAGCAGGGCCCTTCAGGTTTTGCCAACGCATGATTCAGGGGTTATTAGCAAACGAGCAGGTACTCTTTGATTCAAGTCAAATCTGCCTGGAAATCAGACCTACCTTTTACGAATCATTTCCGAGTACTAGAGCAATAATTTTGTAAAATGTTTTTTCGTACCTCAATTTTTTTTATAGAGAACACGTATTTCTGTATCTCCTTTTTTGTTATACCTAAACGTACGTACGTATATTTGTAGTTTGCTATTGCACTCTCAGCTATTGAGATAGTGCACTTTTTTCGGAGGATGAATCCCACATAGGTCTGAGACCTGTACGTGGGTAATGAGTTGGATGATGGTGATTGATGAATTGGACCTACAGTTTTAGGTGGGCTCCGAACCACCGGGGAGTGATTTTACAGCAGAGAATAGAGTCTTTTTGCTGGCCAATCCAATCAGTCACCCTTACAAAGAGCGCCCAGGAGTTTCGTAGCTAATCTCTGATTGAACAGATACCTGCTACGGCACTCGGCTATCACTTAACATTTTTATGTGTATTATATTTAAATAATTTTATAAAAAATAGTTAATAATTCACAATATAATTGTGTGAAACTGCAGCTAAAAACTGTTGCATAAACTATTTTTGAACGGTTGATCAATTGAAATGCAAACAATTATTATTGAAATAATAATTGCATTGAAATAATTGTTGAAATGTTGTAATTTTGTCCATGACGAACTGTGTGTTTCACGGTAATTGTTCAGTAATGCAGTAATTTTTGAGTAAATCTGATTCACGACTGTTCAGTCGAATCATGTTTTGTAATAAATTTAACTGAGCAGTCGCGAATAGTCCTCAAACATTATTTATCATTTATTATTGAATGATTAATGAATTAAATATTTTTAAACGGTTGATCAATTGAAATGCAAACAATTATTACTGAAATAAAAATTGCATTGAAGTAATTGCTGGAATTTTGTCCATGACGAACTGTGTGTTTCACTAGTAATTTTTGAGTAATTTCTAAGTGCAGTAATTTTTGAGTAAATCTGATTTACGACTGTTCAGTCAAATCATATTTTGTTATAAATTCAAATGAGCACTCGTGAATAGTACTCAAACATTACTTATAATTATTGAATTATTAATTACTATACCGTAATAATAATGATTAAAATGGTATTATTTTTAAATCCTATTTTTTTAACCATTTAATAAACTAAGAAATGCAAAAGAGCTAACAAATTTTTCAGTACATTCAGCTTAAATAAATTTTTACTTCGGTCAGAAAACATTGAAACTCTTTTCTCACATACATAATAGAGAAATGGAGTTCTTCTGTTGAAGTTTGGAATTTGGCATACTAAGCCAACAAGAAAATTAAGAAACACAAGAAGAGAAATGGATCATGAAATTTGTTCATATAGCTCCATATTCTTTTCCACTGGTCTGATTAAACTTGAAAGAATTTCTGGTTAAACGGCTGTCATATCAAGATGTGAATGTTTATACTAGAAAGACATTTTTATCGTGGATGGATCATGAAATATACGGCTTCTTTCTTCAAAAGAGTTTTATCTATGATGTTTTCCATGACGGAATACTTGATAAACAATCTTATCAAAACTGACACTTTATTTCTATTAATTATGGTTTAACTCACTTATACTGGAGGGATGCATTTCGTTAGCCTCTTTATAAGTCAGTAAAATAATAATTTAAATAGAATTACAGTGTCAGTTCTGATATGAGAGGCTTTTATCCTTTAAATAATTTTAAGTAATTTTCAAGAACTTTATTTGTTATTAATAGTAAATAGGCACCAAACATGCACACAGCAGTGTGTTTTTATAGAATAAGTGAAGCTTCTTTATATGAGCTTTTTTAATGGATGGATACTGTTATTACAATTCAAATTGCTAATTAAATTCTTTATTGAAGGCTAAGTTGAAACTGCAGCCTCTTCTTCCGCTTAACCTTGAAGAATAAATTAATAAATTGTTTGAATAAAGTCCTCTTGAAATTATGCACACCCTCAAAACAACATGCTTATAAGAGAATGCAGGAGAAGTTACAATCTTTCTTTACATTTTCTAATCGTAATGTTTATTATTTAAATTTTTAGGTGAATTTAACGACTTGCAGTCTTTTTTAATTAAGAATAAGTATATTTTACTCACTCTCTAGGATGAACGTTTTCGACTATGGAAACTCATCTTCAAGGCTTTTCCGTAACTCAAGGCCTTGAAGATGAGTTTCCATAACTCGAAAACCTTCATCCTAGAGAGTGAGTAAAATATTACTTATTCTTAATTAAAATTGACTGCAAGTCGTTAAATTCACCTAAAAGGTTAATATTAACAAGTTTGTCACAGTTTGTCATGGAACAAGAAATCCAGGAAGTTTAATATTTAACTTTTTAAGTGAATTCAACGACTTGAAGTCAAATGTTTATTAAGAATTAGTATTTTTACTTACTCTGTAGGCCGAACGTTTTTGAGTTGTTAAAACCCATATTCAAGACATCCTAGAGATATCGATGTTGGTTTGTTGGTTAGAAGAAGTGTGGTTTTTGTATAATGTGGTCAAAAAGTTTGTGTGATTTAAAATGTAACTGTTCATTGAGGATGTTTTGTTTGTTCATTGAGGATGTGTGGTGTGTTTATAATTTCAAATTGTTCCAAGGTGTTGAGTTCGCGTCCTTTAGATTTTATATATAATATGTGTAGGTTGGTAGTGATGTCAATAAAAGTGTGTCCTGTTTGAATGATATGGTCTGCAAAAGTCGATATTTCTTATGTAAGGCTTGTAAATGTTCTTTGTATGCGCTCCCTGTTTGTCCTATGTAAAACTTAATACAGTCAGAGTAGTTCAGTTTGTAGATCCTGGGAGATCGTATTTGTTGGTGTTGGTTTTTGGAGCAAGTGCATTTTTTATTTTGTTTTTTGTTCTGAATGCGTTGGTGTGGCGTGCTTTTAAATCACAAATTTTAAATCACACAAACTTTTTGACCACATTATACAAAAACCACAGTTCTTCTAACCAACAAACCAACATCGATATCTAGGATGTCTTGAAGATGGATTTTAACAACTCGAAAACGTTCGGCCTACAGAGTAAGTAGAAATACCACTTATTCTTAATAAAAATTTGACTGCAAGTCGTTGAATTCTCTTAAAAAGTTAATATCAACAACGCAGTTTTCATGGAACAAGAAATCCAGGAAGTTTCATATTTGTTATCAAGAGGATGTCTCAGGGGGCTTGCACAATGAGCATCCAATACTCGATGACAGTCACCATCGCAAAATCAAACACATGCTGTGGAATGGTGTATGACACATAGGAGCAGTGTGTTTACAATGTAAATGTCATCATTCTACAGGTTGTGTTTAATTTTGCGATGGTGGTTATTTTTGAGTTGACAGTCCACAGTGCACACATCCTTAGATATGTATGCATAGCAGGTTAGCGCCATAGACAATTTCAACTATAGGTGACTGTTGAGACCACAATGCCTTTGTTTCAAAGAGCGTACTACGCAAACGAGGAGTGAGGTAGGTTGCGATTACTTTCCTTGCTGAGCTAACAGATTTGTATCTAAGCCAAGTCCACCAAAACAAATTCTGAAGTTCTATTCTCAACGGCCCACTTAATACCTTTACACATGGCTGGCTGCACGAGTGAGTGTGTATACTGTCTAGCATACCTCTGATAGATTTAAAAAAACTATTCTCTCCTATTATCACTTATTGGTAGAGTGTTAAGAATGGACGAATAGCATTATCTGAGTTTACTATTGTATCTGTGTGATGTTGAATAATTTTTTTTTAACAATTCATATGCAAAATTGTAAATTAACACGAATAAAGAAATAATAATAATAATAATAATAATAATAATAATAATAATAATAATAATAATAATAATTTTATTATAATTAATAATAATAATAATAATAATTATTATTATTATTTGACGTTAAACTCCCAAAGTGGAAGACGCTGAGTAAAGATGGCTCATTTTTTGGACTTGTTCTTCTTGTTTGCCCAGCAGCTTTTCATTTTTGAGCGAATTCAGCTTTCCTCTCTTCACTCCATTTTGTTCCAACTCTTGGAGGTTTTGTCTGTGGTATAACTTCTTATTTATAAAGTTTTATTCTGAAGTTTTTTCTATTATTATTATTATTATTATTATTATTAGTATTGTATTAGTATTATTCTATAATAAATGATTAGAGAATGAGTTTTAGTTTTTGTGAAACAGCATTTACCAGAATAAATATTAATGAAAAATCATAACATTCCAGAGAGATTATAATGCTTCACTATTCTCTTCCGAAAGGGCACTAGTGAATAACTCAAAATTAATTTGACGTATAGTAGGCCTAATTATGCAGTTTGTCATCAGAAATTATGGGTTATCTGAAGAAATTTATATTTTACAAGGGAATAAGATCAAAGGTCTTCCCTCACATATTCATCCCTTACTTCCTTTTCTTCTCCAATAGTCAATACAGTCTTTCTTTTTCTTCCTTTCACTCATTCGTCCACTCTCACTCACTCATTCACTCACAGTCAATCTCTCTCTTACTCTCTCTCTCTCTCTCATTTAAACTATAGGTTAAGTGTAAGAGAAGGACACCGTCCCTAATTTCGCCTTTTCATACAAATGTATCACCAAGATTTTTTCTTTTTTTCTATATATCATATTAATATAATTTTCAGTCATAATTTAATGTTTGTATATAGCTAAACAGTTTATGTAATAAGTAACTGATAATGTTTTATGTAATAATACTTGGTGATGCCTATATATTGTATTTTATACTAGTAGCTGTCCTACTATTATTTGCATGAATAAATAAATCAATCAATCAATCAATCAATCTCTCAGGTTAAGTGTAAGAATGGCTTCAATGGCCAAGACTTCGCCTCTTTGTGTAATTCATCTCTCAGATCCAAGCTCTATTTTTATTATGTTTTTTATTTTTTAAACAATCGCATCCATAATATCTGCTGTACTATACCTTAAAATAAATATTTGTTGTATTTATAATCTTTTCTACTCAAACTATTCAACCATTATGTTTAGCCTACTTTTAAAAAACAACTGTACATCACTTCATTGTACATTGTAAATTTAGACAAATAAAGTCATCTGAATCTGAATCTCTCTTATCGACGAATCTTTGTTTAAACTTCGACATTTAGATTGTCATCACCATGGCTTATATCATTAATGTCATACAAATATCATTGTAAATAATTTCTAGCACTATAAAAACTATAATCTAAGTCTACTATGGTGTCTATGTGATGTTGAAAAATTTTTTTCAACTACTCATATGCGACTATTACTCATTACTCATAAAGCACTATATTACTCATATTTGTAAACTTACATGAACAAAGAAATCTAATCTAATCTAATCTTACTCTCTCTTACTCTCTAGCTATCTCTCTCTTACTCTATCTTTATATATATGACTATTACTCATTACTCATATTACTCATAAAGCACTATATTACTCATATTTGTAAACTTACATGAACAAAGAAATCTAATCTAATCTAATCTTACTCTCTCTTACTCTCTAGCTATCTCTCTCTTACTCTATCTTTATATATATGACTATTACTCATTACTCATATTACTCATAAATAAGCACTATATTACTCATATTTGTAAACTTACATGAACAAAGAAATCTAATCTAATCTAATCTTACTCTCTCTTACTCTCCATTCTATACTCTCTCTCACACTCTGTCACTCTCTTTTTTCTTTCTTTATTTTCATGTGTGCTTGACGTTATCACAGAAATAGCACCACCATAGAAGAAAAGTTTTCAACAGAAAGCAGAGATTCTGATGCGGAACAACTACCAACAACTGAGGGTCACGCGATGCCTCCATTCTACACCATCAAACTTCGTCAAAGAAAAAAATGCCAGGTGTAATAGCTTTGAAAGGGGACAAGGGTAGGGGGAAGCAGACCGCTTTCATGTTTAATTCTCATTGCTGAACAAAGCCTTGCACCTGACCACAACATGGAAACATGTGGGACCCTCACCTCATATCAGGTTTCTCTCCTAATTTATGAATGGAAATTAAAGTTTGTTTTTCTATTATTGCGGATGATACCCACATTAGCATGGAGACTTGTGCGTGGGTAATGAGGTGAATAGGTGAATGATGAGTAACATCCAGGACTGAATGAGATTCGAGCTCAAGGCTGCAGGAAACGAAGCCAGCCAGAGTCTTATGTTGTAATATAACATAACACTCTGTTATTATTAAGAGTTACTAAAAAAGCATAATAACCCTTTATTAAGGCTGTGCGTAGGGTTTTTGGTCATAATTTTTTTTAAAAAGTTTCTTGTACCGTATTGAAAATTATTAGGGCTTTAAAATGTTATCTATTGCTGTAAAAAAAAAAATTTTCTACAATAGTTTTACTTCTATTACAATAGAAATATTATTTATACTCAATTACAATTTTAGCCAGAGTGTTATGTGAGTTATACAATCACAGACAAGCGCTTCAACCAAATGCGCTACAAGAGCCGCCAAATGTTGAATTGTTGAATAAAATTCACGAATAGGTGAAAAAATGGTTGTGATAAGTGATGTGGAACAATATATTTTAGAAATATCCAGTATGGTTAGCCATCTAATCTGTATAGCCATTCTAATCCAGACCAAACAAATTTTATTCATTTTTTAAAACTAATCGACTCTACTAACATATTTCAAGAACATACAATTGAGATGTTCAGTCGTCACAGCTTTGGCCTGCATTTGGATGAACTGATCTTTACCATCTTCATAATTTTTTTACCTCTGATAAAGTAGTAGATAGTGTCAATTCAGGAATGGATGATGAAATAATGTGGCCAGGACCAGGGATGAATCAATAATTATCAAGGAGTGGGGGGAAGGTTACTGACTCTCCATAAGTGACACACACACTTATTATTTTTTTGTTGCAGTTGGATAAAATTTCCAGGGGGTGCATCCTCTCACTCATTCCTCACTATCAACCAGTTGCACTGTATGCGACAAAAATTTTTTATTGGTGCTTATGGTGTTTTTCACTTGGGCTTATGCTAGTATGTAGTATAAATATATATAATATGTAATTTATTATTTCGATTTATTTCTTGACGTATTTATGAAAATGTGAATTTTATAACAAAACTTTGCATGTATTGTTTTTTTTTGTAATACTTCATGGAGGATTTGTTTTTGTCTGTGAATTAATAATAACGATGATGATTTTTTTTTGTTTTTGTTTAATTTGGCAATAAAGATTGATTGATTGATTGATGATGATGATGATGATGATGCCCCCATGAGAATATTTCAGCCTGAACAGGAATCGAACCCATGGATGCCTTAGTAGCTGTCAAACAGAGACAAGCGCTCCAACTGATGTTTATTATCAAATTATTAAGATGTTTTTGTAACGATTTTGTGGACCAAATTTTCCAAGATTTTCTTGGGGAAGTTTTGCAGCAGAGATCACACCTTTTGGTTAATTCAACCGTAGAACTCCCAGCCCGAAGGCGTGTTGTAGAGGGAAATTCAGCCAGAAGTTTTCCCTTTCGTTGAGGTTGGTATCGCTCGAGCCCAAGCGCCTGGACGTGTGCAAGCAGGCAGGACACTTGCTGAGCAGGTCCTTCCCCCTCTAATCTTCCCTTCGCCATCATAGGGCCCGACCCTGCTCTGAGCATTGAGCATCACCGACAGTCCATCAGTCCGTGTCAAGCAGTGAGCTAGTGCTGTTGAGGTTATAATTGACGTAATCAAAGTGGTGCCGCGAGTGAGACCTAATACATATTGCAAAAAGGATTACAGGTTAATTGTTTGTTTCCAGGCACCACAGGTGTATGTGCTGCAATTACGACTACATCATTATTACAGAGTGTAAGTGCTCGTTCCACTCAATTTCCAAATAGTTATAACGTTATTACTTGAATAAAAAAAAAAAATGTTCTGACATTCCTAGTCAAAGCTTGCTTGTAACGTGTCTTTCAACAACTATTCACTTGTAGATCCTGAACAACAAATCCTATTACTATTTATAAAATAAATATACTATATAGCTTTTCAGACTTCCACTAATTAAAATCTAACTGTAAATTTATCAAAATATCAATCATCAACTCCTCATGTATTTTATCATATTGTGTTTATATTGATGAAACTCATAATACTGACTTATGAGATACTATATTCAATTTTTCCTATGTAATACTTTTGTAATTTTGGAGAAATTTGTGCTCTGTCAAAAATGCTTTTGTGCATGTCACATGTTAGTAAGGATTTTTCATATCAATCCACACTCCTCATTATTAAATTGAGTTAATTTCATAGTAATTGAATTGAAAAATTTTAATCGCCACAAATTACTTATTTACAACTATAAAAAAATAATTATGTTCATAAATTTTCATGAATTGAGCTGAAGATGAAGGATAAAAGCTTCATTCAATTGTGTTAATTTCATAATAATTGAATTGAAAAATGTTAATTGCTTAAAATTACTTATTTACAACTATAAAAAAATAATTATGTTCATAAATTTTCATGAATTGAGCTGAAGCTCAAATATAAAAGCTTCAAGACTTCATGCAAGGAACAATTTGAGTTTTCTCATTTAAATTGAGAGTGATAGAAAAAATTTAGCTCCTTTGAACATTGGAAAAAAATTGTAAAGGGTAACATAATTAAGGAGTTTGATTGAATTTAGGGAGGAGATTTGTCATGTCCAGGAGTAAGCTTTCATTTACTTACATATAAGAAGATTTATTTAAAAACTATGTTCAGATAAAATGAATTAACATGCAGTTAAAGCTTGAACAGTATGAGTGGCGAATTGCGTTGACAGGAATATCTCTAACATGCATCTCAAGAACTCCTCTAACTAGAAAAATACTATATTGGAAAATCAGATAACCAAGTAAAAAAATAGAAAAGAATAGTAAACGTTTCTATTGTGTCTGAATTTTCTCTTCCATGCTAACATGAGGAAGGATCACAAACCACAAATAGTGTGTTCAAAACCACATCCTGCATGATTTATTTGCTCTTGGACCCTTGATATAAATTAATTTTAAACCCATTCTTTTAATTTTACAGTTCCTTCTAAAAATTTGGTGGTGAATTGATTCAAATCAAACTCTTTAGTTCTTCTCTATTGAAATATAGAATTTACAAACAAAAATGAGATTGTAATAATTAAGAGGATTTTATACGTACGAAACGTAAATAGTTATAATTTTCAATGTTTTACTCTAATATCAAAACTGACACTGTATTTATATTTAATTATAATTTTACTCACTTGAAGTAGATGAATGCATTTTGTTTCTGAGGAGAAGCTTCATCAGCCTGTCATCTAATACGAATTAATTTATAAACCAATTAGAATTCCACAGTTCCTCCTAAAAATTGGTGGTCTATTGATTCAATTTAAATTTTCAACTCTTCTCTATTGGAATATAGAATTCATCCAGTTTATGTGAGTAAAATCATAATTAAATAGTGTCAGTTTTGTTTGTTCATCATGTGTCTAGTCATGGAAAACATCACAGGCTTTACTCTACTTAAGACGAATATCATAATATTTTATGCACTTTACTATTTTCCCAATGTCGGAGTGCTTTTCTATTGACGTTTAAAGTGAAGCAAAGTGGACTAAAAGCACAATATGCTAATTCAATTCCAAGAAAACCCGGCTTCTAGCTTGGAAAGGGGAAAGTTGTTATTTGCCTCCAACGGTGATGGCTTTTACAGGGGTCTGCAAAAAGTAGGTTACACTCTTTGGCTTACACAGTTTTCTTCTTATTTATTAATGCACTCTGTTTCGGTTCTCTCCTTTTTTGTTCATTTCTCCTATTCGTCTTAATTCCCAGTGGCGGTGACACATTTTTCAAGCTGCGAATTAATGCGTCCTTGACGCTATGATTCATATTATGATTTTATATTTTATGTAGAGTTTAAAGTGATTCTAGATTCACGTGTTTTGGATGTTAAGTATTGGGAACAAACGAAGAATGATCGTTTACACCATATCGGCCAGTTGCACGAAAGAAAATTAAATTTGACCACCGTAAGATGACGTCATCTTATGGGGTTCAATAGGGAAGTCGTTGCACTGGCTCCGTCAAATGACGTTATCTTACGGTGATCGAATTTAATTTTCTTTCGTGCAACTGGCCGTGAGAGTGGTGAATTACATTGACAGAAGTTTGAAGCAAGGTATCTCAAGAACACCTTTAACTAGAAAAATACAGTGATATGCAACATATAGCAACACATGTTATGGGACATCTATATTGTCATATTTATGTCGAAGAATTCACATTCTTAAAAAATATATAATCTTAATCAGGAATATTAATGGAGGTCTAGATAGATGTCTAGATGTTCGGGGTTCAGGTTGAATTGCGTACTCTATCTATTTGCTGAATAACTTTGATGGTAAACTCTTGTAATGATTCATGTGGGTGTATATTGTTCGTCCAACTGGTAGAATGCAGCATGCCGCTTCATGCTGTCTTCTCACTTTAGCATGGAAAATGCAAACAAACTTCAAAATAAACTCTCACGTCGTTGCATGGGAATGCTTGTTGTTTACAGTAATAAAAATGGTTTTGACCTAAATCCAAACATCAGAAAGTAGGCCTTTTCAGTAAGGTGTATCATAGACGAACCGTCAAGGACTTATCTAGGACCTTCTAGGACTTATTCTTATTCTATGGCTGTATATAAAGTGATTAGTGAGCAAGCCCATTGAGCGTTTAGACCTACTAATACATTTAAAATGAACGTGCGTGATTACCATAATAAAGCTCATAACTCTTTCAAAATCATGATGTCCAGTACACATGCAGACATGATATACAGAATGAAACATTCTCATTTTCCTCAAACTTCCAGTCTGTGAATAAGCAATTCAAAAAGAACGGGTTCTAGTTCAAGAAAGAATCATTTCTGTGAATCAGTTTTGTAAAGCTAACAACGGAAGTTTAATATTTGCACTCTTCAATGGGTTTGTGTACATCATTTGAGTGAATAAAGTTCAGTGAGTGGACAAGTGGACTCTGTTGAGTGACTGGAGTCGACTGTTGATCTGCTGAGTCGTCGGGAGTCTGATCGTGAGAAACAGCTGTCATTGACTCTCATTGACTCAATTGTTATCCACGTCAAATAATAAGAATCCCAATAGCCGAGTCAAAAATATGAGTCAAAATATTACTCAAAAGACTCAATGAGTCACACATTCGATGCAAGTCATGTTTAACTTCAATTCAATTGTTGTCAGTAACGCACAAAGGCGCATTTTGTACCTTTATCTAATTTTTGCTTCATTCCTAGAAAAAATAGGCTCGTAGCTTTCATATGCTTGAAGAAAATTGATAAAACATTTGAGTTGCAAGCGAGGTGAACGTTAAAGACATGTTACCTACATGATGATGTCAATGAAATGACATCAATGATGTCATGTACATGTCAATCAAATGATGATAATAGGTGGTTGGAGTGTGACACTCCAGCATATTAGGAACTAAATATGAGAGAGGATGATGGAGTGTGTGCTTGAGAAAGGAGAGTGAGGTAGAGAGAGACCGAGCGAGTGAGGTGTGAAAGAGAGAGTGAGGTGTGAAAGAGAGTGTGAGGTGTGAAAGAGAGACTGAGGTGTGAAAGAGAGATGAGAGAGAGAGTGAGGTGTGAAAGAGTGGGAGAGTGTGTGTGTGTGTGTGTGGAAAGAGAGAGTGTTGGAGAGAGAAAGAAAGAGAGAGAGCGTAAGAGAGAGAGGGTGTGAGGGAGTGAGAGTAAGAGAGAGAGAGAGAATGAGAGTGTATGAGTGATCATCTGACGAATGATGTAAAGAGGATGTCCTTGGCTGGTTTAGCATGTTTACGAGTGTCTTTGTACATAAAATGCTTGTGGCTTCGTATTTACGCCCTGATTCACTGCGCTAATGCTGCAGTAGTAGTAGTTATACGTTATAATTTCGTTGTCTGTACTGTAGGCTACTAAAATATATTTGTATAAATTTACACTATATAAGTCTATATTCCAAAATACAAGTACAGTATTAAAACTATTAAAAGTACTCTCAGACATAAGTACTCTTATCTATAGACATGAGGTGCGCCAATTGCAATTATGCGCCTTCTGTCACCTAGTATGAGTCATACTATTTCAGTGAAATCTTACTGTAATAAATGGTGTATTACATTAACAATTTTAGGTGCGTTCTGAACCACTGGGAAGTGATTTTAAAGCAGAGAACAGAGTCTTTTTGCTGGCCCATTCAATAGGTCAAGTATATTCAACAGTTATCACATATTGCAGTCTTAATTGAAATTATCATTTTTATTTTAGAAAGACCGTGCAAAATCCTTGAAAAACCATTTATTTTGCTTTTTTGCAGTTATCTATGTTACTCTGTAGTTTATAGATCGCCCATAATTGATTAATTTATTTTCCACGTGCTCATTTGCATTCATTTACCTGTTGGTCAGTAACTACGAACCTGTAGGGTTCGGTGTAGGCAGTAGGTAGTATAGGTAGTATATTGAATATAAATTCAATTACAATATTGGCTCTTGGCTGTAAGCCAAAATATAGATATAGTGTGGAAGCTACACTGAACATGAGGCTCAATACACTCGATGGCTCCGAATTGACTTGTTTCCAAATCTTAATTGAAATCTCTTCCGAAGAAAAATATACACAAACTGTGCAGAACAGCTGAAGCGCTGAAACAGGAAACTCATTTAGACTTTCCTGATTTATTTTTGGAATAGGCTCTTCAATACTTCAATGGATGACGAACTTCCAAATAATCGTTTTAGCAATCGTATAAACAAAATGTGTGGAGATATTTTGAGAATCTCCTAAAATAAAATGTAAATATCGTGCTAGAAAATTCTCTCTGCAGTATGATTCAATATTATTGCTAGCAACATATCAAAAATGCAGGGATTTCTTAACTTTATAAGTTTATATGCATTAATATTAATATAAATTAATGTTTGTTCAAGTTGTTGAGAGGCAGTTAATAATTATTATCAGTAGACTCCGGGGAATCTCTCAAAATGTCGGATAATCTATTCATGAGTTACAAAACTTCAATAATAACTCCCAAACTTTTCTATTTTGTAATTGAAAATAACTTTATTCTATTGAATACATGAGAAACAACTAATACAGTGGAACTTCTGTACAACGAAATAGATTAGCTAGGAAAAACTCGTTCTTCAGCGATATTCTTAAGCGGTCTTCTTGCTATGTCAAAGGAAACTTACAATTCTTTACGTGGAGTTATTTGGGAGCTCTTTATTGACTGAGTTTGACTGTATATTATAATTCAAATTTATTTTTTGTATCACAATCATCAATCACTACAGAAAATTGAATAAATCCATAACATCAACGACTTTAAATGAATGCTCTTTAAATGTAATTATTTACTATTTAGGGGTGAAATTATCAGGGGTGAAATTAGGAATGTAATCGTCACTGAAAAAAACTCCATTTCTGTTTTTTATAGGGATGAGTACTAGTTTCCTGAGTACCTTTTATCAGTTGATATCTCCTCCAAAAATGCTGTGTTTGCCCCTAAGATTGAAAAAATAGAAACTTTATTAATTTAGACCATTATATTTAGATTTGGAGACAAAATTCTGAGTAGAATGTATCTGTTTTCATCTGTTTTTATAGATGAATGAACGCTTGATAAATGGCTGATGAATTGGTTTAGTTTAAGTGAATTGACGTGTCACATGCTGTGCGAGTCTAGCTCGATAGCTGCAGCTTAACGTGACTATCAACAAATTAATATATTTTTTTTTATTAAAATATATTTAGACCAATAAAAATATCTACTGTATAACAAAATAATTTCTGTGAATGATGATCATTTAAAAATAATATGATTTAAGTTTATTAACTTACTATGATAATGAGAAATAACAAAGCCTATATGAACAGGTGCATCAGTTTATGTTTATAATAACCAAGGATGGTCTTGTGTTTTGAAGAGTGATCTTGATCACGTTCACGATGTAGAGTAGATGCAGTGAGAAACTCTGTGTTGGCGAGACAAAGACTGTTTGAGAAAGGAAGAAAAGGAGAAGGAGAGAAAGAGAGAATGATTGTGTGAGAGAGAAGAAAATATTGCATGAGGGTGTTCAAGAGGGAAGTTTCTATGTATTGGAGGCATGTGCTCCCCTATTATACCTGTTTGCAACACAAACACCTGCCTTTTTTCAATTCTTCAGCTAATGTACCATTCTCGTGGTTCCATTCTACATCCTATAAACAACACACTCTCACACGAACACACACAATCACATGGCTCCTCTTCCTTTTCTATTTCACTCTCTTTATCTTTTCTCTCTTTCACGCTTTCCTCGCTCACCATCTCTTCCAAACTCTTCACGCTACAACTAGATTAGGCTACCATGTTGTTCCTTTTTCAAGGTGACCTTGTTTGCAAGTCACCGTGAGGTAAACCAGTGAATAATAGGACGAGATCCTTTTCCCGCCAAGCTACTCGTAGTATAGTTATATTTCATTCTTCAACATCCACAATTTCAGGTTTCTACCTGAATGTTTCCAGGTTTTAAAATAAATTTATGCTTCACAACTAGTAATAGTAACTAGTATTTTTTTGAAGGAAGAAGCCTACATAGGTCTGAGACCTGTGCGTGGGCAATGAGTTGGATTGTGGTGATTGATGAGTTGGACCTACAGTCTTAGGTGGGTTCCGAACCAACGGGAAAATGATTTTACAGCAGAGAACAGTCTTTTTTGCGGGCCGATCCAATCCATCACCCTTACTAGTAACTAGTATCTTTTTTTTGAAGGATGAAGTCTACGTAGGTCAGAGAACTGTGCGTGAGTAATGAGTTGGATGATGATGATGATTGATGAGTTGAACCTACAGTTTTAGGTGGGTTCCGAACCACCAGGAAGTGATTTAAAAGCAGAGAACAGCCAATCCAATCGTTCACCCTGAGAGGGGCCAGGAGAGCGTTTCTTATCTAATCTGATTGAAAATTTACCTGCTACGTATAGTTGCTAGTAACTAGTAACATAAAACATGCTAATATTGGATACAGTATACCTACTGTAGTAAGATAAATTCAGGAGTACAAAGTATCAGGGCGTAGAAATGAACAGGAATGCATAATTTGGTCTTTCTCAAAAGTTGTGCAATTTGGTTCTAGGACATTTATTTTGGTACCAGGACCATTTGAAACCAACTCGAAAGGAGGGTCATTTGGTACCAACTCTCGGGTCTCTACCTGGAACGTCCAAAGCCTGGATAAAGTGTGATGGGAATCATGATAATTTCACTAAAGGTTTCTGACAATAATTATTTTATTTGTCTACAATCTTTAATGAATTATTCTTGAATTGAAAAACATGATTATATCAAATTGAAGTACAGTGGAACCTTGATAAATCGAATCTCAAGGGGAACGGCAAAAATTCGATTTATCAAGGATTTCGATTTATTGAGGTTCGATTTATCGAGGTCCATCTTAAAATACTTCGATTTATAGAGGTTCAAAACACTTACCTTTTCAGAATCTTATCCAATAAGCATGCAACTTCGATTTACTAAGGTTCTCTTATTACAACTTCGATTTATAAAGGTCCGAAAACTGCAAAACTTCGAATAATAAAGGGTTTTCTGCCGAACCTTCGAATTATAGAGGTTAGTATTAAAGCTCAATAGATCCAAAAACTTCGATTTATAAAGGTAAAATAACATGGTGGTAGGATAGGGGAATTGGAAAAATTCAATTTATCAAGGTTCCACTGTATGTGTATTCCACAAAAATATTTACATAACTTTTACATAAAAAATTAAAGTAGTTTCTGTGCAATAAGTACTAGATTACAAAAAAATAGAATATTCAATAAACAATTCTCTATGCTACTTACTTTTCTGGAATTAGGTACCTCCTAAAGCAAAACTGTATTGGAGGTTACCATCCCAATTTTATTCGTTTGAAAAGAGAGAAATGGGATCGTGTTCACTTTTCAAATGAATATCTTGACAGCTTCATTATCTGTCCGGTTAATGTATAATAACTTATTGTTTTCTCATCTGACGTAAGAAGTTGTTACTGCGCGTTTTCTACCTGCTACCTCCATACCTTTTAGCGGCACCCTTTTAGTTTCAAATGACTTTGGTAGCAAATGTCCGCCCACCATGTAATTTACCAAACTACCAAACGAATTTTCAAAGTTGCTTTTAAAATCACTGTAGAACTAAGTGTAAATTACTAAAGATTAGTAGAATACCTATTAGGTAGGTTTATATACCTTGTAAACTACCATCCTTTCTACAATTATTGAATAAAACGTGGTTTGACCGTGGGAAACTTAACAATTTTGTGGTTTGATGTCAAGGTCAGAAAAAATGAGCATCCGTTCGATTAGCCTATTGCTGCTATTTCCTTCAAACAGTGAGATTGCGTTTGTTCAACCTACAGTATTCTATTTGTTAGCCTTTGTCAATCAAACGTCTGCTACTTTCAAATTGTCTCACAATTATTTTCCTCGTAAACAAACAATAGCAAAAACTTCCGAAATTCTTTTATTCATTGTCGATTTGTCATTGCCTTTCAATTATAGCATTACCTGTTACAAATCAACTTATTGTGATAGGCTACTATTCGCCAATCAATTTGTCACAATTCACAATATTTATTGTTTAGTACAGTACTGTCAATTTTGTCTTCGGAGGATGAAGCCAACATAGGCCTGAGTATGAGACGTATGCGTGAGTAATGAGTTGGATGATGGTGATTGATGTATAATTCATACTTGAAGTACATTTTAATTAATTAAGAATAAATGATATTCTTACTCACTTCAGGCCAAACGTTTCCGAGTCATGGAGACTCATCTTTAAATACGCCTTTGACCTCATTTATTCATTTCCATAATTTATTCTCAATTAAAATTGACTGCAAGTCGTTTAATTTACCATAAAAAGTTAATACAAGCAACGCAAATCGTTATGGAAACAAAAATCCAGGAATTTAAAATTGCATCACAAACTTACACCATTTTCCCCAATATTTTTTTTTCAGAGGATGAAGTCCGCATAGGTCTGAGACCTGTGCATGGGTAATGAATTGGATGATGATGATTGATGAGTTGGGCTTACAGTTCTAGGTGCTTTTCGAACCACCGGGAATTGATTTTACAGCAGAGAACAGTCTTTTCGCTGGCGAAATCAATTGGTCACCCTTAAAGGGGGCCCAGGAGCTTGTAGCTTATCTTTATCTGACTGAACAGATACCTGCTACGGCTCACGGCTATCACTTCCCTAATCAATGAATGTGCCCTAAATCCTTAGGTTAGTTGATTGAATAATGAAATTGATAACAACTTTATTTCCGTATATAGGCGAAACTAAGCTTTGTCTCACTACAGCAGAACTTTTGGAAAAAGAGCATAACTTAACTTAACCTGATCACAAGTCTAGACTCACAAAAGAGTCTGTAGATCCCCAAATTTTTACCATTTTTCGACAAATTTCTAGGTGAGGACTACGGGACCCACCTACTTCTCAACAAAGGCTTGGTGGGGGTTATTGAGTACCCCTCAAAAGCCCCCTGGCGCCCCTTTCTTACCTACTCGTCCACTGCCCTTCAGAGGTGCACCTGATCAGCTTTTGAAAATATTCAAGACTTTTATTAATTTTTCCCCATTTTATTTCAACTTATATCATGAATACAAATTATTTATCTATCGTTTGTTATTTTATCTCTTATTTGTGAATTAGTCGTATTTTTCTTCTCTGGTTTCAGTGGCAAAGTGGACTTTTTGGTTCAGACTTCCTCACGTAAAACAAATAAAGCATAATTTTTCAACCGACCTCCAACAAGGTAGAGGTTTTCAATTCGACCTGTTTTTCTTCTCTTTCATCACTCTTAAATCGCTAGATCAGAGGAAAAATCATACAGCTGATCAAAGTAGTAAAATATTAGCCAAGAAAATGCAATAATGTATCAATATTAATCATTTCTTAAGGTTTGTAATAGTTGTACTTGGGAAAATTAAGATAGCTAACTATTCTCTAATTGGTAATAATAACTGAAAAAAAAACAAGAAAAATAATAATGAGGTTATTATGTTGTATGTTATATTCACGGTCCTCCTGACATTTGTTCAAGTTGCTAGTGCCTTTGGTCACTTTAATAACCAAAAAACCCCAAACATTTGGTCCTCCGGGCCGGGTTAGTAAAGGAATAATTGATAAGATTGAGTTGGAGAGAACAAACTAGTTACAGAAAAGTAGTCTATTGTACCATAGGATTGAACCATGATCTACCTACATTTATTTTACCTACCCTAATTTGCTAGTTTGGTTGTTTACTCCATTATTTATTAATGAATATGAACTTTAACTGACACTAATTAAATTGGAAAAATGTAATGCGACAAACAAGTGCATGCACGTAAATGTAAAGGGATTTTCATGTAAGCTAATTTTGTTTTATTCATGCGAACTGGTGGCACAAAAGGGTGTTGCTGTATGCTGTCTCTCTTCAGAGACTTTTACTCCAATTCGATTAAGGGACTGAAGCCTGATGAGTTCGGAACCCGTAAAAATGTCATCAGTAGCTGTCTGATACGCTAAATAGCTTTCCCCTTCCGGTCTAGCCAACTCTTTTTCCTCTACTTATCTACTCTACTCCTTTACTTCTCACTCTCTTCAAGCTCAAAAAAGCATCATCGATCTTGTTTTCTCTCTCTCTTTCTCACACTCTGTTCCATCAATTTACTGATTGCTTACCATGTACATAAAGGCTAATCATGAAGCACATTAGTAGCAAATTGTTGGATGTTTTTTTTTAACCTGCACTAGCGGATTATTCGTGCGCAGGTATATCGATTTTTGTAGGGTAGAAAATTCCTCGATACGTTAGTATTTTTCATAAAAATATTCCTTTGTAAGTCTCTCTATTCCGAATGTGAAAATTCAATGATTTGTGATTAATACCCATGCATTTATTTGAAAGACAATTTGAATGTGAAAATCCAATGAATTGCTAATAACAATCATTTATAATGTATGATGTATTATCACAAGTATTAATATTTGTGGTCTCTTCAGTCGATTCTGTCTTGTGAGAGCTGACTCTAGGATTTCGGGTATTTGCACTCAACCCTCTGCAGGGTGTCCCATGCAAGGTGTAAAAGCCGGTTACCAGAGATTCTAATTAAATTTCTGACAAAGGATGCTTTTGTCTCTTAGACACTAATACTTGTGGGTTTGTGACAGTTTTTTACAATTTTCAAGCATTTGCAACTCATCAATTTGAAACATTTTAGGCTCATTAAAAAGCTTAAGATATGTCAGGGTGCCCACCCCCCCTAAGCCTAATGACGCACCCCCCCTATTTAGCATCAAACCCCCCCCATAAATTAGGCCCCCCCCCCAAAAAAAAAAATGCGAAAAAAGCCCCCCGTATTCTTTCTAAAACTAAAAGAAGATTTTTATAACTATTGAAAAAGATAATATACAAACTGTATGTATATTTCTTGAGATTCTTTACATAGGTAACATTTTTTTGTAAAGGTAAAAAAGAAATATCAATGAAATGAATATATGAACTTCTGCTCAATAAACTTAATTGCAAAATAGCTAAATAAGAATTTGAACCTAAATGGTTTTTAAACGATAAAATATTATTACAAATACACAATGTTCAATAAAAATGAAATACCTATAAGTTTATGTTCGGTGTACCAATTACATTAAGGTTAAATAATTCTACAAAGTTGTTCCTTTAAAGGAAGTGAAAACAATGAGTTAATAACTTCATTTGTAAAACACAAAAATTCAAAATAATAAGTCATTTATTGGACAGTAGTTAAACAACAGGTTATTTACTTAGTGTAGTATCTTGGGAGAGGATGAAGTACATAAAAGGCACACATTTCATGTATAGTTATTTACAACACACAATCGAAAGAAGTGTCTTTCAAAAACAAAATAAAGACATAGTTACGAAAAATTACTGAATTTTTAGTATTTAGTAAGTTTTTCAAAAGTAGTTCTTACTTATTAGTAAGTAATTATCGTAAAATACATGAAAAACATCAACAGTTTGAAGTCAAACATTTTAAATTTGTAGACTGTGACCATCTACAAGTTAGCTAGGCACCTTCTAAGATTGTTAAATCTATCTCTCTAAACCCCACATAGAAGTTTTTGTCTTTGGGATGAGGAAACAGAAAACCTTTCAATTATTTCTTCGTTAGAAATAGACTCAAGTACATATTTTTCTGCACCTAGAGCCATTAGATTGGACAACCATGAGTCTCCCATAGCTGATCTGAGTCTGTCTTTGATAATTTTAAATCGACTTGTTGCTCTTTCTGCTGAAATAGTAACTGTTAAGGAGAGGAAAGTTGTATAAACCACTTTCAGAGCACTCGCTTAGCGTCTTGCTAAGTTTGAATAATAACTTCCTGCACAAATCCTAAACATAACTATTTTAGCTAATTCATATTCAATTGTATAATAATAATTATAAATATATTTTCATTAATTGACATTCTATCTGGTGACTTCTTAGTATATTTTTTAATGTTGTCACGTTAAACACGATTTCAATCAACTTTACGACCCCCCCAAAACGTTTTTTGGAACCCCCCCCAAGAATTTCAATGACGCAGTCTGCGTCATAGCCCCCCCTCCCTGTGGGCACCTCTGGATATGAGGAAGTTTTTCATGTAAAATTTCCATTATTTCATCCTAAAAACAAATCGAAAAAAATCGCTTTGAAAATTCAGTAAGATTTCTGAAAATCCACTTTTTTGTACTTTGACCCCTAAAAAAACACCCTGTATGATCGGGTTACATGTTGAAAATACGTGTATCTTCAGCAAAATGTAGTGTTCTTTCCAACAATGTCATCATAATTACAATACGATCAGTAGTTTTTGAGTTATTGAGCATTTAATGGCGGGAAGTGAGCGTATCTCGAAAAAGTCATTAAATCGAGATATCTCGAAAACAAAGGCCCCATTTCAAAAACGTCACTGAACATTCTTTGTCAGAAATTTGATGTAGAATATTTGGTAACCGGCTTTTACACCTTACATGGGACATTCTGTATAATCACACAACTCTAAATCATTAAATCATTAAATCTAAATCATTTAATAATCTTATAAATTGTCATAATAATAATCAATTATAATCACTCAAGGATAATCAACATTGCAAAATCACAAACACATGCTCTGGAATGGTGATGCAAAACAGGTTGGAGCAGCATGAATACCTCCATTCAATATAATGTGTTTGATTCTGCGATGGTGATATCCTACACTTTGCAAGCACCCCAACACCTCAACGATATTTTTTGGTTCAATGACGATACTACTCAGTACTTAAGCTTGGAATATGATAGATTTTGATGTCTAATCATTATAATAATTAATTATTGATCAACAATCAGTCGTATTCTTTGACAAATTTAAAATACTGAACATTTTTTAATCGTACACGTTATTATTTATTTTACACGTATTGTTACTTTATTTGTGAACTTCTTTGAGAACTAGCCTATTTACCTGAATACTTTCTTTTGTAGAATGTTGGCAAACCATTCCATTTACGTTACTACGGTTCCTCACACCTCTATAGTCAATACTGTAATGGAATAAATACAACTGAACGTATAAAAACCCAATTGTATAAGAACAAAAATAAGTATAGCTTTCATAGATATTTGGTACAGTAGGAGTTTCCATTCGTGAATGTCACCTTTGCAGTAGTAACAAAGTGTTTATGACAGGGAGAGTGAGTTCTTGTTAGTGTGTTCTTCTATATCTGTATCGTTTTTAATTTAAAATCTGAGGTTGTTATATACATCCATTCGCTCCCATTCGTCATGTAACTCATACAGAGCGTAGAATATGAATTTATTTTGTGGCGTCTTCATCTAGTCTCTCTCGTCTCTACCCTCTTTTCTCTCCAATCATAAATTCTCTTTCAGCGCCTCT
This sequence comes from Conomelus anceps, assembly GCA_948455865.1. Lineage (NCBI taxonomy): Eukaryota > Metazoa > Arthropoda > Insecta > Hemiptera > Delphacidae > Conomelus > Conomelus anceps. The sequence goes on along the minus strand of OX418225.1, from coordinate 36,960,768 downwards.
TCTCTGTTTCAGAGTTTACAGGAGGACTCTCTCTCTCCCAACATCCGACTCTTTCTCCTATTTCAAATCTCTATCTTGTGAAGTAGGGCAAGCATGCATGCTTCATCCTATGCATTCCTATCACCCACACAATAATTGAATTTTCCGTGTAGCCTAAAATAATGTCATTTTTTCTCTCTTTCTATCTTTTATCTGTCTGCATCCAATGTAATGATATAGAAAAATAACTCGTATCAATTTCGCAATTTGACTAGTGCTTGAATTAGAGACTATATTATAGTGTTGAACATGCCATTGTCGGCATTGTCAATCTAATCAGACTAAGAAAATTTTTTCTCAAACCAAATTGTTTAGCATGCTTAAAAATTTCACTCCAGTATTCGATCTAGCCGTTTGTTTATTTGTAATGTATATTAGGATTAGCTATAAGCCTACATAATAGGTTTGGGATTGGGATTATTGTTGTTTAGAGGTATTTTGTGTTGTTTTGAATGTTTTTGCTAGATTGTTTTTTATATTATTATAACAATTCATTATCTTTTCACAACAATGTATCTTTATAAAGATAGTTGTACTTAGTACTTGCAACTCAACTAGTTGTACTAGTTGTTTAACGCTTTGATTTATTAATGGATTGACTTATTACGTTGCCTATTGTTCAATGAACTGATGACAAGAACATTTTATTTAGTTATTGATAGTTTTTGGATAAATTTAAATGTTTGCTTGCTAACATTTCTATCAGTTCAAAATTGTTTGCAATTAATGTGCTTATTCTGTTTGAACTTTTGGGTACCTGAAACATACATAATTCAGAAACGAGAGAAATACAGTAGCTAATTTTGCTAAACAAATTTTACATACAAATTTGATGAGATTGTTGTGAACGTTATTATGTAGTTATCAAAAATAAACATTTTCAATCAATAACAGTAATTGAATAGCAGTGAAAAATTAGATTTAAGAATAACATCTCTCACATAGTAGTTATGAATGATAAATACTTTCTGTCAATAATAATAATAATCGAACAACAACGAAAATTAAGATTGTTGGAACAGCATCTCATCGACTAACGTGGTGTATTACGTGGTGTTAATATTCAAATTTTTAATAATTAAAAATTCAGCTATTTCTCTTTTTTTTCACTTTTTATCTCTATCCTTCAAGCACAATAATTATTATAAATAGCGTATTTTTAATTTTTTTCATAGCTTGTGTGGTTTACACGTAGCTTGCTTTTTTCTCAGTTACAATTTCTTTCCCACGTCTCTCTCTCATTCTCTCTCTCACTCAATATCTCTTTCATCTTCTCTGTCACTCAATATCTCTTTCATCTTCTCTCTCTCTTTCGTCTTCTCTTTTTTTCTCTCTCTCTCTCTCTCTCTCTCACACACACACACTCAATCACTCACTCACTCTTGTACGCCACAATAACTATTGGATCTAAAAGTTGCCAAAATTTCCAACACTAGAATCATTCTTTTACGTTGTAAATTTGCACAAATAAAGTAAACTGAATCTCTCTCTCACTCACTCTCGCTCTCTCGCTCGCTCATCCACTCTTCTATTTTCTTGCTCCAACGATGGAAAGCCATTCCCATTTGGCAACAACAACGTTGATAATGAAGCATAGCTACATTAGCGAGCCATGTCCAATAAAGCGTCACGATAATCCAATCTCTAGTCATAGTTTAGTTTTCTATTCTCTTTTCATAACACACGAGCGCGCGCGTGCACGCACACACACTCTCATCTATGAGCACCTGTTGCATGTCTGTGTGGACTTACATGAGTTTCTATAATATGAGTTTCATGAGGCCATATTGAGCTTTCTATAAGTTCAGTGTTATAAAAGAATGAAACAGACTTTATCGTCGACACTATCGAACGCTACTTAAAGCTGGAAAGTTAAAGTACTTCAGGCTACTTTGGAACCTTAATTTAGGCTACAGAAAGTTGCCAAAAATTTGTGCTGTAGTAGTCGATTTTTTAGTAATATATTAACTTATTCTATTATATCAGTAATTTCGCGTATTATTGCAACACAAATAAAAGAAGTCTGTGATATTTCCCAAGATTAGATACTTTATAAACACTCTAGCATTGAAACTGATACTGCCATTTCTGATAAGTTTTTATTTTTAGTAACTTGAAACGTCGAGGTGGAACTATTTGTCCGTAAGAGTCTCTCCATCAATAGAAGATAGAAGCAATGCACTCAATAATATGATATATGTGGTGGTATGATATATATATGGTGGTTCGGAACCCACCTAAAACTGTAGGACCAACTCATCAATCACCATCATCCAATTCATTACCCACGCACAGGGCTATGTGGGCTTCATCCTCAAAAAAAAAAAAAATAATGAAAATACTTTGAAGAATGCATTTCGCTTCTGAAAAGAAGTATGTTATGGTTTTGTTGAGATGGGGCCGAGCGGCCATAATGTAGCAAGCTATTTAAAAATTACATTACATTTGAATTGTGTCTGTTGCTTCTGTCCTGTTAACAGTGTTTGAATATTTAATGTCGTTCAGATGTAGGCCTATTTAGGCTAGTATGTGGCTTTTTGGAGGATGTGGAGAATTTATGTCAGTTTATGGCAAGTTCGTATTTTTACTAGTAACAATCTGATTTCTACTCGCTACAGATCTGATTAAAAACAGGTAACTCTGTAATTGAGGGTTATAGACATTGTTTACAGGAGGGGACCATATAGCCAGCGGAAGCAAATTATTAAGTGAATCACTGCTCAAGCCAAACAAACATGGTTCACTTGTGAACCAATCATATACATCACATTATAACAATTTTTTTGTTCAGTTTGTTTATCCAGAATCGATTTGACTCATGAGTTAATATAAGCCAAGATCGAATACAAAACTCTTTCCTTTTTGAAGGGAGGACTGAAAAATATTTCTCCTGAATTAGTAAACCCCCTCACTTGAGTGACCCACATATTTATATGCTACATTTGTGGTTTGTAAATAGTGTTTTTTGAAAATTTGGGAGAACACATCCCCAGACTAGTGGTGAGAGTGGACTGTTAACAGTAGAGCTGCAAAATTTGTTTCAGTGGTCCTGTTTGTAACGGTGATCGATTAGATTGGCCAGCAAAAAAGACACGTTCTCTGTTGTAAAATCACTTCCCGGTGGTTCGGAACCCACCTAAAACTGTAGGTCCAACTCATCAATCACCTTCATCCAATTCATTACCCACGCACAGGTCTCAGACCTATGTGGGCTTCATCCTACAGAAAAAAGTGGCATGGAATACTGATAAATGTTTTAGCTTAGTGATGAAAGCAATCGCAACCTACCTCACTCCTTGTTTCCTTTGTCTGCTTTGTATACCAAAACATAGTTTTGAGGTCTGAAGAGTCATCCACATTCTTCATTCACCGTCATTCTTTTCCGCTGGTGAATAATACATGAGTTTAGGTATGTCTTTTTTTTGGTAGAGAAACCTTTACGAATAGTTTTATGTTGCCGTTCTTCTTTGACAATGATCACTTTGTATTCATCAATTAGCAGTCCTTGCTGCGGCGAAGTTTTTGTCATACTATTTTATCTCAAAGAACTATTGAACCATTAGAATCAAAAGAACTGTCAGACTGAACTAAATTCATTAAAACTATGTATTTGTTTACTCTTTTGTTCGTTGGTAGGCCAAAACTCAGCTAAAGACTGAAATCATTGACTTCTACAATTTGGTGTATAGAATTCAATTTTAAACATCATTCAACTGAACTCAGGCACTATTAAGAGGAGGCATTTTGACCAAGAAACATATTTCACGGAACAGCCGCATCGTTTTAAAAAATTAACAGTGGTTTTCAAAAACAGTTGTTCAAGTGATATAAAGGGGATCATCCCGAAATTCTCAACCGACAATAAAAAACACTTTGTTTGTGTCTTATGGGGGGGGGGGGGGGGGGGAGGGGGAATAATTTTTTATTATAGGTGATTACCCCCAAAATATTTTTTCACTTGATATTGCCCCCAAAAATTTCTGTATTCGCCCCTGACTAAACTTATGCAACACTATAATTTGACATAAGCATACAGAGAAAAAAATAGCGACAAATTGAGAAGACATCGATGGCGTAACCTGCGACAAGGTGAAACTGGCGCGCTCCACTCCAGCCAATCACACGAAACCGGTTCTATCCGGTTCAATTCACGTTTCACTTGGAAGGAGCCCAGATGTTTTGGCCAAGAAACATATTTCAGCCGCATCGTTGTAAAAAATAAAAGTGGCTTTCTAAAACAGTTGATTATTGTTTTAAGTTAGTGGGGAAAGGTTTTGATTGGCTAAATTGTTTTTGCTCAGATGCAATAGCAAATAAAATATAGGCCAATAGAAGAGTATTGGTTCCTTCATTTTTATAAGAAAGTGCAATCATTTTTTCAAGGGTATTTTTTCAGGGGAATTGAATTAGAACAAAATATTATGGGGATACCATTTATAATGCTTTAGGCTTCACCACAATTCTAAAAAAGCTTGACACCTCTCTTTAGTGGCGCAAAAACCGTTATTATTAAATAATATTATTTAATAAACAAATTTTGTTAGGTTGTGAACTTTGGTGGTTGAGGCACATCTCCTTCGTAGGTACAATTTTAATGACATTATTACATTGATTGATTTCAATTCAATAAATGATGGGAACAAAATTGAGGTGTAATCTATCCAAAATGCGACTCCAAAACTCCTGTAGAGAACCAAAGTTTATTTGATTAATCAATTCCAGTTCTGACCGAATTCTTTATAATAATCAATCAGGAAATCATTAAATCAGTCGATCAATGAATGATATCGACTCAATTTTATGACAATAGCCTTACAATTAAGTGAGTTGCATGACGGCCGTTTCTGAAGAGGACTATATTTTTAATGAATTGATTTTAATAATTAAACAAATCTTGTTTTCAACATTCTGCATAATAAATCAATCAATCATTAATTATTCAGTCAATTAATTAATATTCAATTGAGTACAAAAATTTGAAAGAAAACAGCTACCCAATAAATTGAGGAGTAATTTGTGATTTATGGTATTGGGCATTATGCACATTCAAAATTTTCTGAAGAGGACTAAGATAAATATCATAAATTTGATGTTCACTCCATTAATCAAATTTTAATTGTAACCAACCACAATAATTATTAATTTTTGAGGTGTGAAACCAACAATTATTATTGATTTTTTTTTAAGAGGACTACATTTTTCAATGGATTCATTTTTAACAAATCTTGTTTTCCACACTCCGCATAATAAATCAATAAATTATCAATTAGTTAATCAATCAATTTTTAATTGAATACGGAAATTTGAGAGAAAACAGCTACCCAATAAATTGAGGAGTAATTCGTGATTATCATATTGGGCATATCTCAACTCAAAACTCTTCTAAAGAGAACAAAATAAACGAATTTATTTGAACTAATCAAATTCTAGTTCCAACCAAAATCAATCAATCTCCATCCTTACTTCAATGCATTAGGTTTTCAATTACTCCTTCACTCCTTCTACGAGCCGCTTGATGCCCTGCAATTTGTAAAGCTGTCTACGCAAAATTTCAATAGGGAGGACACCCGCAACTATACAGCTCTGCTCTCGATAATCTCCCTTTCATTGTTCTATGCTGATCGAAGCTATTCAACCCCCTTTTAGTTGTTAAAAGAAAAGGGACTTTCATTTCGGTGGCATACCCTCTCACTGTAGATCCTTTTGCACCCTTAATATTCTCTCTTGAAAAATGTTCCAAGCTGAGCGTCCTTAACAGCCAAAGATCGATCTGGCTTTTGTCCGACAAAGCTCTACATTGCTATTTGCTCGCCTGGATATCATAGGAACTATAGCGACATGAAAATCCTCTACAGATATAAGGATCTTCACTGGATATTAGAAGTCTATAGAAAAGAATCTCCTATAGATATTTGACGTCCACAAAAAATAACTTTCTATAGCTATAAGATGCTCTCAGATGTAATCAGCTTTAGAAATAATCTCCTATAGATAGATAGATAAGGAGCTGCTTGATACTTCATGTGATATCCAATAAGCAACTGCTAAACAAAAGTCTATCGGTGGTCATACGATTGTTACTGAAGTACGGCAAACAATAGATAGATAAATGGGGAGCTTCCCCCTATACTACGTGATATTGATCTTTACCAACGTGAAAGTGGAGCTACATTTGCAGGATTTCTATAGTTAATACGAGAGTATGGTTAGGACACACTGGATATTATCAACTCTCAATTGTGTTTTAGAGTAGATTATTTTAATTAACAAAGTAGATTTGAATGATACTAGTGCAGTATTATTCCTTGTTTTAAGAGGGAAATTCTATGCAAAATTAAGTCTTCAAATATGACTCAGTATTTATGAGAAGACAACAAAGAGTTTTAAGTTGAATGTTACTAGTATTGATTCTTTCATTGTTTTAAGAGGGAAATTCTATGTCAAATGAAGCAAACTATTGTCCGATATGATTCAGTGCATGAAAAGAACACAACATTGAGTTTCCTAAAGTTTACAAGAAATTTTAGGTCCATCCAATATCCAATAGTCTAATGCCCGGTTTCTGAGTTGTTCATTAAGTATAATGGACCATTAACTCAATGCTGGAGCAATGGGTTAATGATCCATAAAACTTAATGAACAACTCAGAAACCGGGCATTATATTTTTCTATAGGTTTTTAGTAATTTTTTATTTTCTAAAGAAATGATATAAGATCTGTCCCACACAGGAATACCTTTGGAGTTGCCATAATTAGACAATAGACAGCTCATTGCATAGTCGACATAGTTGTAATTACTGTTCCTATATTAATATCCAGACCGAAAATTGTTGATGTACTGTGGATGTTATGTTGGTCGAATACATTATTATTATATATCATTTCCAATAGAATAGCTCAAGTGTTTTCATGAATTAATTTTTTTTATTTGTATTTCAACTGGTAGCTGACAGTAGCTCTTAATTATTCTTATCTCTTCTTAGTTTACTTCTTTCTGCTTTAGTAGTCTTCATGAATTTTCTTATTTTTTAATTTTAGTACCTTATTAGTTTGTACTTGAGTTTACCTAGCTTTTTTCTTCAGTATATTAGTTTGTACTTGAGTTTACCTAAGTTTTTTCTTCAGTATATTAGTTTGTACTTGAGTTTTCTTATTCGTATCGTATTCAATGCATGAGTTAGTGCTCTAGTTTTCTTATTCAGTTATGTGGTTTGAGTCTTATTCAGTAAGTATATCAAGGGAAGTGATAGCCGTGAGCCATAGCAGGTATCTGTTCAATCACTATATCATAATAACTTCCTATTCCTACACAAATCGATAGAGATAAGCTGCGTTCTCCTAGGCATTCTTTATAAGGGTGACCGATTAGATTGGCCAGCAAAAAGACACTGTTCTCTGCTGTAAAATCACTTCCCGGTGGTTTGGAACCCACCTAAAACTGTAGGCCCAACTCATTAATCACCATCATACAATTCATTACCCACGCACATGTCTCAGGCCTATGTGGGCTTCATTTGGTCCATCTACCCTATAATTAATTTTTTGAACTGAACTCTTTAGTCATAGTTTACGACTGAAGAGTGTAATTCTCTTCTTCTAATATCTAATGGAATCTTTTGTCATTATGAATGAGTCATTATAGAATCTTTTTTCTTTATCATACTGTTCCATAATCCTTTCAAGTGTTTAATAGGTTGTTTTATGCCGTTACATCTAATCTAACTAAAGTGCGGTACGGGTACCGTAATTCATTTTCTATTTTCAGTACCTCCAAATCATCCTCATAGCTTATATCCCAGAGAACAGTGTATCTCTTTAATGTGTGAAATTGATTGAATCAGTACGGTAATTCATTTTCTATTTTTAGTATCTCCAAATCGTCCTTTCAGCTTTCGCCCAGAGAACAGTGTATCTCTTTTATGTGTAAAATCTATTAAAGAATTCAATGTACATGACTGCATCTGACTGGAAATTAAGTGTAGGAGGAGTAGTGAGTAGTGACTGATCTTGACCCGTAGACTCATAGACCTTTGCCCTTCCAACAAAGTAATCTGCTTAAATGTGGGTCTAACATTTAAGTCTATTACAAGAGCAAGCCAGTCTAATTCTGACCCTCTTTCTCACGCTGCTGACATTCATGTTCGCCCACATTGACAGCTGTACACCCCTTCATCACCCCCCCCCCACAGGATCCCCCATCACTACTCAACTCCACTGCCCATGTTTTACTCATCCCTGCTCCATTCACGTTAGTCTATTTAATCTGATGAACGAATAAATGAGCTAATGGTACAATCTGAAGTTTGAGCGTCTATAGTAGATTAGAGAGCCTATATATAGGCTATTACTAGTCTATATACCTATATCTACTAGCCTACATTACCGAACGTGGAACGTATGTAGTACGAACCGTTGACGTCAGTTGAACACCAGAGAAGGATCTTAATTTCTGGAGAAACTTCTATGAACAGATGCATAATTCACCAGAAATAGCAGATGAATAACTCATCTATTAAAGTGAGTACTTGATTGAAGAAACCAAACCACCAGAAATAATAAGCAATCTGGAGGCTATGCAAGCCTGTCAGTCGAAGTTTACAAAAATAGATGACGGTCAAAATGTCTAGAAAATGTTCGACAAGTCGCATAATAGACTTTGAACGTACACGGGTGATAATTTGTATACGGGTGCTACCTGAAACCTCTTTGACACCAAACTAGAGTCATCTAAATCGCACAATATGGAATAGTATAGTATAATAACAAACAATAATTAATTTTTATATGTGTACTCAGTAAAAAAAAAACAAATGAATAATAAATATAGTAGTTAGTTATATGGTAGTGATTAGTAATAAATAGCAGTTGGTTCTATAGTAGTTATTAGTAATAGGGAAGTGATAGCCGAGTGACGTAGCAGGTATCTGTTCAATCAGAGATAAGTTACGAAACACCTGAGCGCTTTTTGTAAGGGAGAACGATTTTTTATTGGCTAGGAAAAAAGACTCTGTTCTCTGCTGTAAAATCACTTCCCTGTGGTTCGGAACCCACCTAAAACTGTAGGTCCAACTCATCAATCACCATCATCCAATTCTTTACCCACGTACAGGTCTCAGAGCTATGAGGGCTTCATCCTCCAAAAAATATGAAGTAAAAGTAACTCAGTATATTTAACATTAATAATTAAGTTATTCTAGGAGTTTGTTTCACGCAGGAATGCATTTCAATGTTCTGAAATAGTTCCTTATTTACCTCAGAATTACAAACAGTAATTAATTTTTTATATGTGTACTCAGTAAAAAAAAAACAAATGAATAATAAATATAGTAGTTAGTTATATGGTAGTGATTAGTAATAAATAGCAGTTGGTTCTATAGTAGTTATTAGTAATAGGGAAGTGATAGCCGCGAGCCGTAGCAGGTATCTGTTCAATCAGAAAGATAAGCTGCGTTCTCGTAGGTCCTGTTCGTACCGATTAGATTGGCCAGCAAAAAAGACACTGTTCTCTGCTGTAAAATCACTTCCCGGTGGTTCGGAACCCACCTAAAACTGTAGGTCCAACTCATCAATCACCATCATCCAACTCATTACCTACGCACAGGTCTCAGACCTATGTGGGCTTCATCCTCAAAACAAAAAAAAACAAAAAAAAAACAAAAAAAAAAAAAAGAATATATCAACAGTTTCATGCTTAAATGTAAAATTAGATTTAAAATATTAGTGCGAGTGATTTTAGTTGAATAGATGCTAAATTGATTGTTAATAAAAATATGAGTACGAGAGATTTTAGTTGAATAGTTTCTATATTGATTGTTAAAACTAGAAACTTGCTGCAATTTTACAGTCTGTAAAAACAATAATGTGGAAATTTTAGCAGTAATATTTTAGCAGAAAAGTATTTTAATGATGTAAAAATTGTGGAAATAATAAAATGTGTATTTCATGTGTGCCTTCTTGAACCCAAGTCGTTATTAATAATTACGACTGTGCGAAACGATCTTCTCCCTGTTTTATTATTAAATTCAGCTTGTGATTGTTACTTGTTGTTGTCAGCTTAATAATTGTTGTGAATTTCGCTGTAGTTGAAACCTGATTACACGGGAGTCAACAGCTTTGCAAAACAATAGGTGACTGTTGATCTGTGTACAAAATGATCATATTTCACCTTGATTCTCATCGACTGCATTGCTGTACCTTCGGAATAATTAAGCTTTCGACTCGTGCAACGAAATTGTTGAAAATATTCGTCGAGTGTCTGCATTTTGAGCGGGATGAAACGAATGGAAATAAATGGAGGAAAAAGAGGAATGAGAGAGAGCGAATAAAGGAGGAAGGAAGCAGCGAGAATGAGAAGAAAGCTTGCGGTAGCGAAGGGAGGAGGAGGAGTGCGGCAGTTTTATTGCTCCCCCGGAACACGCGACCAAGCAATGAACGAGCCAAAAATAGACTGGCGAATTCTGGAAAAACACTACGAGGAAAGCCTCGCCTTCAGCTCTGATATTTCAGTTGGACCATAAATTGGTGTCTATTGTGAAAAGCCATGAACGAGTCGGGCAGACACACAAAAACTTCGATTTTCCCACCTACTTGGAGAATGACAGATTGAATAAGGTTGTCCTTGTTGTCCTCCTGATAAAGATGTCGGGTTTTGCGCTCGTTAGTGAGTACGACCCACTCCTTTCCTTAATACATCCAATTAAACCCTCCTTCTGAATCACTCAATCACTTTTAAAGCCTCTTTCATCACAGTCTATCTTCAATCAAATTAGATTAATTAAGGGAACCATTGTTCAGAGCCCCTACAATTGTATTCTCTGCAACCAGTGGAATCAGCTTTGAAATTTGCAAGTCCAAATTTCCAGGGAAGTTTTCCCCATTTTCTGCAGACCGACTGCAGCCTCTATTTCATGATCAGTAGATTGGATTTTCTTTCCCTGCAAGCTGTAGCATACTATTCAGGTTATACTTTATGGTTACTTTATTCAACTTATAAATTTCCAGGGAAGCTTTCCCCATTTTCTGCAGACCGACTGCAGCCTCTATTTCATGATCAGTAGATTGGATTTTCTTTCCCTGCAAGCTGTAGCATACTATTCAGGTTATACTTTATGGTGAATTTATTCAACTTATACTTTTCTTTGCTGATGATGCCCACATGAGCCCGAGACTTGTGCGTGGGTAATGAGGTGAATGATAATACATAAATGCCAGACGGAGGAGCGGGATGATTCAAACTCATGACCGCTGAAACGACAGCAAGCTAAAGTTGCGACGCCCCAACCAACTGAAATGCTATATTTATCAAGAAAGTTCGAAGTTACTGACAATTGAACAAACTGACAAATTTACTTAAACAGAATTTATTAATTTCGAATTCCTTTAGGTGCTATTAGTTTATACTGAAGACTTCCGCAATGACGGATATTGACAACAGTATTCAACAGCTGATGGAAATCGATGAATGCTACTGTACAAAAATATCAGTCACCACCGGGAATCGAACCACGGACCTCCCAATTGCCGGTCGGGCGCCTTAACCACTAGACCATGGAGACCTTTCTGCACAGCAGCACTCATTTTTACTTGGCCATATCGGCTCGTATCTCACAAGAAAGTTCGAAGTTACTGACAATTGAACAAACTGACAAATTTACTTAAACAGAACTTATTAATTTCGAATTCCTTTAGGTGCTATTAGTTTATACTGAAGACTTTCGCAATGGCGGATATTGACAACAGTATTCAACAGCTGATGGAAATCGATGAATGCTACTGTACAAAAATATCAGTCACCACCGGGAATCGAACCACGGACCTCCCAATTGCCGGTCGGGCGCCTTAATCACTAGACCATGGAGACCTTTCTGCACAGCAGCACTCATTTTCTGTTGAATACTGTTGTCAATATCCGCCATTGCGGAAGTCTTCAGTATAAACTAATAGCACCTAAAGGAATTCGAAATTAATAAATGCTATATTTATGTTTGATTTTATAGTAATATATTAATAAAATATTTATTAATGATTGGTTGATGATTAATTTGTAATAATGTCTTTAAAATCAGTGATGTTTTCTATGACGAAATACTTGAACAATCTGACTGTATGTCTATTTATATTAAATAGACACTGTATATATATTATAATAGAAAACTGACACTGTATTTCTATTTAAATTATTATTTACAGTCGCTTATACTGAAGATATTAGAGGAATGCATTTCACTTCTAAAGAGGTGCTTCATCAACCTGCCGCCAGGACATAAACTAGACTTACTCAATTCCAATGCAATTTTCAATTATATAATGGCCGCTCAGAATTGAAAAGGTCTCCATGGTCTAGTGGTTAAGGGCGCTCAACCAATTGAGAGGTCCGTGGTTCGATTCCCGGTGGTGACTGATATTTTTGTACAGTAGCATTCATCGATTCCCATCAGCTGTTCAATGCTGTTGTCAATATCCGCCATTGCGGAAGTCTTCAGTATAAAGTAATAGCAATTAAAGGAATTCGAAATTAATAAATTCTGTTTATGTATATTTGTCAGTTTATTCAATTGTCAGTCACTTCAAACTAAAATAGTGTCAGTTTTGATATTAGAATATCTTTAATTCTAAGAAATGGACATTCTCTCTACTTCATTCATTCATTATTCTTTCTACTTCATTCGTTCTTTGTTTCTAATGTACATTATTCTGCTACATGAAATTTCCTATTTTGTAAGTTAAATTTGATGGTTTAGACTTTAGAGTAATCCTTTCAATATTGAATTGCCCTGGGTTGCTATGCAATACTGTTTTAAGGTGCAGCAGCTCACGTGATCAAAATAATAATTCCCCTTGTTCTATTCATATACATGAAGTTATGCTAAATCACGCTTCATGATCACAAACATGTATCATAAAATTATTGTTTTAACGACATTAGTTCTGATTTGAAGCAACCAGAGCCTGTGTGGGGATCTTGTACTGAGTAAATAAGTTATTCAATTGAAATTAACTGTGCTGAAAGTTCACGTTCGATGAACTTCAATAATTAGCTTGCCATTTTTTATGAGTACTTGAAGTCATTCCTATTTCTATTTTCAACCATTTTAGATTGATACAGATGTATTGTTAGATTCAAGATTTTCGATTTTCTCATTTATGATGTAGGTAAACATCCGGGTGCAAAGTAATAGTGATTTTTTCCCGCTCTCAATAGGTATTCAAAATAGTTTTACAAAAATAGACTAGAATGTTCTTAAGCAGTATTTCCCTGGTGCCGCTCAGTACTCTTAACCCTTACTCCCTTTTTTCTTTCGAATGCATTCTGTTTTTTAGAACAGATTGTCAAATTTAAAGTTTGTGGATCTTTTTACAACAATACTTTTAGGCTATTGTCTGAAAAAGTAAGTTGAGAGTTGAGCCATCCACTGGCCAAAACGAGACGCTGCCAAATGGGGCAAAATTTCGTTATCAAAAAATCTTTAATTTGATAAGTGCTATCCAGTATATATGTAAATTTGCATTCCATTTTAGTCTTGCATTAGTCATTTCGTACATTCCACATTTTTTAGTCATACAATTCTAGTCCTGACACAAACATAACAAAGTTGAAGGTTTAAAAGAAAATTTAACTTTTACATTAAAATTGAATAAATCGAAAGTACATTTTTCTCGAATATAACTTCGCTCTGACTCATAGGATAATCATGGGTTTGGTTCTTTAATGTGTTTCATCCAACTAATATTTATTTCAAAGTAAATAAAAATGGTCGTTTATGACGAGATGATTGGGCCAGCAAACATCAAATTTCCGGCTAAAAACATCTTTATTTCTAGCAGCAATAAGTGGTTGAGGTCTTTATTTCTAGCTCAACTCTCCATTTATTTATTTCAGACCATGTTCCTTTAGATATAAATCTGGGGGTTACGTCGCACCCCCACTTATTTCTAAAAGGTGCCCCCTTAGAGTTGGCACACCTGATGAGTGAGTGTCAACATGCGCTAGGCAAATTCATAACACTGCCAAGAATGAGTTGACAAGCTACATCGTGAGACATTCTTAATGATGATATTCTTTGGTATGAAACAGAGTGATCATTATGTCGCGCACATCAGAAGGTAGCTTAGAAGGTAATCGAGTGGTTTCTATATAAAGTCACTGTAGTATGAAGTAGTCATGTAAACCAAATATATTTCAATGAGTTTATTGTTATAATTACTACAGTATACAGAAATTACTCAAATTTTTACAACAAATTCTCAAAATGGCTGTCCTTCAGTACTAAGCGCATGAATTTTATCCTTGATTTTTTACTCTTGAGAAAACAAAGCAGTAAACTCAAAAATATTGCTTGCAGACTATGTAGCCATTACCAATTTCAATGGTGTCTAGATTTGTTGTCGGTACATGTCGCTACATGGGATGCCACCTTTCAGAAGCCACCATTCTTAATTCAACGAAACTACTTTAAAAAAAAAAAAAAACGTTTATTCACATTTGCGTGACTTGATGATCACTGTATAAAAGATTTTGCTCGCGCATGAAGCCCATATTTGAGGGTACATGATAAATTTGTATTTATGGTATTGATATTTTACGGTACGCGAGAAATGAGGTGAATACTGATGGTGAAAGGTGGACCTACAGTGCTTTATTCTGATTGAAGAGATTGCATATTTACAAAAAAGGTTTTGCATTTTATTTGCTATTGAACTACTATTTACAGAAACACTTATTTAAATGTGCGTGACTTTATTATCTCTCTGTTCGTCATTTCTCATTTTGTAAAATTGAGATATGATTTTTATTTATGTTTTGATTGCAGGCGATGGTGAGGAATGGTCTTTTAGCGACGGCGCTGAACGGAGCCTGGAGCTGGACGGACGCTGCTGCATGGCTGATGGTGACGGTGGCAAGTGGCCAAGGGCGCCGCCTCCGGGGGCGGTGAGGTGACGGGGGCGGCAGAGCTCGAGCGGTCATGCGGCTGTTACGCACGCGCAGGGGCGCCACGTGGTTGGCAGTGTCCTTCCTGTTTGTGGTGCTGGTGTTGCTGGGCATTGCCTCCGACCAGCGAGTCGCCTTTCTGCTGCCTCTGCTCTCAGCCAGGGATCCTCAGGACAACATCTACTGCTACCTCGACACTGCCGACAATCCCATACAGGAGCTCGATCCTACACAGGTCAGTGTAGAGTCAATGCCAAGATCAAATGCCATGTCAATGGCTAGATCAATGACAAGATCAAATGCCATGTCAATGGCAAGATCAATGCCAAGATCAAATGCCATGTCAATGCCTAGATCAAATTGTGAAAGTTAAGATCAAATTTCTGCCTTATTGTGGCTTGAAGTGAATTAAGTTTTATTCATTTCAGATACAAAAAAAGGCCCACATCAATTTATTGAGTTGTTTTCCAAACGTCTCTGTCGAATGACAGCTTGGACGCAGGAAGTAGTTCAGAGGTGTGCTAGATAGGTTTGCACTCTCACCTGTGCAGTCAGACTCTGTGAAAAGGTGGGAGTGGACTGATAAGCAGAGCTTCAGAATTTTTTTGGTGGGCTCTGCATAAATGCACACAAATATAGTACAAACGATAAAACAAATACAATCAGACTTAAATGAAAAATTCTTATCTGCAGTAAAAAATGGTGATCTTGATAAAGATCATGGAGAAAAGTAATTGCAACCTACTTCACTCCTCAGTTAAATGTTACAGTCTTTGGACAAAACATAATGTTGTAGTCTGAAGAGTCACCTGCAGTCAAAATCGGCTATGGTACTATATATACATAACTTATTGTGAAAGTTATGATCAAACGGGCAATGCCTAGATCAATTTTTCATTGTCAATATAACATTTTGTAAGCTATAGGCCTAATCAAATTGTCAATGTCATGGAAACTTGTGAAAGCTATGATCAAATTGGCAATGGTAAGATCAATAATTTATCAATGTTTATAAAAAATTGTGTATGTTTTGATAAAAATTGACAATGTCAAAGGTGAATTGTAAATTCAAAAATCAAATTGTGGGAGTTGATGCCCAATTAGTAATGTCATGGGAAAATTGTCAATGCCAAAATCAAATTGTGAAAGTCATGATCGGATTGGCCATGATCAATTTTCAATCACAATATATAAGCTCATAATTGTGTAAGCTTTTATGAGATTGTAAATATAGAGCCGATTTGTAAATTTAAAGATCAAATTGTGGGAGTCAAACTAGCCAAACTAGTAATGTCATGGGAAAATTGTCAATTCCAAAATCATATTAAAAAAGTTATGGTCGAATTGGCAATGTCAAAGGCGTATTATCTATGTACAGTATTTTTATGTGTCAATCAAACTAAAACTATAATACAGAGTAGCTATATATATTTATTCCTTCACAGACAAAGAAGGGAATCTTGTTTTATCTTGGTTAATCGACTGGGAGCCTCAAATAGGCAAAACCTTACGTTGGAGGTGGTTAATTCTAGACACGCCCATTAATAACAGGTGAACAACCAATTACATGCCTCCAACGTAGAGTTCGGCCTATGAGAGGCTCCCAGTCTATAAACCAATATTATTCGTCTGTAAAGGGATATTGAGCTAATTGGGGTCAATCAGCTAAGAAAATATTTTAGAGGGGTATCATCTAAAAAAAAGTCCTCACCCACATTAAAATCAAAAATATAGATTTTTTTAAAGTTGTTGAAGGAATTCTAGGGGTGTTTATGTAAAGTACCATAGCCGATTTCGATTGAAGGTGACTCTTTTTTTAGACCTCAACATTATGTTTTGGCCCAAAGAGCATACTTCGCAAACGAGGAGTGAGGTAGGATGCGATTACTTTCCTCACTGAGCTAACAGAGTTGTAATTATCTATGACAAGTCCACCGAAAAAATTCCTGAAGCTCTTAAGGGGTATACATTCCTGAATTCACGCCTGGGACACATATCCTTTGGAAAAATTACATCAAAAAGTCATGTTACGATCGAAAACGTATGTTTCACAGCTAACTGAATAGATAGTTGATACAATCACTACTTTGCTTATCATTGTTGGATAATGTTATAAAGTTTTTTTTAAATATTCTGTACAGGTTGTAAAGGACACATCAATTTTTTTCCACGAGACATCATGCCACACGAAAGGCAGTCCCTACCTCAACAACCGACAGGCATGCGCAGTGGAATCTGCCGCCAAGATGAATCCCAACGCACAAGTCTATGTGCTTTACCCATCGCCCATGTCGCTAACCAATACATCGCTTTCCGACCCTCTCTACACCATCATAAACGCTTATAGCAATGTGCATGTCAGACATATCAATGCCGAACGGTAAGCTTGCTTTTCAGTTGTTTATGTTTTATGTGAAAAATACAATAATTTATCACCTCAGTGCCATGCGTGTCCTTTTGCAAAAAGAACGCATATACTGAGTGATAAATTATGTGGGCTTCATCCTCAATAAAAAAAATAATAAAAAAATAAAAAATAATAATCATTAAGTCGCTCAGATCACAAGGTAAACGAGTACCGTAGTTTAAAGTACGGTACTCGATTACACCAGATATATTTCAATAAAATTAATTATTATTATGATTAATAAAGTATACAAAAATAACTTTAATTTTTACAACAAATGCTCAAAATGTCTGCCTCGTTCAGTACTGAATGCATGAAATGAATCATTCTTGATTTTCTGCTCTTAAGAAAACGACTTGTTTACAAAGGAGTAAACTCAACAGTACAACAGGCTTGAAGTAGCCAGTATCCATTTCAATGATGTCTAGATTTGTTGTCGGTACTAGCCTATATGGGATGCTATCTTGCAGAAGCCACCAAATTCAACGAAACTACTTTTTAAAGGAACGTTTATTCACTTGTGCGTAACTTGATTAGCGAGTTTTCTCGCTTATGAAGCCCATAAGTGAAGGTTTTCAGCATATCTTAAATTTTTAGTCTGGGTTAACCTCAATGTTTTGGACAATGTAACATATACAAAATTTGTGAAGGGAGCAGTTTTGGACCTGAGTCTGTTGCACCTTCACACTCGTTGTAAATTTGTCACAATAAATAAATAGATAATTTGAGGGCTTCCCACTCGTACGTGGGAAATGAGGTGAATAATTATGTTATGAAAAGTGGACCTATAGGTATAGGTGGGTTCCAAACCACCAGTTTCATTCTAAAATGAACAGATTGCATATGTACTAAAACGGCTTTTGCATTTTATTTGCTATTGAACTACTATCTACAGAAACACTTATTTATATGTGCGTGACTAATAGATGTAAACTTGGTTGATGCAAAAATGATACAAAATTGGGTGCTATTAACAGAATTGTTAATATTTTGTAACACCTTTTAAAAAATACAGACTTGCAGATGTAAACTTGATTGATGCGAGCAAATATTCTAGCTTGGTTGCTATATTTGCAAAATTTACATGTTTTGTAACACAACCCAAAAGATACAGACTTGCAGATATAAATCAGATTGATGCAAAGAATATTCTAGCTTGATTGCTATTAACAAATTTTTCATTTTTCGAAACACATCCGTAAATTTCGAGATCTTCCTTGCATTCACCAATAATTGAGTTTCATCTTTGCAGAAATTAAAGAATATTCTCAATTGAAAAATGCAATAGATTACCTCAAAAGTGACATGTTCATCTTTCAAAAATAATTTTCCAGAAAATTATGCTTGAATATATATGATAGACTATGCTTTGTACATGTGGAGAAACCCTATTTCAAATTCCTCTTAGATATAAACTTGTTATTATTGTTACTGACAAGTTTTCCATATTTCAACACATACAAAATAGGTAGATATCTTTTCCAAAATAGCTCAAGATCTTTTTCCAACATGTATTTTCCCCCCAATTGACTTTTATCAATTACGTCAAATTCCATTACTTTTATATTTGTACAAAAATGATAAATATTTGAAAAATAATAATTGCTCTTATTTATTAATAATTAAATAATTTAATTATTCCAGTAGCAAAGGTAATATGTTTGCTTTGCAAAAAACATCCTTGAAAGATTTATTTTTTTGAATAATAATTACTATTCACAAAATAATTTGGGAAGGAAGATTGTGATATTTTCCCCCAATACTTTATGGAGTTTATGCATTGAATCAATAAAATCACAGTCTATCATGAATAGCTCGATGAATAAATAATCGAATCTATTCAAATGCCTTGAATCTACGCGGATAATATGTTAATAGAGAGTGATAAGGTATAAATATTTGTGGATGACATATGGAGGAAATCGCTGTCTGGAAAACAGATTACATAGCGGATGACAAATGTAAAAAGGTAATAGATCAATCATCTCTTTGTTCCGGTCTGGTTCGCCTAGTCTAAAGACAGCAGAAATGATTAATAACGCTTTCCTCTTTCCTTTAAGACAGCGCGCACATATGATGGAAGAAATTGGGTCAAATGTCTTTGGATGTTCAATGATATTAATAACGACCACGACCATGTATCCAACGAGAAATGAGATCAAACAGATTAGACATAATCTTATCTCATTCAACTCAAAATAGTATACTAAAGGCTTCATCACCGATTCACAGTTTACCCACACATCATGCAAATTCATCCTTTTTTCTAGAACAATTCAATTTTTTCTGTAGCATACGTTTTTCTAGAATAATGTCATTTTTTTCTTTAGCTTACGTTTTTCTACAATTACTGCCATTTTCATGTTGCAAACATCTCAAATATAAAATACAGGAACTTTTGTTCCTAACAGAACTTCTCTACTTTTATAGTGAATTTTTTACATACTTCCACAATTTTTCTCCATTTTTTCATTTTAGAAACGACTTATTACTTGAGTTCTATTTTATTTATGCGGTTATTTCACATTGTAGAGAAATATGCATCAAAATAGAAGGAGACAAATGAGATCATGATGCATAAGTTAAAAATATAACATAATTCTATTCATATGTAGAAACTTGCTGTGCAGAACTGACCTTGAATCGCGACTCAAAAATGTCAGTTCTGTACAGGAAGTTTCTACTGTATATTATAAATATTTGTACTGTATTTCACGAAAATGGATAACCACAACAATAATAGCATAATTCATTATGAGATTCCTTTTAATGCTATAAATAGTATAAATGAATAATTGCTCAATAAAAATAATTGTACCATCTCCCTAGATACCCTAGTAGCACAACAATATTTTTAGAATATTGTATAAAATGTTTTGTAAATATTGTCAAAACAACTTATTAATTTTACGAAAATATTGTCAAAATCTCGTTTTGCACCACTGAACAATTTTCTTACAATATTTTTACAATATTGTAAAATGTATTTAAAATATTGTGAACAATATTACAAAACCGTTTTAGCAAAATTTTCATAATCTTTACTACAAGTAACTAAAATATTCCAAAATATTGTATAATTATTTTGTACAAATTGTTTTAAATGTTTTTAAAACCTAACCTAACATATGTTTATCTATGGTACCAATGGTATGAGACTTGTATTTAGGTATTTCTTTTAAACATATAATATAAAAACATACAATATGTATGTTTATATACAAACATACAACTACATTGAAGTTATAGTAAAACTGGCATCAGTTTAAGTGATGTGAATTTGAAATATCCCTTATGATCAAAACGTTTTGATTCAATGTAAGGGTTTTGCCTTCAGCGTAAGCACGTTTCTAATAATAATTACTGGTACAACTAATAAAATAACACAAAATTTACTTATTGTTAGGACTCCCAACTAATGGTTAAACACTTCAACAAGAGCAAGAGCAACAACAAGTTGAACTGAAAGTGAGTAATAAGATGGTGGCCGTGTGTGGGACAAGTAGGACTATTTCAATGACCTTGGTATTCTGGGAGAGCAGGCGCCGAGCTGTGCTATACTGCGCATGCGCAAATGTAAAAAGAGCCTTATGGGTAATTCACAATATTTTAAACATATTGTGTAAATATTGTTTTTACAATATTACCACTGCAAGGTTTTGAAAAAGTTTTAAAAATATTGCAGAACAATATTGTTTTTACAATATTTAGAAAATATTTTAGAAAACTTTTTAAAATATTATTACAATATTAAATTTACAAAGTTTGTGGCAATGTTGGATAAATATTTTTAAAAAAATTTCGAAATATTTTTGTGCTACTAGGGTAACTCAAGGTTAAACATGTATTTCAAACGTTACGGTATTCTATTTATGATGAATGAAATTGCCTTCTTATTACTTTATTGAATCATCAACACAACATTTATATGTAAAACAATTACAAAATCATTTAGGTACTTCTTGAATCACATTTGTTGATAAATAGGAATTTTGTCTGTTGCTTCTTCATAATAAATTTTCTAGCGCACTGAATTAAAATTCAAATTAACAATACATTTCAGTTGAAAATAAACTTGAAAATAGTTACTTCATAGTTACTGAAATCATCAAAAAAAAATGCAAACATTCATTGTACAGTAATAAACTTATTTATAAAAAACTTCTGCATGTTGTAGTCTCATTTCTTTTTCACTGGATATTTAAATATAAATAATTACTGGAAATACTATTCTAGTAAATTTGAACATTCACATATTTGTGTGATGGCCATTTCGCATTAAAGTAATGCTTCCTCAGACATGGCTGAATGCTATTCAGTAAGTTTTTCCAGTAATTATCTAGGTTTAAATTTTTACAGTTCGTTCATTATGAATAGGGAGCGTGTAGTGTAGACTTACGATTGCTTATCATTGTGGTCAGATAGGGATTTCGTTATTCATCAAACAGGAAAATACTGAGTATAATAATTAGAATAAATAAAAATTGAATCAGAATAATAAAATTGTTAAAATTATTTTATGTTCTTGGATTTATTGTTCCATAACGATCTGCGTTGTCAATAATGACTTTTTGTTGTAAATTTAACGACTTGCAGTCAGTTTTAGATTATGAATATTATAATAAATGTACTCACACTTGGCCGAACGTTTTTGAGTTGTTAAGGCCTTGAAGATGAGTTTCAACAACTCGAAAACGTTCGGCCAAGTGTGAGTACATTTATTATATATTCACAATCTAAAACTGACTGCAAGTCGTTAAATTTACAACAAAAAGTTAATTATTTTATGTAAACAGCTTTTCAACAATTTCCCAACTCCTCAATTGTTCAACTTCTTGAATTTCAATGACATTCCATATTTCTCTAGACTAGACAAAAATTTACAGTGGATTACTGAAATGAAATAAATATAACTAGATGATCATAATATTAATAATAATGCTGTGTGACCAGACAGGCTCAGATATGGTGTCAGACAGGATTAGATAATAGATAAGAATACTTTTAATATTGTCTACTAGTTTATTCAACATGAATAATCCTCTCAATATTGATTATTGTCACAATTTCTTGTTCCAGGTACTTCCAAGGTTCACCATTAGAAGAATGGTACAAGTCGGGGCACCTACAAGCAAGTCAATATCCTCGATCACATGCAAGTGACTTGTTCCGCTATCTGACACTTTGGAAGTTTGGAGGAATTTACCTTGACTTGGACGTTGTAGTTGTCAAGTGAGTTAATGAGTTTTATGTGTTTTCCATTTACTTTTGACAGTAAAGACCGGTTATGGTTGTTCAACTTGAATTACTTAAATACTCTGTCAGTTATCAACTACAAAAAATGATAAAAACCATAAGCATCTAGAGAGTACCTTACTTAGTAATAATTATAATTTCTTTCAATGTAGAATACTGTGTACGATTGCGATAACGTTTAAAAAGTACAGAGACTGTCTGTGTTCAAAAGTTGTATATCAAGATAAAAATCTTTCAATCAAATTACTCCCAACGCAGGCCAGTTAGCAATGTTGATCGTCCCCTTCTATCTCAATCATGTTTCTCTTTCCAGTAATCCAGTCCAATTTAATTTATTTCGTTCTGAAAGTTTTTGAACAGTGAAGCATCCAATACTCGATGATAATCACCATTGCAAAATCAAACACATGCTGTGAAATGGTAGCATTCACGCTTTTTTTTTTTTATCTGTCTACACCATTACACAGCATGTGATTGACTTTGTGATGGTGATTATAATCGAGGATTGGATGTTCCACCGTACAAGCAAATCAAATCAAATCAAATCAAATTTATTGCCCATTCAAAAATCATTACCTACATATATACTGTATTACATTATGAGTATACCGTATAATAATACTTATAAATAAAACACATTCTATGTGGTATTACAGCATTAAAATAATAACTAATAATAATAGTATATACATAATCTAATATCCATGTAGCTTTGTAGTTTTTCATTATTCTTGGAAATACAGTTGAAACTATTTAAATTTTTGACAGCTTAAGCTACCGTATGTTGATTTATTGCCAACTCAAGATGACGTCTCACTGTAATAATATAATTATCTGTTTATCTGTAAATACAGTAAAATATGCTTGTTGGAAACCTTGAATGCTACATGAAAAGTTTCTGTTTAAAACTGTCACACCAGACGTCTGAATAAATTATGACAATTAATTTTGCAATTTACAAGTGAGAAAATAATACCGGTAGCTTTCATACTCAGCTATACTAATCATAAATCATAAATGACTTTATAAAAGAGGGAAAAGAAATAAGGGATAGCCACGAGCCGTAGCAGGTATCTGTTTTCAATCAGATTCAGATGACTTTATTTGTGTAAATTTACAATGTATATGAATGATAAAAGTATTATTAATATTAGCAACTCTCAGATCCCCTAGTTGAAGTTAAGTACAGTTGTTTTTGAAAAGTAAACATAATGGTTGAATAGTTTGAGTAGAAAAGATTATAAATACAACAAATATATATTTTAAGGTATAGTACAGCAGAAATTATGGGTGCGATTGTTTAAAAAATAAAAAACATAAAAAATAGAGATTGTATCTGAGAGATGAATTACACAAAGAGATAATGAGATAGATTAAAATTAAAAAAATTACATTTATACATTAAAACATAAAAAGAAAAGCATATTGAAAATAATTTGTGGATTAAAAAAAATATTATAAAAATGAATAGATAAATAAATTAGATTATAGATAATAACCTAACCTAACTTAAAGGATTATAGTATAATTGATCATGCAGTTGCCTCAAGGCCGGACAGACGCTGCCATTTTCTTCAATAGATGTCTCCTCAGGTACAGGGAGAAGCCCAGATAGAGATAAACTGCGTTCTCGTTGGTCCTGTTTGTAACGGTGACCGATTAGATTGGCCAGCAAAAAAGACACGGTCTTTGCTGTAAAATCACTTCCCGGTGATTCGGAACCCACCTAAAACTGTAGGTCCAACTCATCAATCACCATCATCCAACTCATTGCCCACGCACAGGTCTCAGACCTATGTGGGCTTCATCCTCCAAAAAAAACTTGGTAACAAAATATTTGAAAAAAAAAACTACAAATCATTGCTGTTGACTGCTGGCGGCTATCGTTTCGGCCTGGTGCTTTTATGATTAGAAAACCTAAACAAATATTTTATATCGTAGGTTGCAAACAAACATCTTTTTCTGGAATAGACTTGTTTATTATCAGGCATTCTTCTTGTTTACATATCACATCAACCATTTTCTTTAGTTTAGTTCATGTTCGATTTTTATTTGAACAGTTTATGCGAGAAGGGACATGTTGACATGTTTCATTTACTCTGTTAAACGAATAAATAAAAATGAGTAAGAATATAGCTTTTGTTGGTGGGTACATAGATACTAGTCTATATATATAGTACTGTACATGAATGAGATAGAGACTTATTTATTAGTCTTTTAGTACAAGTACATGCATACTGGTAACATGCACATAGTCTAGGCTACATAACTGGTAGCCTACAATTGCGAAACGCTAAATTAGCTGACAAAATAATTAGCTCGACAAGTTGTTCAAGACAGATGATACTTATTTGTCTTGAGTGTCTAATGACCTTAAACTTCAATGTTTGAACGTTTTCTTACAGTCATTTTGATAGTTATCGAATATGTGATAGGTTTATGATGTTAACTGGTTTTCTTTCGATACTTTATTCTCGAATTGACTTCTCTCACCTCTCCTTACTAAGATCCTATAGGATTTATTCTGTAGATGGGGCCTTCAAGGCTCCATCCATCTAAGTACTATCATTATTATTAAATAGGAATTATTATTTATAAAGTTGATCATTCAAATATTTGTTATCTTGTTATTCACTTTATTTACTTCTGATTGAAAACTTTCCTATTGCTGGACTTTGTAACTATACACTATCTGTCGTTTGTACAGCTTCCATGACGTAATTTTCATTAGCATAAATAATCTAATGTTGTTAAACAATCAGCTCATTCTCAATCTTGCTCAGTTTTAGACCCTATAAGTATAATACTTTTGTCTTGTAAAGTGTTTTACTTTTATTCAAGTTAAATAAATGAACAATCTTATACCAAAACTGACACTGTATTTCAATTAAAATATTATTTTCATTCACTTATACTGGAGCTGCTGGAGAGATGCATTTCACTTCTGAAGAGAAGAGCCTGACGAAGCTTCCCTCCAGAAACTCCAGCATTAGTGAGTGAAAATAATATTTCAATAGAAATACAGGGTCAGTTTTGATATAAGATTGTTCATCAAGTATTTCGTCAACATCACAGATAAATAAATGAGTTCAATTTACCAGTGTGTGAGTATTCATTGCTACTAGTCATAGGCATTGAGAAGAGTTGGCGATTCAATGATCAAACACATCTTCAGGGCACAACAATAAATTAGTTTTAATTATTATCAAAATGAGTATAATCACATCAGAAAATATTCAACTTTCTTACTACTCACTATTTATTTATCTGGGTTATCAAAACCAAGATAAAACTCACGATTTTGACGAATTATTCATTTCTAGAGTTTTAAAAGAGAGTGAATTGGTATTTTATTTGGGACATCTTGTTTAAAGGTCATTTAAAGGTGAAGTGAATTTCGCCGGAGCTGAGTCATCAGAGGATGTAGCGGCTGGAGTCCTGAGTTTCTCGACGAAAGGTTTGGGTCGCAAAATGGCGACCGAATGTCTGCTGGACCTCAAAAAGAACTTCCGGGGCAACGATTGGGGCTACAACGGTCCTGGAGTCATTACAAGGGTGCTTAAAACTACTTGCAATGTAGAAAAGGTGAAAAAATTATTAATAAAATGAGCACTAATAAAACCTGATTTCGATTCTTCTCAACACCATAGATAGGTTCCATTACTCATAAAAACATCCCAGAAGAAACATTTCTATTTATCATTGGGTTATCAATTGGGGAAGTGATAGCCGTGAGCTGTAGCAGGTATCTGTTCAATCAGATAGAGATAAGCTGCGTTCTCCTGGGAACTCTTTGTAAGGGTGACCGATTAGATTGGCCAAGAAAAGACACAGTTCTCTGCTGTAAAATCACTTCCCGGTGGTTCGGAACCCACCTAAAACTGTAGGTCCAGCCCTTCTATCACCATCATCCAACTCATTACCCACGCACAGGTATCAGACCTATGTGGGCGTCATCCTCAAAAAAAATCCGGATTTAACTCGTTGCTATCCTGCATGCCTACTAATAACATCAGTAATGGCATTGTTACTAACGGTATGCAACTTGTAGAGAAAAGTTTGAATTTTCACAGATCTCTGCCGATTGAAGTTTCAAAATAAAAAATTTAGAATATAGAATTTTTTAAATAGATGACTACAGTCATAGCGAAACATGTCCGTCAAGCAGAACATCTACTCGATGCAGATATAAAAATTACTTCCAAAAATATCGAGAGCTAGAGAAAAATATCGAGTTTAAGCTTCCATAATTAATATCAAAACTGAAACTGTATTTCTATTATTAATATATGATTTTCACTCACTTATACTGGAGGTATGTATATTTCACTTCTAAAGAGAAGCTTCATTTAGAGGCTGATGAAGCTTCTATTTAGAAGTGAAATGCATCCCTCCAGTATCTCCATTATATGTGAGAGAAAATCATATATTGAATAGAAATACAGTGTCAGTTTTGATATTGGATTGTTCATCAAGTATTTCGTCATGGAAAACATCACAGCTTGCATAACTTTTAAAAGCCTATTGAAAACTTATATTGCTTTACTTATACGTTTTTCCAGTTTTTGGCATTCATTGCATAACTTCTAATTGAGGGCTATTGCTGGACCATGATTATTTAGATATAAGCTCGTTATACTACAGATAATCAAACGTTGTGTGAATGAGAGCTGATAAAATATTTCAATATTACATCATTTTCATGTTGATTAACCTGTATCTTATGAAAATACCGTAATAATCACTGGGGTTTAAAAATCGTAGGATTTCTATAATTGAATTGAGAATTTTTTTCAATACATGCCCTGTATCGACCTTAGGTCATAATTTATTATGTCCACAGGTGTCGTGGATTGACACAAATTTTTTATTGGTGTGTTGAAATATTATTTTGTCCCTAAAAAAATATTTTTCAAAAATAATTTGAATATTGGCTCTTGAAAGTAATTTCCTGTAGTATTTTTTTTTGGGTGGGGGGGGGGGGGAGGGAACTCATGTCTTATACTAGTTGCTATTAACTTTTAATATTTCCATCATTTTTGGGGGATACTCATACCAGTTGCTATCAACTCTTAATAATCATTATAATATTAAAATGATATTAGAGATAGAAAAAACTTAGTTGAAACTTCTATCAAAAGTCTATTTTTGCAATATTTTTGTTCAAAATTATTGTTAACAAATTGCAATATTTTTTGTTAACAAAACATGCACAACTAAATATTTTTGTTATATAGCTGGGTTTCAATACTTGGTTTTGAGTAAAATTATGTGTAAAATTTTAACGCCCCAAGCAACAATACATTTTGTTTTTTGTATTTGATTCTCAGGTGATTTATTTCAATATTTTTATGCTCTCTCTCTCATTCCAAATTTTGCATCAAAATTACTTTGAAAGTGACTTACTATTTTACTGTGTACTGTGATGTGTATGTTATTGTGGGGAAATACATGCCCTTGATCACCTGCTCTTGTGTTCCCTGTTCCCGGCTTGATGAACATTTTATACTCACTGATCTTTTAATAGCAATTGAAAGATGCTAATTTTAGCTGCTAATTTTTGATACACAAACCTCTGGACACGGAATAATAAATTAAATGAAAAAATTATGATTCACTTTGCTAAAGTAAGATAACAAAATCCAAAGGTTTTTGTGTCTTATTTATTTTCACAAAGTTTGTTAATGCTACTGAGAAGAACTTATTTATTGTGAACTTATTTATCATACAGCAATAAATATAATCGATTATTAACTACAAACTCAATGATCATGTAGGGAGCTCAGCGTAAGGTACGTTATTAATATTGTAATAAAATGAAAATGTCTGTCCCTTCATATTAGATATCATTTTGAAATTGTTGTTCATCTAGCTAACGAAAAAGTATATTTTCTGTGTAACTCTATTTTTATTTTCATTTGTTCGATTGAATTGCAGGTAACCGACATGACACCAGAGCGATGCAAGGGGTTCAGAGTCTTTTCACCGGCGGCGTTTTATCCGATTCCATGGCGTTCATGGAAATTGTACTTTGATGCCAACAAGAGTGAGTCGACAATGAAGCAACTGGAGAAAAGTTACGTCATTCACGTCTGGAACAAGTTTAGCATCACTGCCAATGTGACAGTGGGCTCAAACCAGCCATACGGACTTGTGGCCAGCAAGTATTGCCCGGTGACTTATGCAAATAGCGGCTCTGTGTTCTGAAACTGTTATGCAACTGTTATGTAACTTATGCAACTGTACTGCGACTGTTATGCTACTGCTCTGCGACTTTTATGCAATTTATGCGCGATTTCTGTAGCTGCAGTCTTCTTATATGAAATGTCTGACCAATTTTCTGATCATATAGTCAAGGTAATTAGAAATCTTCCAATTACCTTCATATAAGCTATGTCCACATATGCTAGTCATGCTACATGCAGACCTAAAATGAGGCATGTGCGACTTGCGGCAAGTGTAAACCTCACTTAACACTTCCCTTGACCAGATCCTACTTCAGGACACATATTTTGCAAAAAGAAAGAACCATTATAATAAAGTAAGGTTTTACAGTGTGGACACAACTATAGAGAAGCAGATTGGCAATGGTGTATGGATTACTTATGAAGCTGACTGTAGCCATCTTGGGATCCTGAAATTTATTTTAGACTATAATCAGAGAGCAACTTTATTATTAGATAACATTTAAACAATGTTGTGTTCTTATCAAGTTCATCATAAGATGGAAGTTTCCTTGAACTCATGATGTTTGAACAGCTGTTCTATGACAATATGTCACCGATGTTGTATCAGGTTTATGGGATGGAAATATTGGCTTCAGTGGAAACGATTGCATTGCCACATTATTTACGCTCTTTATGAAATATTATTCTAGTGCCTTAAATAATTCCGGGTACCAAAATAATCTGTGACTGGAAATCTTGGATCTTTGTTCAGTAGCAAATTGTGAATGCAAAATCGTCATAGTTTTTTCATTTTATTTTTTAATTGCTGTTAAACAGCCACATATGTCTTATGTGTGCTGTGTTGGATAGGTGAAGTAACAAAAAATACCAGACCTAGCTGGGATACGCAATCGAGACCAAAGAGGTATGCAACCTCTATAGCATTGTGATTATTTATGGGTATGTTTTTATTAACTCTGACGCTAATTTCTGTGTGTTTTTCAAAATGCAAATCCCATCTTATTAGCGGATTGAACAGAATTTCTGTAAAGTAGATTGTATTTAACTGCAATAAAAATGACATTCTAATGGAATTGACACTCACATTGTGGAGTACTTTCCTCTAGAAAGCTAGACTTAATTTGGTTTAAAAATACCATTTGAAACAAAAATGTGGTATTTCATCAACAAATAAGGCACACTGTATTCTCAAACAACAAACATAACTTATGGACTGACTCCTCTGACAGTGTAGGTTGAATAATACCCTACATAAACATCATGAACACTCTTGATAGTCAGTGCAGAGATTGTGCATGTTTTATTATGCAGTTCATAATTATAATAATATTCATAATTATGACATGATATGTCATAGTACTATACCATCTCTAGTGTTAGTGATTGAATAAATCATGCACACTGTGTACGGGTTTCTCACAAGTTGTACAGTGTAAATTGTTGTAAAAGAGTGAACATTTTGTAAGCTGACAAAATCAGGTGTTGACTTTCAGGTGTTGACAAAATCACGGGTATGATTAACTCTGACGATAATTTCTTTGTTTTTCAAGCACAAACCAATGAGACAGAGGAAAGCAAAAAAAAAACTTATAACACTCAAAATAGTCAACTATTTTTTATGATATAGACAAACGATTTTTTAAATTTCAAAATAATAGCGCAAATGCATTACTTAGCCCGCCATTGATTTGGTGGAGCAAAGTGGATACAAATGTGTGTTTTATTGAATGAGGGATTTTTTTATTAAAAAAGATAATTTCAGTTATTGACAATAACTTCAATGAAATCAGATTCAGCCTTAAAATAAATTTTCCTCTATTTGAGAAAGTTCTAAGGCGCTCTTTGCTGGATTTTTAATAATTATTATGTTAATTGAATTAATTTATGATATCAAATACAAGGAGAACGAGAGTGAGAAAGCAAATTGATTACATATTGAAGTGAAAAAACTTTTTTAGCTATGTAAGATATATTACAGTGTTAACCATTTAAGCAATCTTAAAATTCATGGCACGCATGAATTTTTTAAAATAAAATCATAAACTGTGGTTTTCATTGCAGTGATCATTATATATGAGATTTGTTCATAAACCTCACACTCGTTATTAGGCAGCCATTAAATGATAGCATTTAATTAGCTCGTACATCATATTCTTATACTTTTGAGATTTTAAAATGATTACCCTTACCGTACTTTAATTTGTAACGTATCCACGACTTGGACAGAATTTTTGACATCTGTGATCTTTTAAAGCTATTGATCAATAATCAACGATCATGCTCACGTGATAATGTTAGATTATAATTAATAATATTAATATTTAAGAAGTGTATACAGTAAGATACAAAAAATAATCTTTAGATTTATTTGTAGTAGGCTATGTAGATTTATAGGATTCCATTTCTTCCCAGTACGTGAATATTAGATTGAGATCCATAATGTATTATAAGGATGATGATAATTAATTCAGAATGACTATTTCAATAAGTGAACATACTATATTATGTACTTTGAAAACTACTCATCTCATACTTGCTCTATATATTCACCGTCATCTGTTATAACTATCACCCTTCTCTCTATATTTCATTTCTACCGAAGCACAAAAGTTTTGAGGAGTGAAAATTATATCTGTAAGAATTTTCAAATCGCAGTTACTTAAACAATATTGAATATCGTAAACCTACATGAAATTCAAACAGAATTATTTTTATAGTAATTTATTTATTACGCTTTTTTCTTACTTGTTGAGATTCATTTCTTTTTCTTCACATACATTAGACTAACATTCAATTTCCACCATAACCTTCATTTTCCCTAATTTCTTCTTTTTTATAATTTTTATTATATAATTGATTTCCGTTTTGTAATTTTGTAATATTTATATGTTGGCACCTGCTGAAAACCCCACATGGTTTAGTGGGACCTTTATTTGGAAATTGTAAATAAATAAAAGATTGATTGAAGCATAATCATTTGTACTACTGTATGCTAAGTTCAAGACTTACAAAACTATAATTATGCATGATGTAATTATTGTTAATATGAAAGATCATTGCTAGGATGAAAAATTAAATGAAATTAAGGCAACCAAATAGAAAAAAACTTAATTTTTGCTTTTTATCCAATATTTCTTCATCCAAATACAGTTCCAAATACATTTCTATATCCTATATTTTTTGAACCAAAAGCAATGGTTCCACTTCTTATCTTTTTACGGTGCTTCCTCAATGAGTTGAATTTCTGCTACCTGCCCATTGTATTAAAATGAACATAGTCTATAAATGTGTTCATTTTGCAGTAGAAAAAGAACCTATTTTTTCGGATGAAGCCCACATAGGTTTGAGACCTTTGCGTGGGTAATGAATTGGATGATGGTGATTGATGAGTTGGACCTACAGTTTTAGGTGGGTTCCAAACCAGCGGGAAGTGATTTTCCAATCTTCAATGACATGCCTTGGTTTCCAACATCGCGGTTTTGGACCAGTGGACAGCGGACCGGGCAGAAATACAATACAATTGATGTTTCCGTTATAGATAGCTATACCAAAAGCTTCAATCGCAGTGTATTCCGGCCTTGTCCGCTGTCCGTTTCTCCGAATCCTTGTAGTTGGAAACCGAGGCTTGATGCAAACTCAATAGCAATAATAAAGTTTGAGCAATTCTATATTGGACCAAGGAACTTTGAATTAAAAGTATCCTACTATTTACTTAAAACCATTGGAATGTTTGAAGTTATAAAACAGGGTTTAAATATGTTAGCATGTTTAAAAACGTTTTTTTCTAAAACTTATAAGTTAATTTGAGAATAAATTTTCTATAGAGAGAAGGTTCAAAAATCCAATTGTTAATATCTATCTTAACTTCTACCTATTTGAAAAAGAGAAGCATGCATAACACAATCATATCGTCATCATGATCCATAGTTGGATAACTCCAACTTTAGAGAAAGTTATTGATAATTGCAATTTTACAATCACAAAAATCATTCCATAGTAATAATAATGATAATTTGAAGAGTGTACTTTATTAGAAAAATTGTTAACTGTATTTGTTAATGAAACAATAAGTCTGAAATAGTTGTAAAAATTTATGAAGTATAATGTACCGTATGTATTGGTCAGTTTAGCTAGCATATATAATAATCATCAGTTTTCCATGGATAGGTTAAACCTACAATTATTTTGATAATTATTATTTCAATGTGTAACAAAAGTAATAGTTTTTAGGAGTTCATTATTTTGTTTACAATGTTCATCATGAACTCACTTCATGTGTAGCCTAATTAATAAAATGTTTTTTATGATAATTAATTACCTATTCAACTATTCGATAAAAAACTATGTGATTTTTTCTGAAATTTTATTCTTAATTTTCTCGTGTGTAAGTTTTTCAGTTTTAGCCATTGTTATCTTTAATAATATATTTTTAAATTGGTTGTGTATGAAAATGATGAGTGTTAGATACTCTCCCCCTTATTATATTATTTTCTCCCATGAAATCAAAAAGAAGCATCAAGCAATCAATTGTACTTCTTTACTATAGATTATTCCCATTTAACATTTTTCCTACATAAGAACTCAGTTCAATTGTACAATTTATAGTAATTTCTCTTAGATAAAATCAGCCCAGTAGCAGAGTAGAGTATACATTAGCAGAGTATTAACATACATTATCTTAATAATGTATCGTAGTTGAATTTTAATATGTCGGTGGAGTTTGATGAATGGCTTCATAAGAAATAAATTTTAAATTATGGAAATGTCAAGAAATACAGAACCATTGAAAAACAATACCCGTATTTTAAACATTCACTACTCCGACTAGAATGAAAATATAGAACTACTTATGGTCTTAAAACAAAGGTTGGGAGTATTTTTACATACCTTAATAAGTTTCGATATGTGCTCCATTACTTGCATGGTAAACATGGATTCGATAGTTATTTCGTACCACTTATGGTGGAGCATTTCTGGAGTGGCCAAAGCAGCAGTAGTCCTTTCTCGGAGATGCACTACGTCACGAACCTTTTCACCATAAACAATGTATACCCCCACAAAAAGAAGTCCATCTGAGTGAGGCCTGGGCTTCTTGGCGGCCAAGAAATTGGGCCACCTCTACCAATCCAACTATTCGGAAACCTGACATTCAGTGTTTTGCGTACGTTAATTTTGTAATGCGGCGGAGCCCCATCTGCATTGAAATAAAGTTTTAGTGCAACGAAAAATCCTAACCTTTAACTTGATTTTAAGATCATAAGCAATTCTATAAGTTCATTTTAGTCGGAGTAGTAATTTTTTAAAACTGGTAATCTCTTTCGATGACCTTGTATATTGTTTTGTGTTTGAAATTCGTATTTACAGAACTTTCACCTTTTGAAGCCATTCTCAATTACTTGAAACTTGAACTAAGGTCTAGTTTGAAGGACAACCAAGTCCTAATATACTACCTATTTAGACATAAAATATATAGGTATGCTAATAATTTTGACCTACAAGCTGTGGCAAGAATATATATTTCAAGTATTTGAAGTATTCCACATAGTTGTATTCACTAGATAGCTCTACTGCTCTTAGTAGACAATATTATTACAGTTACTCGTATCATCGCAATAGTTATAATAGCATTAAAAATTTATCAAGGAATCATGACAGAAATTCCAATTGAAAATAAAATGACAGCTTTTACAAACTACTCTAGTGGAATGCAGAATAATAATTTTAAATTTTATGCTATTTAGAAAAACAATATATAATAGAAACATTTTACTACTATATCAATTTAAACCGAGTGATTTGTATTTGTTAGTTTTAATAGGATAACATTCATTATACTCAACTCTTTATGTTAATTTTAATAATTCCATGAAACGTTAGAGTACTTCCAAACAATGTGTGGAGACACACTTATTTGTCATTAATAATTTCTTGAAAAGTGTACTTGACATGTAGAATGTAAGTGTAATAGAATTAACAAAATATTGTGCAAATACTGTATATTTTAGATTGAGAGTCTTAGAATATTATTATTGTTTATATTTTAGGTTGATTATGTTTTCAATAAACGTTTTATCACAATGCCACTGAGTTTTGCTATTTCTCCTTCATGCTTGATTACCTCCTTTGTTTCCTCAACATACAGACCTGAATTAAAATAATTTTTCTAACAAACCACCTGATTTATGACTAAATAATTCAAATTTTATTGTTTTACGATACTTTTAGAAAGCTGATTGCTACAGTTCCGTACCTGCTTATTATATATTAATATTCCTGGATTTCTTGTTCAATGACGAACTCTGCGTTGTTACTTGTCAATATTAACTTTTTAGGTGAATTCAACGACTTGCAGTCAATTTTTATTAAGAATAAGTAATATTTCACTTACTGTCTCGGCCGAACGTTTTCGTATCGTTGAGATTCATTTTCAAATGCATTTTATATATTAATACACTGAGGCTGGGAGATTTTAACAAGTTCCATACTTAGGCTACTATTTTTAACTAACTATTTTCCTTTCACTGTTGCGGTGGATTTTTGAATGTGGCATAGTATGGAATGTGGCACATTGAGAAACGTCATAAATTTCTGGGTATTTTTAGAATCAATATTTTCAACATTTGCTGTCTTCTGTTACTTGTCTTTCTCTAGAACATTAATAACTACCATGCCTATCTATTTTTAGCTTGGCAAATGCCGATGATTTAAGATGAGATTCTTGAGTACTAGGAATTGTTTATACTGGAGCCCGCCTAGATGCTAAATTTACTTGATTTTTTCTATTTCTGGTAAACGGGTTAGCCGTTCGTTTTGGACTTTGCGTTCTTTTTTAAATAAATTCCATTACCAATAGCTTTTCCAAGTAAATATATTTTCCTGGATTTCTTGTTCCATGACGAACTGCGTTGTTAATATTAACTTTTTATGTGAATTTAACGACTTGCAGTCAAATATTCATTAAGAATAAATAAAATTTACTTAGAGGCCTCTGAAAACGGATCTCAAAGATTCGAAAGCGCTCGGCCTACAGAGTAAGTAAATTTTATTTATTCTTAATGAATATTTTACTGCAAGTCATTAAATTCACATAAAAAGTTAATAAAGATATTTCATAGATATATTAATAGCATATCTTAAATTCTTGGATTTTTTGTTCCATAACGACGATCCGCTTTTTTATATCCGTTGTTAATATTAACTTTTTGTTGTAAATTTAACGACTTTCAGTCAGTTATGTTATGTTATGTTATGTTATGAAGGGACGGATTAGTAGTATATTTTTACCAATTTCAGCGCAACCTTGACCTTTGACCTTTACCCCCCTTCCCCCCCCCCCCTCCGGCTCGCTGCAACCTTCCGGACCCATTCCCCTCTTCGCCCTCTCTCTTGTCCCCTCTCTCTCTCTCGCTCACTCCCGCTCTCTCTCTCTTGCTCTCTCATACCCTCTCTCTTGCTCTCTCATACCCTCTCTCTTGCTCTCCCATACCCTCTCTCTTGCTCTATCTTGCCCTCTCTCTTGCTCTCTCTTATACCATCTCTCTTGCTCTCTCATACCCTCTCTCTTGCTCTCCCATACCCTCTCTCTTGCTCTATCTTGCCCTCTCTCTTGCTCTCTCTTATACCATCTCTCTTGCTCTCTCATACCCTCTCTCTTGCTCTCTCATACCCTCTCTCTTGCTCTCTCATACCCTCTCTCTTGCTCTCTCTTATACCATCTCTCTTGCTCTCTCATACCCTCTCTCTTGCTCTCTCATACCCTCTCTCTTGCTCTCCCATACCCTCTCTCTCGCTCTCTCTCTCGCTCTCTCTTACCCTCTCTCCTTCTCCTTCTCCTTCTCCATCCCCAATAGAAGGCTTCTTCTCCTTATCCTTCTCCTTCTCCTTCTCCTTCTTCTCCATCGCCATCTCCTTTCCCTTTTCCTTCTCCTTATCCTTCTCCTACTCCTTCTCCTTCTCCTTCTCTTTCTCCTTCTCCTTCTCCTTATCCTTCTCCTTCTTCTTTTCCATCGCCATCTCCTTCCCCTTTTCCTTCTCCTTCTCCTTCTTCTTCTTCTTCTCCTCCTACTTCTTCTTCTCCTTCTCCTTCTCCTTCTCTTTCTCCTTCTCCTTCTCCATCTCGTCCTCCTCTTCTTTCTCTTTTACCTCTTATTTATCTTTTCCTTCTTCCTCTTCCTTCTCTCTTGATCGCTCTTGCTCTCTCTCTCACCATCTCTTTCTCCTTGAAACTGCCTTCATTAAAAGCATCGCAAAGTGATCTCATACCAATATGGTAATACACTTGTATAATGTTGCAGTCACGTTTTTGTTCATGGTGCCAGAATGTCAAGGTCAGTAATGCAGCACACAAACATGTTTTTTCCTGCATTAGAATGCAGCAGTGACGTCATACAGATGAAACCGGAATGAGTAGGTAACGGCTGGTGTGTGGTACCAGTGAAGAAAGAGTAGCTATACTACTTCTTCTTCCTCTTCCTATTCTTCCTCTTCTTCCTCTGCTCAAACTATTCAACCATTATGTTTACTTTTCAAAAACAACAATACTTAACTTCAACTAGGGATCTGAGAGTTGCTAATATTAATAATACTTTTATCATTCATCTACATTGTAAATTTATACAAATAAAGTAATCTGAATCCCCTGTCATCCTCTCTCTCTCTCTCTCTGGGCCTCTAGCCCCTCCCGCCCTCCTTCCACTACCATACCCTCCCGCCATCCTTCCACCCATGTGGGGATCCGGTTCTAGAGTGATGACCTTGAGGAGATCAGATTCTAGAGTGATGACCTTGGGGAGATCCGATTCTAGAGTATATATAGAGGAGCTCTGGCTGATAGATTCATAGTATCTCAGTGAACGTCTTACAGTGAACATCTTACAGTGCTCAATCTGTTAGATTATATTCAGCAATACAGAACTTCAGTTGTATTTTAAATGTAAGTACAATTCCTTTATACTTAGAAAAAATTTGTAACATCTTAGGACTTAGAAAAATTTCCAAAAAATCTTAGGACTTGGAAAAATTTCTGAAAAATCTTAGGACTTGGAAAAATTTCAGAAAAATCTTAGGACTTAGAAAAATTTCCGGAAAAATCTCAGGACTTGGAAAATATTTTGAAAATTCTTAATGACCTTGAGGAGATCAGATTTTAGAGTGATGACCTTGGAGAGATCCGATTCTAGAGTATATATAGAGGAGCTCTGGCTGGTAGATTCGCAGTTTCTCAGTAAACGTCTTACAGTGAACATCTTACAGTGCTCAATCTGTTAGATTATATTCAGCAAATACAGAACTTCAGTTGTATTTTAAATGTAAGTACAATTGCTTTATACTTTGAAAAATCTCAGGACTTGGAAAATATTTTGAAAATTCTTAATGACCTTGAGGAGATCAGATTTTAGAGTGATGACCTTGGAGAGATCCGATTCTAGAGTATATATAGAGGAGCTCTGGCCGGTAGATTCGCAGTTTCTCAGTAAACGTCTTACAGTGAACATCTTACAGTGCTCAATCTGTTGGATTATATTCAGCAAATACAGAACTTCAGTTGTATTTTAAATGTAAGTACAATTGCTTTATACTTAGAAAATATTTGAAAAAATCTCAGGACTTGGAAAATATTTTGAGAATTCTTAATGACCTTGAGGAGATCAGATTTTAGAGTGATGACCTTGGAGAGATCCGATTCTAGAGTATATATAGAGGAGCTCTGGCCGGTAGATTCGCAGTTTCTCAGTAAACGTCTTACAGTGAACATCTTACAGTGCTCAATCTGTTAGATTATATTCAGCAAATACAGAACTTCAGTTGTATTTTAAATGTAAGTACAATTGCTTTATACTTAGAAAATATTTGAAAAAATCTCAGGACTTGGAAAATATTTTGAGAATTCTTAATGACCTTGAGGAGATCAGATTTTAGAGTGATGACCTTGGAGAGATCCGATTCTAGAGTATATATAGAGGAGCTCTGGCCGGTAGATTCGCAGTTTCTCAGTAAACGTCTTACAGTGAACATCTTACAGTGCTCAATCTGTTAGATTATATTCAGCAAATACAGAACTTCAGTTGTATTTTAAATGTAAGTACAATTGCTTTATACTTTGAAAATTCTCAGGACTTGGAAGAATCTCAGGAATTAGAAAAATCTCAGGACTTGGAAAAATCTCAGGACTCAGAAAATATTTGAAAATTAACCTCAAAATGGATAACCTATAAGGAATGATCTTATCTAATACTATGTAATCTATTGCATTAAATCTCAAGTCAACATAACCTCAAAATGGATAACCCATAAGGAATTATCTTATCCAAGCTAATAATCTATCACAATTCTTGGTTTCACCATGCTGAGACTGTAATTACCATGCTGACCGCCAGATTACGCCAAGCATACTTTCTTTTCTACTTGAACAATTATAAGTTTTGTGTTACCAGCTTCTTTCAACAAGACGTCTGTATTGTTCCAAATACACGCAAGGAAAAAGCATCGATACTTGCAAGGACTCCCTTTCCATAAATCAATAAAAGTATGTATCTATCCCCTCACAATTAATGTCTTTCATTTCATCATCAATGTGACGCAATATTGTGAAATACCATAGTATTACTAATGGAAATGCGCTCTCTGTTTCAGATGAACAAAGCCAGCCGATGCCAGATGACCGAGGGCTCTCAGGGAGAGTTTGTTGTGCTGGAGGACACCTTCAACTCCTGCCTCCGCACCCTATTCTACAACAATGGGTGCATGGATGATCCTGCCAAGGACTTCCACTCCCTGCTCAGCAGCCTCGAGGAAAAAATCATTACGGCCATCTCTAACGAGTTTCTGCATCACGGACCTGTGAAATTCAACTTGGTGTTGGAGGCTACCTACTACAAAAGCAGCCTCGACGAGCAGAACCAGGAGAAGGAGGAGTTTCAAGATGTCGCCTTCAAGACGCCCAACTATTCGGTGGTCAACATCATGGAACTCGCCCACACCATCAAGGCAGCATGCCAGAAAATGTTGGAGGAGGAAGCCAAGTTCGAGGGAAATTCCAGTGGATGGACCCTCCTCAGCATTGATGGCCTCCTCATCCGCATCAGCAAGTATTCACCGCTGCGGGGATCATCGTACATCGAGCTGCCCACCAAGATTGCAGCAAGGTTGGCTGTAATAAACCCGAAGAATGATGACCAGCAGTGCTTCAAGTGGGCCATGCTTGCCAAGCATGTCCAAGGAAAAGACTTACAGCGAGTCAACAACCGGTACTACCAGCTGACCGACAAGTACAACTTTTCCGGATTGTCTTTCCCCACCACCATCAATCAGATCGACACTTTTGAAAGGAACAATCCAGGAATATCAATCAACGTCTACGGTATCGATGCTGACAACAACATCTTCCCACGACGAGTTGGCAAGGAAATCAAGGCAGATCACACGGATCTTCTCCTGCTCTGTGAGAGTGAAACAGTGGATAACAATGGTGATAACAATACTGATGACTTGAAAATAAACAATGCAGATAACAATGGTGATGAATTGAAAGTGAATAGCCACTATTGCTACATCAAAAACTTTGAGAAGTTGCTGCGAGCCCAGCTGACAAAAGATGGGCATCGTATAATCATCTGCAGACGCTGCTTCACCCACTACACACTTGCTAATGATGGCGACCGCAGGATGAAGGAGCATGAAGAGTACTGCGCCCAGAACCAGACAGCAAGGATTGTGATGCCCAAGCCCAATGACAATGGAAGCCCACCTACCATGAAGTTTGAAAAGCATTTGAACAAGTATAGGTTACCACTTGTTGCTTATGCAGACTTTGAGTGTTTGTTGGAGCAGCCCACTCCTGAGGAAGACAGCGGAGCCCCAGAGCAATGGATTGGAAAGGCTACAAAAGTTCTCCAATACCATAAGGCAATGAGCTATTGCCTTTACTTTGTGAGGGATAAACAACAATTCCCCTCATGGCTCACCATCAGCAACATCATTCCTCAGGACCCAATTGTGTACCATGGGCCAGATGCTGCCGCCCACTTCATGAAGACACTGACTTAGGTTGCAACCGATATTGCAGAAGCCATTGAATGTAATAAAGTGAAAATGTCCCCACTCTCTGACCAACAAAAGGCGGAATTTTATGCGGCTAAGTTCTGCGAAGCCTGTCACAAAAAGTTCACCAATGACAAGGTTCGGGACCACTGTCATATGACTGGGTTGTACCGGAATGCATTATGTAACAAGTGCAACCTACAGAGACGTCGTCAATCCTACATTCCTGTATTCCTCCACAATTCCTCAAACTATGATACCCACTTGATCATTCCTCATCTTGGATCTGACAAATCTAAAATTTCAGTTATCCCCAACACATCTGAAAAATATATTTCCTTCACCAAGCACATCTCAAAGAGTCTCCATCTGAGATTCATAGATACATTCCGGTTTACACCCGACAGTCTGGACAACCTGGTAACGAATCTTGTCAAGACAGCTGAGAATGCCTCTGATCTTGCCAATGTATTGGTGCACACCTCTAAACAGTTTAGAGATAAACTAGCTCTTGTGTCCCGTAAAGGTGTGTTCCCGTACGAGTACTGCAACTCATGGGAGAGATTGGAGGAGACACAACTTCCTCCAAAACAGGCTTTCTACAGTAGGCTAACAGATCGCGGTATCAGTGACGAGGACTATGAACATGCTCAATGTGTCTGGCGCCAGTTCAGTTGTAGCTCTCTGGGAGAGTACAGTGATCTCTACCTAAAATCGGATGTGCTCCTGCTGGCTGATGTATTCGAAAGCTTTAGAGACGTGTGCATGAGGACATACGATCTAGACTGTGCTCATTATTTCACATCACCAGGCTTCTCCTTTGATGTTATGCTCAAAAGTACAAAGGTGGAACTTGAGCTGCTGACCGACTACGACATGTACATGCTTATTGAACGAGGTATCAGAGGAGGTATCACCACCTGCATTCACCGCCATGCCATTGCCAACAACCAGTATACTGGGGCGCCTGTGGATCCAGAGAAACCTAC
Source organism: Conomelus anceps (assembly GCA_948455865.1). Classification (NCBI taxonomy): domain Eukaryota; kingdom Metazoa; phylum Arthropoda; class Insecta; order Hemiptera; family Delphacidae; genus Conomelus; species Conomelus anceps. The sequence goes on along the minus strand of OX418225.1, from coordinate 36,918,921 downwards.
ATCCTACCTCTTGTACACAGACGCCAACAACCTGTATGGCTGGGCAATGAGCAATCCACTTCCTTGCCGGAAATTCCAATGGATGGGCAAAGAGGAACTGGAGGCAGTTATCAGGGACATTGCAGGTGTTGCTGATAGACAACAAATTGGATACATCCTCGAGGTTGATGTGGAGTACCCTGCCGAACTGCATGATCTACACAACGAGTTTCCATTCCTACCAGAAAACCGTAAAACTCAGAAATCTGGATATGTTCGCCTGATGACAACGCTGAACTCGCATACACGCTACGTCTGCCACTACCGTCTTCTCAAACAAGCTGTCCAACACGGTTTGAGAATAACCAAGGTCCATCGAGGTGTGAGATTTGAGCAGACCGACTTCCTAGCTCCATACATCCAGCTCAATACCAGTCTCAGACAGCAGTCAAAGAATAAGTTTGAGAAAAACTTTTTCAAACTAATGAATAACGCTGTCTTTGGCAAGACCATGGAGAATGTGAGGAAGCGTATGAACATGGAGTTGGTCAACTGTGAGAACCGTCTAAAGAAGCTTGTGGCTCGACCATCATTCAAGGATCGAATCATCTTTGGAGAGAACATCTGTGCAGTCACCCTCCATCAGGAGAAAGTTAATCTCAACAAACCGATTTACGTTGGACTATCTGTGCTGGACATCAGTAAAACCCTAATGTACGAGTTCCACTATGATGTGATGAAGCCAATCTACAACGATCGTCTCAAGCTATTGTACCAGGACACAGACAGCCTCTTCTACCTGGTTGAGACAGAAGACATGTACAAGGACATACTCAACATCAAGGAGCTGCAAGATATCTTTGACACATCAGAATACCCAACCGACCATCCTTGCTACTCTCACACAAACAAAATGGTGTTGGGGAAGTTCAAAGATGAGTATTCAGCCAGAGCTCCTCACGAGTATGTTGGACTGCGCTCCAAGCTGTACGCCTGTCGATGCTACAATCCAGACCCTAGCCAGGCAAAGAGTGGACTCATCAAGAAGGCCAAGGGAGTACGGCGACCTGTGTTGGGTCAAGAGCTATCAAAGGATCATCCCAATGCCAAACGCTACATCGGCTTCCACGACTACCTGGACTGCCTCTATGGAGATGAGGCGATCTATAGAGAGCAAGTCATGTTCAGCACACGAAAACATCAAATCATGACGACTGTGCAAAAGAAGAAGGCCCTTAGCAATGCAGATGAAAAAAGATGCATCATGGATGATGGCGTCAGCACTATGGCATTTGGACACTATCAGCTTACTAACAAGAGACACTCCACCAATGATGACCAGCCTCCTACAAAACGTGCTCGAAGTGATATTACCCTGGACAGCAGCGATGAAGATTTTCAGATGCTCAACAGAGATGACATATAGATTTAAGGTACTTAGAAACTAAGATGATTGTGAAAAATAAACTTTGACATCTGCAACTGATTGTTATTCATTTCCCTATCCTTCCTCTAGTATAAAACTTCTCAGTAGTCATATGATATACATTTAGTGCACACCTAGTGTCCACTTATGCCTACAAGTGTACACCAAGTGTTCACCTAGTGTTCACCTAGTGCTCACCTAGTGATCACCAGTGTTCACCAAGTGTTCACCTAGTGCTCACTTAGGCTTTAAAAGTGTACACCACATGTTCACCTAGGCTTAAAAGTGTTCACATAGCTCTCACTTAGGCTTAAAAGTGTATACCTAGTGTTCACTTATGCCTACAAGTGCACACCTAGTGCACACCTAGTGTTCACCTAGTGCACACTTAGTGCTCACTTAAGCTTAAAAGTGCACACCTAGTGCTCACCTAGTGCACACCTAGTGCACACCTAGTGTTCACCTAGTGCACACTTAGTGTTCACTTAAGCTTAAAAGTGTACACCTAGTGCTCACCTAGTGCACACCTAGTGCTCACTCAGGCTTAAAAGTGTACACCAAGTGTTCATATTTATATATGCACTGCAACTTCTCAGGAGCACCCTACAGCATAGACCAGCACATACAGTTAGACAATACACCTTTGAAAAAAGTTGACCACTTCAAATACCTTGGATCTGTTATAACAGCAACTGGCTCTGTTAATAAGGACATTGATAACAGAATTTCAACTGGATGGTTAAAGTGGAGATCACTCATAGGTATTCTTTGCAATCCCAAGATGCCTATCAAGGGTATTGTATATAAAAGAACAGTAAGACCAGCTCTACTTTATGGCTCTGAGTGCTGGGCTATGCGGCAGTCTGATGAGTAAAGACTCCATGTCACAGAAATGAAGATGCTGCGTTGGTCAGGAGGCATGACACTCAAAGATAGGGTGAGAAATGACCACATTCGAGGAACATTCAAGGTAGCTGATATAAAGGAAAAAATGAGAGAAAATCGACTGCGTTGGTATGGACATGTCATGAGGCATAATGAAGAACACATGGCAAGAATGGTTCTGAACATAGAACAATCAAGAAGAGGTCCAGGGCGTCCGCCAACCACATGGATTGGAACCATCTGTAAGGACATGAAGACAATGGATTTGCATCCAGAAATGACCCAGCAACGTTTGGAATGGCGAAGGAGGACTAGGAGGGCCGACCCCCAACAGAAATGGGATATAGGCGCAGGGAAAAGAAGAAAAGAAGAAGAAGACCAAGTGTTCACCTAGGCTTAAAAGTGCTCACCTAGTGTTCACCTAGCTCTCACTTAGGCTTAAAAGTGTACACCTAGTGTTCACTTATGCCTACAAGTGCTCACCTAGTGTTCACCTAGTGCTCACTTAGGCCTAAAAGTGTTCACCTAGTGTTCAAAATGTAGTCAAAGTATAATATAAGTCAAATATATATAGTGAATTACATTGCAATGGTGCAAAATTGAATATGTTGATTTTATTTTATTATTATGAGCTGATGTTATACTGAAAAATGAAATCGAAATATGATAACACAGCAATCTAAGAATGGCTTCGAGAATGGCTTAGCTTGGCTAAGAACAGATTTGAGACTCCAATTATAAGCACGTCTTGGCTTTTAAGTTAAGAAGATGTTTAAGAAAGGTTCATGAATACGAATTTTATTCTAAGCTTCACTTATACTAGGTGAGTTTACTAGCTGAAAAAGTGAGGTTATGAGCTGACCCAGTTGTCCTTGCAACATTTACGTAGTGTAAATTCTCATATTAGTATAAATTAGAGTTGTTTAATGTAAATTATTTATCAGGAGTCAGATCTTTGTTGTGGGAGCTATATTAGCTTTTAGGGTTCCAGCTGCTTGCTGGCTTGAAACAGTTAGTGTAAGTAAGCCTTATTGCTGCTAAGTCTGACTTAACCAATCTGACTTAAGTTGATCTTTGATAAGTCATGTTCATAAATACGGGCCTATATTTTGACTGAATTGTGAATTTGTACGACGTGACCAAATTATCCAATCAGAAGCAAGGTGTCCAATGGCCACACTGTCTATATACAAGACTACACAGATAGATAGCAGTTGGAAAGGGAAGTGATAGCCGGATGCCGTAGCAGGTATCTGTTCAATCAGAGATAAGCGACGAAGCTCCTCAGCCATCTTTGTAACGGTGACCGATTTGTTTGGCCAGCAAAAAAGGACTCTGTTCTCTGCTGTAAAATCACTTCCCAGGGGTTCGGAGCCTACCTAAAACTGTAGGTCCAACTCATCAATCACCATCTTCCAATTCATTACAACGTACAAGTCTCAGATCTATGTGGGAATCACTTAAAAGCTTGACATCATCGAAGGTTATTTGTGAGAATTAACGTATTTCATGATCCAATCTAGTTTACTCAAAGTAAGTAAAGAGTTGTTTAATGTAAATTATTCATCAGGAGTCAGATCTTTGTTGTGGGAGCTGGATTGGCTTTTAGGGTTAAAGCTGCTCACTGGCCTGTTAGTGTAAGTAAGCCTTATTGCCCCTATGTCTGACTTATCCGATCTGACTTAAGTCAAACTTTGATAAGTCACGTTCGTAAATATGGATCCTAGTGTTTGGAAGCAATCTCACTCTCCAAGCCAAGGTGATAGAGCATCAATTTCATTAAATGTCATAGTGTACGAGTATATGAGAAAACTCTCCTCTCAGGCCAAGGTGAATAAATATCAATTAGCATTCCTTTAGTATAACCAATGGTATATATGGGCATAAAATACAGTATAAACATCAATTTCAATCATGAATATAAAAGTAGTCCATGGAACAAATAATAAAAGTGAATACTGTGAGAACTACTTTCACCTCCCTCTACAATTACCTGAAATAAAATGAATTGTTGTCCTTGCTGCTAAAATCACTCAGGTATTAAGCTCCTATTCAGCTCTGGGATGATTGCGAGTATGATGGGACAATCCTACAACGAAAAACGGAAAAGTCCTTTCAATCTTACCTGAAATATTTATTCCAGGTATGACATCTAGGAATCAACCGTTGTAAGTTGTCGAATCCCTATTATGCTGATGACCTCTGCTATGCTTAGTATTGCTGTAAAGTTTACTGAGGGAGATGATCTCTGTCGAGCTTGGTCTCTTAAAGATTAACCAATATATTCTCGAGCAGCTATATGTCTTACCGACAACATCAGCGACTAAACTATCATACAGAATGCAATATGACCCTCGACAAAGATCATCCACAGTAAGAAAATAATAATACTAATCACTAGCAAGTATCAATAGTCGAGCAGGGCAACACAATCAGACACAGATTTAGATAATAATATTGCGGAATTTATTGAAAATAAGAATCTCATGCAAGAGATATGGTGGTAAAGAGATTCGAATAGAAAAAAGTTAAAGTCCTTTATTCAGACTTATTTTTAATGAGAATATTTTTGATAAGTTTATGAATCAATAGATCATAATTTTGTTAAGTCATCCTAAGGGCTAATTAGTGTAGTAAGGTAGGCTTCCTCTCATGATAGCTATTTGACGAAATTTGAGTGCAATTATTATATACTCACAATTTAAAACTGACTAGAAGTTAAAACTTACAATAGAGAGGTAAATTGATCGATAAAGAAATCATATTTTTGCTATAGATTAATTATAATGTAACTACTATGAACCAAATTATTCAATTATTATTGATAAGTATTCTTTTCTATTAAAGTACTCTTCTAGTTACTAATTATAAATAGTCTTAAAATCTAAAAGTGTTAGAGCTTACAGTTAAACTATTACAAGTTAAAACTATTACAGTTATTATTGTCTAGATAAATAGTAACATAACCTTGAGGTTTGGAAATGAAAAAATACCTGTTAAATTTAAACCTATTTTTTGATTTCAACTCTTTTTCAGCGACTTATTAACATAATCTAGCCAAGTCCCTTATTAATGTGGTAAACAATGATCCATTATTTTTACAATCCAAAATACATTTTCAAATTGTTTTTTACTTGACATTTTTTTTTTTTTTTTATGAACTCAAACTCCCCAGGATATTGAAGCATTTTATGATGATGTGGTTAGTCTATTAGCATTATCGATTTGTATGATTTTAAGTAAATCCAGTAATTTTTATTATGATTTCCTGATACAATAAAATTTCGAGGAATTTTCAGGAGACAATTATCCAATTATATCCTCTCAGAAATCAAGATAGTTGAACTTGGTAAAAAGGTTTGTAAGTATAGTTATCGGAAACCTATCATTTGTTGAGCAAATTATTTACGAAGAATTTTGAAAGAAATGGCCACCGATGAAACAAGTCATGAAAATTGATGCACGATTCACTCGCTTGCATTTCGAATCTTCATGCGATAGAAGTAAAAAGTCTAAATGCTGAACTGCATGTTGACCTTGAGCTGTATGATGAGGGTCACGAATTCACGTTAAGTTCACTGAAAACAAGAAATAATGTTACATTAAATTGAAGTTTTCATAGCGTAGGCCTATAAAACCCATGGTTGAGCCTGAAGCATGGGCGGTCTCACAAAATAGGAAATCCCCGGGAGTGGTGTAGGAAGGCGGGCAAATGTCAACAAAACCCTCATTTTTGAAACCTCAAACTCTCTAGCTGGGCTTGATTTATTATAAATATCACTGTAGTGCTATGATTATCACTGTAGTGCAAAAAGGACAAGAAGGATAGGGGGGAACTTGAGAGACTTGACCCATGTATGTTACGAATGGGTAATTTTTTGAGTGGTGATTGACATCCAACATAATTCACAGTGGGAAGCCATTTAGCTAATATCATAATTAGAGAGCAGAGGTCATATTGTCTAAATCGTCACTCGGAAGTAAATTCATAACGCTGTAGCTTTCATCAAGTTTCATAATATTTATGAAAGGAAAGAAATCATTTAGCGTTTTTCATTCAATTATACATATAATTAGCTATAAGTTAGTATAGAATAAATTGCAGATCCAATCTTGGTTAATTATTTAACGAAATATGCTGAAGCCTCATTTAGGGGGACTTAGCCCCACGCATTTAGGGAGACTTGACCTACTATTCCAGTAGGCATACTGCAGCTCATTTGTTTAGCATACACAATTGATTTAAACTTTGATAGGAAATATTACAAAACTATGCTCAATTCAGCTTAAGTTTATGCTCAACAAATCACATACTTGAAACTAGTCTACGAATTGAATGTAAGTGAACTCAAATATTTTTTCCTAGTATTTCACAAACAGCGTAAAACTGTGGTACAAGGTAAACAGCTATTTACCGTAATAGCCAACTCAACTCGGTGAAGCTGGCTGTCGGATCTATGTATTCTACAACCAGTCAGGCAGGAATATCAGTTGAAATGCTATTCAATTCAAAATGAAAAGTTGGTATGAAATATATGGAATACTAATTGAGATAAATCACCTGTGCATTTTCAAGAGTATTCCGTTTCTTGTTCAATATCATAGAGCAATTTCCAGTTCTAGAAAGTGTAGTCTGAAAGCATCTGGTTCTCCTCTAGAAGGTTAGTGATGATTGACAAGGAAATTGTTGCCCGAGGCGTCCGTCGTTCCGCATAATTAACCCATCTTTGTACTCATGTTCGCTTTCAGATCTTTTTCCCTGTGCTGTTTAATTTAAAATGAAAAGTTGGCATGAAATATACTAATGGAGATAATATCATCGTTAATTGAAATTTGAATAAAATGTTTTAAGCAAGTAGACCTTCTTGCCTTATTGTGGCTTGCGATGAATTAAATTTTATTCATCTCAGATACAAAAAGGCTACATCAATTATTGTGTTGCTTTCCGAACGTCTCTGTCGAATGATGGCTTGGACGCAGGAAGTAGCTCAGAGGTGTGCTAGATATTATACACACTCAGCCAGACCTTGTGTAAAGGTGGGAGTGGACTGTCAAGCATAGAGATTCAGAATTTGTTTCGGTGGGCTTGGCATACTGATACAATTCTGTAAGCTCAGTGAGGAAAGCAATCACAAACTACCTCACTCCTCGTTTGTGTAGTACGCTCTTCGGACTAAAACATTGAGGTCTGAAGAGTCACCTACAGTCGTATCGGCTATGGTACACACAGACCTTTTTTTAGCCTGAGTTAACGTAATGATATGATTCAGTACAAGTATGACATTATTGTTTGTAAGAATATAGTCGGTTTGAAGCTCGTAAAATATTTATTATCATGAATTACCAAATCGTTTTACCTAATTATTTCTTTTAAAGGAGGTGATTCACATATAGTTTATCTATTGAAGCATGATGAAACATTAGTTACTTGAGAATGTGTAACTGCATAAAGCATCAACATTGATTTATATTCTTAAATAATATGCTCCTTGACAAAACTGCTGAACACGTTAGCCTGAGTCATAATTCAATCAAAATTTTTCAATATACTCTAACTTTATTGCTGTTACGGTTCAAAGCACTAGTAAAGATATTTTTTATTTCTCAATAATACAAATAGTTATAGTTCTGGTATGATTGATTATGAAAAAATTTCAGAATACTTGTATTCAGTTTGCTTCAATTATTAGTAATAAAATAGTTTTACATACCATTCACTTTCGTATCCAATTTTACGCGCTCTCGATGAGATAAAAATTTTTGTAGGACTTGTTTGAAGTCGGTATCATTTCTTTAGACATCTAGGAATGAGCTGCATGTGGTTGGTCGCAGATTTGTTAATGAGGTTTTAAAAAATTTAAATAGTAGTAATCTGAATCTTTTAAGGTAAAGCCGAGGTTTTGGAGAAGGAGGAGACGTGATGCGGTAATCCACCAATCATAATAAAGTTTCAACGTGATGAAGTCCGTGATAAAGTTACAAGTTATTAAATTAGATTTATGTTATCTTGAAGGTAAACGATTATTACCTAGCGTTGCATTCACGTTTCAATGATAAATATAGAAAGAGATTGTTGTATAATGTAGTGCACTTGCATTGTGAATGCAACATTGACGTCATACATATGAAACCTGAATGAATAGTTATTTAAAATTATTGTAGCCAACACGTGGATATTGTTATGACTTTAATTAATGATATTAATGGTGGATATTGATGGTATAGCTGTCCAAGATTGGCAGCGATTTCACAAGGTCCTTTTCTGCCGACACGTGGATGTATAACAAATAGTAATGGTAAAATATATATAGATGGTAGCCTGTAGCTGTTCATGATTGGTAGCGATTTTATAATGTCCTTTGCCAAGAGGAAAAATTATAGCATCATTGTTGATGCTTGCGGAAAGAGTATGACAAGGAAACTTTTGATAAATAGTCTCTATAAAAGTTTGAGGAAAGAGACAGGGGAAAGAGGTAGCTGAGAAAGAGGGAGAGGAGTAGAGAGAGTAAAGTATAATTTATATAACTTCTGACTATTACCTTGGATTGACGACAACACCTACATTCATGGAAGATAGATAAAAAATATATACAAGATGATACGTTACTATTACACCGTTTTGTAAGTTATATTACTGTCATCAATAGGATACTACTACTACAAGAGAGAGAGAGAGAGAGAGAATGGAAGAGAGAGCGTGAGAGAGAGGGTGTGGGGAAGAAGAGGAAGAGAGTTGTCGGCTATTGCTTGTCTCTTTGCTCTCTTCTTATTGTCTCCACGTTCGTAGTATCCTCTGATACCAGCTCCTCTCACTGTAAACGGTTCGCAGCGGGATAAACTCATTCTTCTCGTCTCTTCTTTGTTCCGATCTTCGCATTCTCCTCAGCGTTACTATAGTTTGTTGTTCTACTTCGCAATTACTCTCCACTACATTCACTGGCGCATAGTTATCTACTGTTCCTTGCGTTATCATCATTCCTCTTTCTCCAAATGTTATCGCTCGTTTCTCGCATTACGTAATCACTGACCTTGACATTCTGGCGCCATGCACTAAAAACGTGACTACAACATTATACAAGTGTATGAGAGAGGAAGAGAAAGAAAGAGGAGATAAAGAAGGGGTGAAAGAGAAAGAGAGGGTGTGAGAGAGCAAGAGAGAGGAAGAAGGAGAAGATAAATAAGAGGTGAAAGAGAAAGAGGAGGAGGACGAGATGGAGAAGGAGAAGGAGAAGGAGAAGAAGAAGAAGGAGAAGGAGGAGGACGAGATGGAGAAGAAGAAGGAGAAGGAAAAAGGGGAAGGAGATGGTGATGGAGAAGAAGGAGAAGGAGAAGGAGAAAGAGAAGGAGAAGGAGAAGGAGAAGAAGAAGGGGAAGAAGAAGTAGGAGAAGGAGAAGGAGGAGGAGGAGGAGAAGGAGAAGGAGAAGGAAAAAGGGGAAGGAGATGGTGATGGAGAAGAAGGAGAAGGAGAAGGAGAAGGAGAAAGAGAAGGAGAAGGAGAAGGAGGAGGACGAGATGGAGAAGGAGAAGGAGAAGGAGAAGGAGAAGGAGAGAGGGTAAGAGAGAGGGTGAGAAAGAGCGAGAGAGCGTGAGAGAGAGCGTGAGAGAGAGCGAGAGAGAGGGTATGAGAGAGCAAGAGAGAGGGTATGAGAGAGCAAGAGAGATGGTATAAGAGAGAGCAAGAGAGAGGGCAAGATAGAGCAAGAGAGAGGGTATGGGAGAGCAAGAGAGAGGGTATGAGAGAGCAAGAGAGATGGTATAAGAGAGAGCAAGAGAGAGGGCAAGATAGAGCAAGAGAGAGGGTATGGGAGAGCAAGAGAGAGGGTATGAGAGAGCAAGAGAGAGGGTATGAGAGAGCAAGAGAGAGAGAGAGCGGGAGTGAGCGAGAGAGAGAGAGGGGACAAGAGAGAGGGCGAAGAGGGGAATGGGTCCGGAAGGTTGCAGCGAGCCGGAGGGGGGGGGGAAGGGGGTAAAGGTCAAAGGTCAAGGTTGCGCTGAAATTGGTAAAAATATACTACTCGGATTCAAAGATCCAAAGATTCAAAGATCCTCACACGTCAACCGAAGCTTATTGTGTGTCCCTAGTACGTTAGTTGGGCAAACCAATACCTGTGCCCTTTACAAGATCCAGGAGTTTTTTCCCTATGCTAACGTCCCATTCATCACCTGGTTGTTTGCAGCCAAACAGAGCCCTTCTCCTTGCCCCGAGTCTCTCGCAATCCAGTATGATGTGCTTGGCAGTCTCTTCAGACTGATTGCAAAGCCTACACATCTGACTTTCATTTCTGAGTCCAATTGTGTGGAGATGTTTCCTGAAGTGGCCATGTCCAGTTATCAGAGCAATCAACTGCTTGACCTGACCTCTACCCAGCCTCACCAGCCAGTTGGTGAAGTAGGAGCTTGTGTCTGCTAGCAGCCTTTTGCTAGGTCAAATCCCTCTCTGAGGAAGAACTGGCAGAAAGCAGCCGAGGCTGCTTTACTGTGATGTAAGTTGTTCTGAAGGACCCTGGGCATTGTCCTTGACTGTTGATTCAAATCGAGGAACCTACCCTGATGGGGTGGAACCTGATAGGTTTGAGGGCAAGGCAACTTCTGGAGTTACCTTGAGGTTTGGTTCTGGTTCGTATTTGGAAATTCATGTGGTTCCCACGAGCAGCCAGGGAAGTGGAGTCAACCCGGACAGAGCCCCGCATGCCCGGGCAAGGCTACATACTGCAGGAGGTCGCCTGGTGTCCTGCAGGCCCCATTAGATAGAGGAAAGGGTGGAGGGAGGGGCTGGGATGAAGAGCAGGATAAAGGATAGGTTTCTAGGATAATGAGGTCAACGGACAGTTGCCCTTTTAGTCGCCTCTTACGACAAGCAGGGATACTGTGGGTGCAATTCTACTACCCCCACCCACTGGGGGTCTTCAGTCAGTTAATAAACAGTTAATAAAATTCAGTCAATATCTTATATGTTGTTTCTATGATATGTCCAACTCATCTCGATCTTCAAGCCTCTACATCCACCTTGCACTAAAATAAAGATTAGCTAGCCTGTCCGTTTGAAAAATGGACGAATAAAGCTCTCGATACAGGTCATTTGCTCTTTAAATGTGTAGAAGTGTAGACAAATAATAGAACATTATATATTGGATATGACCAATATCTTGTTGAAAAATTGAAATTCAATAAAGTGCTGTTGCTTTTTAATAATTATGCTCAATAAACATGTAATAGTTCCTGATTCCATTCCATGCTTCCTAGAACCTTCAAGAATGGCCCATTCCATTAATCTTTGTCTATTGCATCTTATATACCAATAATAATTTCAGATAGAGATCTATGGAAATTTTCTATAACTCTTCCAGGCTTGGACTCTTAAAATCATCCAGCACCTAAGTCACGTAGGGGCATCAGGTTGATATCTTTCCATGAGATTTCAATAAATTCATCTGTTTTTTTTGGGATAATTTACCTCATTGGCAAAACAAAATTTCCACTAGAACCTTTCAAATACACATAAACCCTTCACTAGTCCACTAAATTTTAAAAACTTTTCACTAGTCTATAAAGAGTAAATTAAATTATTTTAAATGTAATCGGCGACATCATATATTAATTAGTAATATTTTTAACAAGATGTACGTTCTGTAAGTAGAGCAGGAATACTCTGAATACAGGTGTAAATGTGTATTAAATTTGATTGATAGTTATAAGCACAACCAGATATCTAGCTGAGAATACAGGTCATAAATTTAATGGTAAAATAATTTTTTATTACCAGGTTACAATGCTCAATAATATTCATGGCATTGTGTTTTGTAGATAGATAAGGGTGAACATTTTATGAGCGAACCATTTTGGTCAATGTTGGTACTCCGTTGTTCAAGAAGTTTGAGTGCTTCCGCTAGGTGTCAGGGTATGTACAATCAGGCTACCCTAAAAGCACAAGTGTGGGGATGAGTCATGAGTGTGCAACGTACGATGATGTTTTCAGAAAAGTACCCGCGCCAACCCCCTCGGCGTAGCCCGACCAATTCTGGCTACGCGCACAGAAATTTTGGCCCATCTGTACATGAGGCAGTATAGAATAAATACCACACTGTTGACTGTATGTATAGATTTGGGCATGTAACGCTCGCTTATTTCTGAATAAGAATAAGAATATTTATTAGCAATTAAATATATGTTGAGTCATAAATAAAATATGTTAGGAATTTATAATTGTTTCATTCGAACAGATATACAGTCCACCAGAAAACAACTTTTGACACTTCTTCCTCTCCCAAAAATTCATAGTAAGCTAAAGAATTATCTTGAATCTAAAATAAATGTGTCAAATTTGACACATTATTTACGAATATGGACCGGTCAAATAAGCTCAGCAGAATGAGCTGAGGCTATAATGCGTAGAACTGAGTTCAATGTTAACAGAGACTTGAATTTTGGCAGATATTTATTTATTCATTCCTTACAAGAAACACTATCAAGTAAAGATACAACAGGCACAGCCCACTACTGCTTTCTTTACAAATTTTCTAAAAAATACAAATTTTAGGTTATATTCATGTTAAACTAGAAATTTCACTTTGAAGTACAATCTCTCTTGGCTCCCCTTTAAAATTATTGATTATTCATCTTGGGGGGGGGGGGGGTTTGACTATATGGAGTTGGAGTTTTTAGCCTAAAATCTGGAACATAAACTCAGAGATGATTGAATTTAAATTCAGAGGTACTTTTAGATATGTCTAAGCTTTCAATATTTAGAATAAGCTGGGATATTTAGAATTTTGGACCAAGAAAGTTGTTGACAGTCTTATTCACTTCTTCTCCATTACAGTATCGTCGCCTCTACTTTTGTTTATGTTCTTCATAATTATTATTAATCTCTCATTTCCTGCTTTCTCTTTCATATTTTTAGTAATTCATCTTTTGTCTTATTCTGATTGGCATCATTTCCTGTATCTATTTATTCATTTACCCATTTTTTATCCTAGAGTTTCTTCATTTCGTGCACAAATGAAACAAGCATAGTTCCTGAAACACAGAATTTCATGAAAAATACTGTAATAGGAAAAAATACGTTAGTAAACAGTAAGTTATAACAGGAATCTTTCTTTTTATATAATTTATTCAAAACACCAGAACTATTTAATTTCACCTTCTGATTAGATATTTCTTAATTTATTACAAGAACCACTATCAAGGCACAGCCCACTACTGCTTTCTTTACAAATTTTCATCTAAAAAATTCAAACTTTAGGCGAAATCTAAGTTGAACTAGAAATATTTCACTTTGAAGTTCTATTACTAGAATAGATTTTTTTCATCTCCTGCTTCTTCTTCTTCTTCTTCGTATTCTCCTCCTCCTACTCCTCCTCCTCCACCTCCTCCTCCACCTCCTCCTTCTCCTCCTCCTCCTCCTCCTCCTCCTCCTCCTCCTCCTCCTCCTCCTCCTCTTCCTCCTCCTTTTCCTCTACTTCTTCTACTTCATATGCAGCTTCACCGTACATCCAATCGTTTGACTGACTAATCTGAGTACCTCCTCTAATAAAGGGAATGTATCCCCTCAAATGTTTCAATAACAATAAAAAAACGACATTTGTGTCTTTCGTGGGAGGGAGGATTTTTTAGTATCCCAGAAAAATTTCAGAAATATTTTCTTCGTAGATATCTCCCCCTAAAAAATGTTTGGGCTCGCCCCTGTGTGATCAGGATGTCAACGAAAATACTATACAGAGATCAATGAGACTATACTCTATACTATATATACAGAGATCTATGAATACTAGACAGAGATATCAAATACAGAAAACTCAATGTAAAAATTTAAAAAAGTTCTCTAGCAAATCCTTTGGAAGGGATTCAGGTTTTTCTTCAATTTTCCAAAGCGACTTTACAACTTAATTCGCTATACACTTCTGTTTCTTCTCGAAGTGATCTTTGATTATAATTAATTATACTCAACATACTTCATACTTCCTTGATCTAAAAACTCAGAGTAAGCTGCAAGATTAGGTGTCCATTCATACTATGCGTCCGAAGTGTTTTCTCATATCATGCGCATGTAATTCTCCTTCTAGTTGGAATACAGAGTTGGAATAATAATATTATTATCCATGTGTAGAGAGGAATTGTATAAAGTGAACAACGTTCTTGTAAATCTTGGCGGAAAACAATAGCCCGAAAATTTTGTTAGCATCTTAGAGTAAGCCGTTTATCACTAGTGAGAGCGTTGGTGTGAGTTCGCGACCAGTGTACAGTTTGTAGCCGAGCTGAGAGAGCAACATTTCGTATTTAACTCTCGCTATGGGCACGTGCTTCTACTACCACTGCATTACGGCATACAACTTGCGGGAGACGTGAAATATTATTATTATTATGGAAAAGGGAAAATAGGAAAAGAAAAGTAGAAGGAAAAGGAAGATGAAGGAAGAGGAGGAGGAGGAGGAGAAGGTGGAAGAGGAGGAGGAAAAGGAAGGAAAATAAGAAGGGGAGAAGGAAGAGGAAGAAAAAAGGATGTGGTGGAGGAAGAGAAAGAAGAGAAGAAGGAAGAGGAAGAGGAGGAGGAGGAGAAAAATAAGGTGGAGGAGGAGGAGAAGGATGGGGAGGGGAAGTGGGAAGGAGGAGAAGGAGGAGGAGAAGGAGGAGGAGGGAGAGGAGGAGGAGGAAGAAGAGGAAGAGGAGGAAGAAGAGGAAGAGGAGGAAGAGGAGGAAGAAGAGGAGGAGGAGGAGGAGGAGGAGGAGGAGGAGTAGGAGGAGGTGTAGGAGGAGGAGTAGGAGGAGAAAAAGGAGGAGGAGGTTTAGGAGGAGGAGGAGCAGGAGGAGGAGGAGTAGGAGGAGAAAAAGGAGGAGAAGGTGGAAGAGGAGGAGTTGGAGGAGGAGGAGGTGGAGGAGGAGGAGGGGGAGTAGGAGGAGGAGGAGAAGGAGACGAACAAGAAGAAGAATAAAAAAGATGAAGGAAAAGAAGTTAAGGGAGAAGAAGACGGAGAAGGAGAAGAAAAAGAAAAGAGAGGAAGAAGTAAAAGAAGGAGAATAAGGAAGAAGAAGAAGAAGGAGGAGGAGAAGAAGAAGGAAAAATATGACGAAGGTGAAGAAAATGAGGGCGAAGAAGACGTAGAAGAAGAAGAAGAAGAAGAAGAAAAAATAAGAGGAAAAAGGAAGAAAAAAGAGGAAAATTAAAAAGAAGAAGGTGAAAAAAGAAAGAAAAGAAAACAAAGAAGAAAAAGAAGAAGGAGAAGACGACAGAGAAGAAGAAAAAAATGAAGGAGAAGAAGAATAAGATGTAGGAGGAAAAGAAAAAGGAAGAAACGAAGGAAAAGAAGAGGAGGGAGAAGTAGACGGAGAAGGAGGAGGAGGAGGAGGAGGAGGAGGAGGAGGAGGAGGAGGAGGAGGAGGTGGAGGAGGAGGAGGAGGAGGAGGAGGAGGAGGAGGAGGAGGAGGAGGAGGAGGAGATGAAAAAAGGAGGTGAAGATGACGAAAAGAAAAAGGAGGACGAGAATATAACAAAAGAGGGGTAGACGATGAAAAAGAAAAAGAAGAACAAGTAGTAGACGAAGACTATGATGATGAAGAAGAAGACAGACAATGTTGATGAGAAATATGAGGGGGCGGTGAATTCGGATAAGCATGAGGAGGGGGTAGTCAAAAGGGAAAGAAAGAGGAGGATGAGGAGGAAGAAAAGATGGAAAGTTATTGCCATGAAGAGAAAGCTCGAGGTGGAAACGTGACCTAGTTATTTGCATGACTACTAGACATAACCTTGCATTATAGTGTGATGCGCCCTACCAAAGTCTGGCAAAATATAATTTTGTTGGGGGCAATGGACCCCTTCTGCTCCTCCCCCACTCAAAACCAAAAGTACTATCACCCAAAAAGTGAAAACGTCTCGCATTGTACACTCTTACCGCACCCTCTTACATTACTCATCCAAGCTTACCATGGTTGGTCTGTCTACACCAAAGTATATATTATTATTTATTTGTGCTATAATCTGTTTCTATAATCTATAGTTGAATAATACTGACAAAGTTTATTAAGCTTGCAATAAAATGTTGATCATACGTTTAAAAAATATTTTTGACTGCAACATTAAGCAGATCTTCAAAACCATATTTTGTTTTTATATTGTTTTCAATGCCTGGATTTCTTGTTCCATGACGAACTGTGTTGTTAATATTAACTTTTTAAGTGAATTCAACGACTTGCAGTCAAATTTTCATCAAGAATAATTAGAATTTACTTACTCTGTAGGCCGAATTTCTATCGAATTTCGCCGACCATATCATTCAAACTGGATACACTTTTACTGACATCACTACCAAGTTACACATTCTACATATAAAATCTAAAGGACACGTACTCAACACCTTGGAACAATTTGAAATATACAAACACACCACACACAATAAACAAAACATCCTCAACGAACAACTAAATTTTAAATCACACAAACCTTTTTATCACATTCTACAAAAACCACAATTCTTCTAAACAGCAAAACCAACATCTAGAATGCTTTGATGATGAGATTCAATACCTCAAAAACGTTCGGCCTACAAAGTAAGTAAATTCTACTTATTCTTAATGAAATTTGACTGCAAGTCGTTGAATTCACTTAAAAAGTTAATATTTCCAATGATCTCTCAGACACTCATTCTCTATCATTTTCTCTCTTTCCCATTCTCTTTCTTCCTCACTCAAACCCTCTCCCGATCCTCTCTCGATCTTCCTCGCTCACTCCTTCATACACTCTCACACTCACTTCTTGCTGCAGTTTT
The DNA here is from genome assembly GCA_948455865.1 of Conomelus anceps. Taxonomy (NCBI): domain Eukaryota; kingdom Metazoa; phylum Arthropoda; class Insecta; order Hemiptera; family Delphacidae; genus Conomelus; species Conomelus anceps. The sequence goes on along the minus strand of OX418225.1, from coordinate 36,901,871 downwards.
ATTTGTCCGAACTTTTCAAAATGTCATTGCGTACTGTAACTTACTGGTGTTTTCTCAAGTGGCTGGTACGATGTAGCACGTAATACCACTGTTAATCTTAGATATGGTTTAGTAGCGTAAGTTTACGCTATAAATTCCATAATTAAAACAATAATAATGTGGTTTTCAACCCTTTCTTCCAAAATATCTCGAAGATATCTCTGAAGATATTTTTAGACATTTCTGTCAAACCATAATGCTGAATAGCCGTGTCAATTTATTACAGTAGGCAAATGTCACATACCTTTAATTTAATAAAATTACAAAAAATCATCCCCCACTCACTAAAAAATATTTTTTTTGGAGACTGCAGTTAAGGAGTTTAAGACAAGTCAGATCAACAATTATTCTCTTATATACTAGTTACCATAATTACTATATCAATATTAGTTGAGGTAAGGCTTAATTTTGATGAAATATGAATTATTACCGTATTAGAACCAGCTAGACTAGCATAAGGAATAGCCTACTATCAATCAACCATAAACTGTAAATACTGCAGGGGTGCCCACAGGGGGGGGCTATGACGCAGACTGCGTCATTGAAATTCTTGGGGGGGGGGTTCCAAAAAACGTTTTGGGGGGGGGTTGTAAAGTTGATTGAAACCGTGTTTAACGTGACAACATTAAAAAATATACTAAGAAGTCACCAGATAGAATGTCAATTAATGAAAATATATTTATAATTATTATTATTATTATTATACAATTGAATATGAATTAGCTAAAATAATAATGTTTAGGATTTGTGCAGGAACTTGTGCAGATGTACTTGAGTCTATTTCTAACGAAGAAATAATTGAAAGGTTTTCTGTTTCCTCATCCCAAAAACTTCTATGTGGGGTTTAGAGAGATAGATTTAACAATAGATTTTAGAGGGAAGTGATAGCCGCGAGCCGTAGCAGGTATCTGTTCAATCAGATAGATAAGCTGCGTTCTCGTAGGTCCTGTTTGTAACGGTGACCGATTAGATTGGCCAGCAAAAAAGACAATGTTCTCTGCTGAAAATCACTTCCCGGTGGTTCGGAACCCACCTAAAACTGTAGGTCCAACTCATCAATCACCATCATCCAACTCAGTACCCACGCACAGGTCTCAGACCCATGTGGGCTTCATCCTCAAAAAAAAAAAAAAAAAAAAAAAAAAAACAGAAGGTGCCTAGCTAACTTGTAGATGGTCACAGTCTACAAATTTAAAATGTTTGTCTTCAAACTGTTGATGTTTTTCATGTATTTTACGATAACTACTTACTAATAAGTAAGAACTGCTTTTGAAAAACTTACTAAATACTAAAAATTCAGTAATTTTTCATAACTATGTCTTTATTTTGTTTTTGAAAGACACTTCTTTCGATTGTGTGTTGTAAATAACTATACATGAAATGTGTGCCTTTTATGTACTTCATCCATACATAAATTCTCCCAAGATACTACACTAAGTAAATAACCTGTTGTTTAACTACTGTCCAATAAATGTCTTAGTATTTTGAATTTTTGTCTTTTACAAATGAAGTTATTAACTCATTGTTTTCACTTCCTTTAAATGAACAACTTTGTAGAATTATTTAACCTTAATGTAATTGGGACACCGAACATAAACTTATAGGTATTTCATTTTTATTGAACATTTATGTATTTGTAATAATATTTTATTGTTTAAAAACCATTTAGGTTCAAATTCTTATTTAGCTATTTTGCAATTAAGTTCATTGAGCAGAAGTTCATAAATTCATTTCATTGATATTTCTTTTTTACCTTTACAAAAAAATGTTAGCTATGTAAAGAATCTCAAGAAATATACGGTACATACATTTTGTATATTATCGACTGGGTTTGAATTTTTTCAATAGTTTTATAAATCTTCTTTTAGTTTTAGAAAGAATACGGGGGGCTCTTTTCGCATTTTGGGGGGGGGCTAATTTATGGGGGGAGGGGGGATTGGTGCTTACTTTAGGGGGGGGGGGTGCGTCATGAGGCTTAGGGGGGGTGGGCACCCCTGTCAAAACTGACACTGTATTTCAGTAAAAGTGAGTGTAAATCACATTTAATTGAAATACAGTGTTAGTTTTGATATTAGATCGAATTTCTTATCAATTACTATGTATTTCAGTAAAAGTGAGTGTAAATCACATATTTAATTGGAATACAGTGTTAGTTTTGATATTAGATAGAATCTCTTATCAATCACTTCCCGGTGGTTCGGAACCCACCTAAAACTGTAGGTCCAACTCAACAATCTCCATCATCCAATTCATTACCCATGCAAAGGTCTCAGACCTATGTGGGCTTCATCCTCCAAAAAAATACATTGTTAGTTTTGATATTAGATAGAATTTCTTATCAACTACATAAAATATTTGGCACCGACTTCAAAAGATTACTTGTATGAAATTTAAAATTTTCTCAGTTTAAAGTAAATACTTTATTTTAAACTTTTTAGTACGTGAGTATTTAATCATTTCACTGAAGTCGGTTTCTTTTTTTGTTTTAAAATATGTTTTTTAGTATGTGCCGTGAAAATGGTATTAGACTTAAATGGGAAAAATGTGAAGTACTGAAATCTGAAATTACTTATTTAGGGTTTAAAATTGACAAAGATTGCATACATAAAACTGATGATAAGATTGCAGTTGTTAAGAATGCAAAACGTCCTACAAATGTATCAGAGTTGAAATCTTTTCTAGGGTTTGTTACATATTACTCAAGGTTTATACAGGGCATGGCTAATTCTCTCTCACCTTTATACAACTTACTCAGGAAAAATGTTGTTTTTTCGTGGTCACAAGAGTGTGAAACTGCATTTGAAACAATTAAGAAAGATATTGAAACAAAACTTACTCTTGCGGATTTTGATGTCACTAAACCTATAATTGTTGCTACTGATGCTAGTAAATATGCTATTGGTGCGGTTCTTTCATGTTTAGATGAAAAAGGTGTGGAAAGGCCCATAATTTTTGCTAGTAGATGTCTCACTGCAGCTGAGCGAAATTATTCCCAGATAGACAAGGAAGCATTGTCAATTTATTGGGGAGTTAAGAAATTTTTCAATTACTTGTTTGGTCGTCATTTTACTTTACTGACTGACCACAAACCATTACAAAGCATCTTAAATGCTCATGCTGCTACTCCATCCATCAGTGCTACACGTTTATTACATTACTAGCTATTGTGCCCGTCCTTCGTACGGATTATGTTTAGAAATAAGACTAAATATGTTTCGACTTTTTTGATAGCAACGATCATGAAGATGTTAGCAGCTTAGGCCCCGTTCAGACAATACAGTTTTTTTGCGGTACGGTTTTTTTACTGTACGGCGTCAACTGTACTGTGATGTACGCACGGTCCGGCTTTGCTGCTTATTGCTGTGCTCTCCTCCTTCTTCCATTGCGCTTCCAGTTCAGTTTTATTTATTCCAGTCCAGGATTTTTTTTATTTGTGTAAGATTTTTTTAAATAAGTTTCTTACTGAAGGTTTCTCTTAAATTTTGATCAAAGTACACAAATTCTGGTTTCAATATTCCACACATTTTTCTCTCTTTATTTCTCTTTTTACCCACAAGGCGGGTCTCTCATATATTAAAGAAATTAAATTTTCGCAATTAATATCTTCCACTTCTGGACACTGGAATTCACTAATAAGAAGATCAATGCTGAAGAATATCAATGAAGAAGATCATTGCTGACGATCTGAAGACTGCTTCTTGCATAATAAGCGTATCGTTTGAACATATCCATTACCGGTACAATACATGTGCCACCGGATACGGATAGTTATTTTGCGGTACAGCTGATTTTAGCGATACAGTTTTCGAAGACAAAACCGAATGTAGAAATCGGCTACAACAGCTTTTTTACTGGATCCAGTTGAAACAGTATTGTGTGAACATACAATATGAAATGTACATGCAAACGAAAGCACTGCAAAATAACTGATACAGCAAATTTACTGTACCGCACAAAAACTGTATTGTGTGAACGGGCCCTTAGTAAACAACTAAGTAACGTAAACAATTCAGTAACAGGTATCCGAGAGAATATTTTTTGAGAACAGCTGATTGATATATCATGATAAATTACGGGATTTTTTCTTACATGGTAATAATAGTGCTACCTGGCGAATTCCCAAGGCACAAACCGCACCTTCCTAAAATGTTAATTTTTGTTTTGATAAATTCAAATTGGAAAATTTTGTTTTTTTCAACAAAGAAATAATTGATAAAACATAAGATGAGCTTTGATTCACCAGACATATGTTTCCTAAAATACTGCAATGCTCCGACTACACAAGTCTGCAGACAGCGTAAATAACGCCGCGAAGGGCCCACCATTTATATTTGAGAACAGCTGATTGATATATCATGATAAATTACGTGATTTGTTCTTATTCTTATGTGGTAATAAAACTTGGAAGAAATGTATCCAAAATCGCACAATACTTGGTTTTTAAACGTTTATTATTCTGTTGAAAAAAAAGTGAATTTAGTTTTTTATAGCTAAAGACATTGTCAATAATGTTTTCAATACTGTTCAATAACTAAAATCCCGATCGATGCTCTCGTTTTTGAGGAGAAGGCCACGTAAAATGTATCCAAAATCGCACAGTACTTGGTTTTTAAACGTTTATTACTCTGTTAAAAAAAAAGTTAATTTAGTTTTTTATAGCTAAAGACATTGTCAATAATGTTTTCAATACTGTTCAATAACTAAAATCCCGATCGATGCTCTCGTTTTTGAGGAGAAGGCCGCGAAAAATACCTTTGCGGCCGTGACAGACAGACAGACAGACAGACAGACAGACAGACAGACAGACAGACAGACAGACAGAAAGTGAGATAAGACTATTTTCGGCTTATTTAAAGTATAAAACGTAAAAATAACCAAAAAATATACAATTCTGATAAATGTACAGACAAAACTCTAATTTTATTTATATAGATTCATTATTTTTACAAGGTTTTGATTACACCATACAATACCGTAAGACCACTGAACATAATATGAATGCTGATTTTTGCTCAAGATTTCCTATGGAAATGGTTATAATGACAATACTATTGATGAGGTTCAAATTGTACAAATGAATCAAATTAATATTTTACCGGTTACAAGGGAACAAATAGCTCATGAAACTAGAAAAGATCCAGATATGTGTAAATTACTTCGACAAATTTTAGGTACTGAAAATGGTGAAAATACAAACAATATTGCTGAATATTCAGTTGAACAAGGTTGTATTATGAAAGGCTTACGAGTTATGATTCCAAAATCTTTACAATCTAAAGTACTTGAGGAACTACACCAAGGACACTTAGGAATTGTAAAAATGAAAGGCCTTGCACGAAGTTATGTCTATTGGCCAAATATTGATTCTGATATTGAGCTTGTTACAAAGAATTGTATACATTGTGTGCGTCATTCTAGACAACAGTCTAATGTGAATTTACATCCATGGCAATTTCCTTCAGGACCATGGCAAAGATTACATATAGATTTTGCTAATCCTTCTCCAGGATTATGGCTGTTAATAATTGTTGATAGTTACAGTAAGTGGGTTGAAACTTACATAATGAAAACTCTTTCAAGCAAAGAAACAGTTGAATATTTGCGTGAATGTTTTGCTAGATTTGGTTTACCAGTTACACTAGTATCAGATAATGGTACTCAGTTTACCTCTAGTGAATTTCAAACCTTTTGTACTAATAATGGTATAAAGCATATTACCAGTGCTCCTTTCTTTCCTGCATCCAATGGTCAGGCAGAACGTTTTGTACAAACTGTGAAGTCAGGATTAATTAAATGTTGCGAAGGTATGATTGTAAATTCTACTTTACGGTTCAAATTAAATAATTTTTTAATGAACTACAGAAAAGCACCACATGCTACTACTGGTGAAAGTCCATGTAATTTACTCATGAAAATAAATATTCGAACTAGACTAGATTTGATGCTACCCAATATTACTGACAAAGTGTTAGATACTCAAAGAAAGGAAATGCAAAAACAGACAATTAAAGATAAATGTTTCAATATCAATGATAGAGTTATGTACCGAATTTACAATAATAAGGGTAAATGGAATACAGGTATTGTAGCTGATAAAATTGGTTCTTCTATGTACAATATCATTACTGATGATAATCTTTCTATTAGGAGACATGCTAATCAAATGAAGGATTGTAAAATTAATTTAAAGGATTTTTCAACTGATATACCTAATGTTCATTATGATACTGATGTAATTGTGCCTAAATCAACAGTACTTTCTGAACAATCGAAAGCTATTACAAGCAATGATGTTGATGATTCTACTTTCTTTTCTAATTCTTTCAAGAATGTTTTACATTCAACGCCAGTTTCTACAAAATTACCGATTGTGACAGATACTATTTACCATACGCCACAGGCTAGACCTGTTAGGTTCAGAAAACCTCCTGAAAGGTATTCACCCTAGGTTTCATTACGGGGGGAGGTGTCATATATCCTTGTACAACATGAATTTTAGTTTTATTTTATGCAGTTGGCAAGACTGTGCCACACCAGAGAGACAATGCCTACTGTACTATGTCTCTATTGTCGATTGAATTTTCATGATGTAATGAGTTTACTTACCGTACGCTATTCGTTCTTTTAATAAAATGTATTTCATCAATTACAATGAGTTTGTGATTACTTCTACCACCTACGTTACAGAATTGAATACTATAAAATACATAGCACAACAGAATGGTTACAAACACACACTAATAGACAAACTACTGCACAGAATATCAACAAAACCAATCACTCACACCAGCAACAAACAGAATGACAACCCCCATACATTCATCACACTTACCTACCTCAACAAAAAAAACTCATAAAATAGCAGCTTCATTCAGGAAACTCATAAAATAGCTTACAGAACAAATAATTCACTCAAAAAACACCTGCATTTTCAGACAACATCTCAAAACAAGTACAACAGATCTGGAATTTACAAATTGAAATGTGATGACTGCAACAAGTTCTATATAGGACAAACTGGCAAGACATTCACCACTAGATTCAAAGAACACACAAGAGCCATCTCACACCCAAACACACATTCCACTTTTGCTGAACCATCATTTCAACAGGCCACAGTTATACAGACATTGACACTAATTTAGACACACTACACTTCACTCACAAAAGCCATAAACTCAATGTTTTAGAACAATATGAGATTTACAAACATGCAAAGCAGGAACCTGACAACATTTAAAATGATCAACTTAACTTCTTCTCACACACTCTATTTGACAAAATAATCCCAATTTCAAACCTCCCGCCTACTCATCCCCCCACCCCAGCACCATTCCAACATACATAACCCTCAAACTCATACCTTAAGTCAGTGTACTGTGGGTTGTCTGACGATGCTCTAGACAACAGAGCGAAACGGCCGTCACGCCATAACGTGAGTTAATTTCCATTTAAAAGTGGTTTTTTTAAGTTTATATTACATATTAGTGGAAACAAGATGGATCTTCAACATCATAAATAAAATTACTTCCAATTCAATGACGAATATACTACAGCCATCCTGCCGACCTCCCTATGTGATCACCCATTTCTAGCATAATGGTCGAAATGTGTCTCCAACACTAAGAGAAAATCCAAATATTAAAAAATAATTTAATTTCTGTGGAATAATTTAATATAAGAGTCCTTCACCAAAATTTTTGATTGCCGGCCGCCACTGCAGTGCTCAGTGAGTAAAATATTTTAATTTTCTACTCAAATATTTGACTTCATAGTCGTGCAATTATTCATAAAGTCAAATACTGTAATTATTATTAGTAATACGCGCAGTTCGTCATGTATACCATATTTCAAGATTTCAAAACCAGTAAATGTTACCAGTGTCATTTTTTGGAGGATGAAGCCCACATAGGTCTGAGACCTGTGTGTGGGTAATGAGTTGAATGATGATGATGATGATTGATGAGCTGGACCTACAGTTTTAGAATAGAATGACTTTTTTATTTGTTGACGTGGCGAAGTTTGGACAGTTATGTCCAATCTACCACTTAACCAGTTTTCGGTGGGTTCAGAACCACCGGGAAGTGATTTTACAGCAGAGAACAGTGTCTTTTTTGCTGGCCGATCTAATCGGTCACCCTTACAAAGAGTGCCCAGTAGAACGCAGCTTATCCCTATCTGATTGAACAGATACCTGCTTCGGCTCACGGCTATCACTTCCCTGTCGTCTGGTCTATTAAAATTCAAAGATGTTGAAGAATTTGAATAGACCAATCAGACTCCACCAGTAACATTTACCAGTAAATGAGAAGGCTCCCATAAACTCAACCAATTAACTACTTTTCAACCTGATTTTACAAATTGTTTTGGGGGGGGGGGGCTTGAAAACGCTTTTGGCACAAAATGGACAATCAAGAAGTGGAAGGGCGACGACTGTATTACTAGTAACAATACTATTTGATCTAAAACTGTTATTTTTCTAAGAAAAATTTTGAAAATCCAAAAATATATAGTTTTAAAAAGTACAATAATTATTATAGTAACTATAACTGTTATAATACTGTAATAACTGTAAATACTAATAACTGTTATTGTCGATTAGGACAATATTGTCGATTTGAGAGCGTTAATATGGTAACATCAGCTGATGAACCGGGTCCACTTTGATTCGGTTTCCTGTAAACAAAAACAGTCCCAGTAATACCAACTAGAACCACATGACAATCAAGTTGGCATTGCTACCAGTTACCGGCTTTCATAATCAGCTGACTGCCTCCATTTTCTTCAACGTCATCATCAAACCTCAAACCTTCATCAGTTGATGTCTAGCACTGATAGAGAGAAGAGCTGTTTTGTGCTCCAGTAGATTTTTCAACACACATCACTGGAATGTTACCTTAAATTTGCTATTTAAACAGTGCCTACTGATTAAATACTGAAGTGCTCAAATGATTTAGTGATGAATAAATGGAAAATCAATTCTGGATATCTTTCACAAGGTAAGCAGTTTCATATCAATTTTTGCAATTTAGTCTATTTTAAGACACCCTTAAATACCATAGTTTCTTAATTGCATAGCTTTGCTCCATTATTTTGAAGTGAGAAATAACTAAAATGAAATGGCTAAAATTTAACCTAAAAAGTTCATCATCACTAACTCTTTGAAATCTGTCTAGTCATTTTCAGTTACCAACTCTAATTCAATAACTATGTTTCAATACTCGGGTAGGGTAAACTCTACTAGTTTTCCCCTTTATTAACTTATTTCAAAGCCAAGCTAAGAAACTATTTAATAACTACAGTTTTTAATATAAAAACCAAGAAAGAATTGTTATTCATTTTTAGGTAGACTTCTCGCTATTCATTATTATACATTGACCTTGACTACGGTACCAATTTATTTTATAGATCATTAGAATTTATAAATTTTATTGGGACATTCTCAGTGAACATGCATTTTCTCATTTTGTTAGTTTTAATCTACCAATGCTGCTTGATTTCAAATTTCTCATGAATTTATTTTTATTATTGCTTCTATTTTCCCTTGGACATTATTTTCCAGACAGTGTGCTTCAAAAGTCAATCTTAAAACTATCCATCAATTGAAACGTCCTTCAAAAATCAAAAGCAGAGAATTTAAATTGTTTTTGACTGAAAAAAGAAATAATTCATTGTTTGAAAAATAAATTCAGAACTGGTCGTCACCTACATTATAATTATTATAAATTGATAGTGATATTATATAATCAAATTAAAATTAGTTATCACACTAGTAGCCTCTTAGTGGAATTTCAATGAGCTTTTATATCATGATGATCATCCAAGTAACTAGTAACTATATTGATAAACCTCTTATTAGAACTTGTATGCATACTGGGCTAATTTAATTTTATGATTTCAAGAAATGTTTCTTACAAGCCAGCAGCTACCATACTGATTTGAACCATGATCTACCAATAATTGATTCAAACTATTCCAATCCTTATAGATAATTAATCCATATTCTTTTCAATGAGAAAATGTTTTTCATTCTCATTTAATTATTATCTTTAATCTCTGTCCTTTTGCTCAAACTCCACTTACTCACTACTCAAATATATACACATCCCACTTGCAATTTGACATGTTCAGTGACTATAGATAGGCCTACTGTACTAATCCAACATTTTCTCAAAATTATATTGCTGCAACCCAAATTGACCAATTTCTTTGATTATTTCACAATTATTTTTAGGATATTATAAAATTGGGTTCCACTATTTGACGTCGTTTCAGGAATTGCTGAATATAGTTAGCAAGATTATTAACTTGAAGCTAGTTTGTAAAATATTTTTTCAAGTTTGGTTTCTCAGTCGTTTAGTAAATTATTCAGTAGCTATTGATTCATTAGCGGCCCTAAGGCTTGTTTCACACACACCCGGCAGTCGGGTAACTGGTGTTGTTTGCCCAGCTGTACGAACATTGCATTATATGGGACTATGTAATCATACCGGATAAACAATAATGGTTACCTAACTGCTGGGTATGTGTGAAACAAGCCTTAGGGCCTCTAATGAATCAATAGCTTTTGAATGATTTTCTAAACGACTAAGAAACCAGACATGAACCATATATTAAATTGATCATGATGTTATTTCCATGCCAGTGAATCGAAATGACTCATTCCAAATTCAATTCCATTGGATCACCAATTAATTCTAATATAATTATACTAATGATAGTCTTATTGGGATTGAATAGGAAATTTTAATTCATTCCAAGTATCCTCCAACATTATTCTCAAGGGCAGAGATTGTTCATTGATATACTTGATGAATGAAGTGGCTGTTTTACCCTATCAAAATTTCAATATAATTATTGTTGGAGCCGTATTGATACTGGTTTATTTTGTATGGCTTTCCATTTTTAAGAACAAGTATTTCTGAGTTTTCAACTATATCCAGCAAAACATATGATGCAGTATCAGTATATTAGGACACATTGTTTAATGCTCAAGATACTTGATCTTAATCAACATCATCACTTCAAACACATTCTATAGTCAATTGAATATTGCCAGCACATATCAATTTCCAATCAACTTTACAAACTTTTATCAATGTAACACCACCACATATTTTGATATAATTGAAGCAATCAACACACCTTCAAATTTGTAATAGCTTAACTGAACTATTTTTTTTTTCAACAGGATGACTGATCAGTTCAACCTACTTCAAGAAGGAGATATGAAAAGACTCAACTTCACGGTAACCTCTTCAGTAGGTCAAGATGGTGGAGTACAAACTGGCAAGGACGTGAAACTGGAGATTTGGTATTATGTATCTTGCTTTTATAGTCAGTTAGGTTAGAAGTTTCCCACCATTCTCCTGCATATGCTAGGAGGTTTACAGTTGTTAGTCAAGTACCACACTCTTCAACCATGCTCTTGGATTGTGCCACAAAGTCATATTTGTGGCTTCGATGGCAGGGTCTGCATCTGAGAGTCCATGTCTCTCTTGTAGAGTTCATGACCGCAGTTGTCAGATAACGCTGCTATACGTCCGTCTTATGATGGAGTGGTACTGTTTATTGTAGCTGGTGGGATGTGTTATGAGGCTAACAATCGTGAATGGAGATTTGTTGGGTTGTAGGGCATTTGCAGTTGTTAATCATGTATCACACTTTCTATCCGGGCTCTTGATTTGTGCCATGACATAATCTTATCGCGCTTGATGGTTTTTTGGCTGGGTTCAGTGGCTCTCACGGATGCTTCGAGAGTCTCTCTCCTCGCTAAGGCCTTGTGACTACTTGTTAGTTCCACAAGGAGAACAGGGTGCACTGCTCAGTCGCCACAACCATTTTATTATGGTGTGGTACATTTCATTGCAGCTGGTGGGTTGATATAAGGCTAACAAATGTAAATAGGGATTTGCTGTTAGGTCCCTGTCAGGATTCTCATGTCACATTCATTGTGCATGGACTGTGTTACCCTGTGATCAAGAGATGTCGGTTGCCAGGTGAAAACCCTGGAGTAATGATGTCTCCGACATATGTTGAGTGCAGGTGTTAGCACCTTTATGTTTGGTAATTGTGATAAGAGATTAGATTAGACATTGATTATGCAAAAATTGTGGGAGTGGCTCTCACTTTAGCTTCGGCTACTGGCTTTGTGCTTAGAGCTTATGCTGTATTTACTGTTGCCAGTGAAAATGCCATAATCTCCAACACACTGAGAATAGAGTTCACTAAATCAAATCATTTATATATCCTCCTCAACAAAAATAGAAACATAAAAATATAAAAAATACATCTGAATAATATAAAATAAAATTGCACTAAATCAACAAATATATAACTAGTTTATATGGTATTTATATACCAGTTTCAAAAGTACAAATCATGATTTGAAAGAATCAAAAAATTTTCTGGGGCTCTTATACACATGCTAGGAAGTGGAAATATGTGATACTATTTATCAATTGCTTAGAGGCGCTTGCCTACAGATGGTAGGAATGCAAATATTTGAAACTATTTATTGATAGATTATTGGCGCTTGCCTACAGATGTAGGAGTGCAAAAATATTTGATACTATTTATTGATAGATTATTGGCGCTTGCCTACAGATGTAGGAGTGCAAAAATATTTGATACTATCTATTGATAGATTATTGGCGCTTGCCTACAGACGTAGGGGTGCAAAAATATTTGATACTATTTATTGATAGACTATTGGCGCTTGCCTACAGACGTAGGAGTGCAAAAGTATTTGATACTATTTATTGATAGATTATTGGCGCTTGCCTACAGATGTAGGAGTGCAAAAATATTTGATACTATTTATTGAAATATTATTGGCGCTTGCCTACAGACGTAGGGGTGCAAAGATATTTGATACTATTTATTGATAGACTATTGGCACTTGCCTACAGATGTAGGAGTGCAAAAGTATTTGATACTATTTATTGATAGATTATTGGCGCTTGCCTACAGATGTAGGAGTGCAAATATATTATACTATTTATTGATAGATTATTGGCGCTTGCCTACAGATGTAGGAGTGCAAAAATATTTGATACTATTTATTGATAGATTATTGGCGCTTGCCTACAGACATAGGGGTGCAAAAATATTTGATACTATTTATTGATAGATTATTGGCGCTTGCCTATAGATGTAGGAGTGCAAAAATATTTTATACTTTTTATTGATAGATTATTGGCACTTGCCTACAGATGTAGGAGTGCAAAATAATATATTATACTGTTTATTTATAGATTATTAGCGCTTGCCTACAGATGGTAGGAGTGCAAAAATATGTGATACCATATTTATTGATAGATTATTGGCTCTTGCCTATTCATGTACGGTGAATGTGATAAGAAATTAGATTAGACATTGATTATTCAAAATTTGGGGAAGTGGCTCTCACTTTAGCTTCAGCTACTGGCTTTGTGCTTAGAGTTTATGCCATTCTCTCTGGCAATGCTTTGGCAGTGAAAATGTCATAAGCTCTACCACACTGAGAATAGAGTTCACTTGGGTACATTCAAGCATGGAAGCAATAATTCAAGGGTAGTTTAAGGGTGCTGTCCTATACTTGCTAGGAAATGAAAATATGTGATACTATTTATTGATAGATTACTGGCGCTTGCCTACAGATGTAGGGGTGCAAAAATATTTGAAATCATTCATTGATAGATTATTGGCGCTTGCCTACTGATGTAGGGGTGCAAAAAATTTGATACTATTTATTGATAGATTTTTGGCGCTTGCCTGCAGATGGTAGGAGTGCAAATATGTGATACTATCTATTGTTAAATAAGGAATTTTCCCCATTTAATCACTCTTGCTCAAGTCTGTTTCAGCCACACTGTGTTGTTGTCATCACCACTTCTTCTCGGGTATTCTTCTCTAACAGATTCAACTCCATTCGTGCTACAGTCTTTTTTTAAGCTTCATCTACTAGGTAATTAACTGTTTTTCTTTTCTTGTAGAATCTATTCTAAATAACTGAAGAAATCACAATAGCCTTCATAGCTAAACAGATTCGGTTTCAGAGCAATTCAAATATCTAATCCAGTGCTGAGTTTCAAGCATTGCATTTTGAGATTTGTCCAGATATCTCAACGCAGTAATAATTGAATGTTTCCATGAGTGATGATTCTGAATCTCCATCAATAAATCAGATAATAAATCCAGCCAATCCGACTTAGCTTTTTTAAATGCTATCCAATTCTAAACTATTCTTGATTATTTGAATTAAAAATTAAATTATGTTGTTTTAAAATTATTTAGTGGACTTTATGCTTTGAAAATTTCTTTTATCTCTGATTGTTTTCTAGGATAGTTTGCCAGCAGAAGTGTTCATCTAGTTGCTATCAAAGAGGATGGAAACTCCAAAACTAAAACGGATAAGATATATAGTAGTACCGGTAGCTTACCTGAACAGAATTTTTGTTTGAAGCTTGGTATTTGATGATCCAGACAAACTGCTAGCTGGACAGTTACTTGAAAAAATATTATTGTTGAAAATGATAGAATAATATTCTTCAAAAGATTATATTGTTTTCATATTGATGCAGGAAATTTGATGAAAATTTCTGTAAACATGATTAGGCTACCAATACACAGTTTCAGTAGTTCGTTGGTATTATAAACCTTTTAATCAGAATTGAAATGCAATAATTTTTGTTTAATGTTGAAATAATAATTGTTTTTTGCTTTTCTACTGGTGGGGAAGGAATTATGCACAAATTCTGGAACGCAGATTTCAGGGTTATACCGGAACGTTTTTCTAAGTATGTCGGGAATTAAAAAAATATTTTTTAGCAACTTTTTATATTGTACTTGTAATTGGGCATGCATTTATGTTGTTACAATTCTTTGTTATATTGTGTTTTTCATGGCATTGATTTAAAAAACGTTATGTATTAATAATAGCAAAAAAATCATTTTCTATTTAAATTCAAACAATGAAAATATATATAGTTGATAAAGTTTCTATAGAGTACAAGTGACCTTTTCAGATTATTTCAAGTCTCAACTTTTGTAATTTTATCGATTGTGGCTATTGTAATTTGTGAATACTGTTTGTATTGACTAGTCTTAATACTTCAAGGCATGATTTTGAAACACAGTTTGTACAATCCACTACTAGGTAGGGCATGCAGTTCTCTGTTACTTCGTTTATTTGTTTTATTGTGTATTTCTTGTCATTGATTTTACCAGACACTTTGTAACAATCATTGTTAAAAAATGTCAGCTCCCACTTCAAACAATTGAAGATATATCTAGTTGATAATGATTTATAATTTCAAGTTTCAACTGCTGTAATTTTATCGATGGTGACTAATGTAATGTGAGAATACTGTTGGTATTGACTTGTCTTGTACTCCATGTGTGGAGTTTTCAAGGCTTAATCTTTAAAAAATTCAAATAATAATAAATAAAAATACAGGATGAAAAGGGCAGAAGAAGGAAGAAGCGAGAAAGGTGGGAGGTCTAGGCCACGGGCTTCTCCATCTTTCTTAGTATATTATATTGAATGATCAACATTTAATTTAATTTCCACTTTAAATAATATTTTATTGTTATATAGATAGGAAACATTGTTTTTTAAATGTTATGATTTATTCAAAATTATTTTCTCTTTTGTATGAATTTCATTTATAAAATCTTATACTGGGTTCTCTGCTGTACAAACCGATGGAGAATTTTGAGAGGCTCTTTTTGTCCATCTTGAATTACATCTGAAGTTTTGCTCTTCTGGTGTATTTTGATGATGTTCTCTTTTTGGTGTTTAGGGAGGGGGGTATTGTTTGCTGGAGGGGGGTATTGTTTGCGGTACTGGTTCTATTGTGTTGCTACGGTGTCAGTTTGTAGAATAGCTTTTGATGTCTATTTGTTGTATCAGAGGAGTACTGCAGAAAACCCAGCAAATGAGATTTATATTAAAATATATTCTTTTTAAAACAATTATTATTTATTAATAGAAAATGTGGTCAGGGGATACTGTTTGGTTGGCAGGACAGAGGTGATCTCTGAAGGTACCCCAGGGATTGCCTCTCAACTCCAACACTACTTCCCTCCGTTAATGGGTTGTAGTTAGGAGCAGTATTCACCTCGCGTGGCCCACAAGGCCCCTCCCGGAAGGGGGGCAAGTCAACCTTACGTCCTCGAATGGTGTTGATGCCACACCTCGTGTGGGCTGGGAAACGTACGTCCTGGGTGCCCTTGGTTTGGTTCATCTCTTGACTGGAGGCAGTGTTGAGATGTCCCCTGACGGTGGGATACCACAGTGACTGCGGCCGACAAGGCTCTGGCGATTGGCGAAGTTAGGGACACCCAAAGTTAGTAGACAGATCTATCTGCTACTAATCTTGGTGGTCTCTCACTACCGCTTTCATGAATTTTTACTATTCTTCCTTTCTGTTCTCAATTCCCTTTTGGGGCCAAGTAATAGGTGTTGTTAATTTTAATTTGTTTATTTTCTCATGTAGGCATCTATTATTTTATCATCC
This sequence comes from Conomelus anceps, assembly GCA_948455865.1. Taxonomy (NCBI): domain Eukaryota; kingdom Metazoa; phylum Arthropoda; class Insecta; order Hemiptera; family Delphacidae; genus Conomelus; species Conomelus anceps. The sequence goes on along the minus strand of OX418225.1, from coordinate 36,885,330 downwards.
TATACATTTTGTATATTATCGACTGGGTTTGAATTTTTTCAATAGTTTTATAAATCTTCTTTTAGTTTTAGAAAGAATACGGGGGGCTCTTTTCGCATTTTTGGGGGGGCCTAATTTATGGGGGGAGGGGGGATTGGTGATAACTTAAGGGGGGGGGGGTGCGTCATGAGGCTTAGGGGGGGGGGGTGGGCACCCCTGAATACTGTTACAAAAGCAAACAAGTAGTTAATCACCCACTTGTTCTATTTATATCATTCCATTGTTTTCATGGACAGATGGAGCTTCAATTTGATTCCTTTCATTCTCACTCGTTAAATGTCTTTCTCACTCCTATTCTTCAAGTCTGCAACTCTCTCACTCAATTGATCTTCTCGTCAGTTCTACATTCTTCTAGAACAATCAAGGTCTAGTCCAAGCCTTCTTGAAGATTCTCGAAGTGTCTGGTGACATCCAATTCTTGGAATTATAGAACTACAACAGCTATATAACGGAGTCCACGTGAACCAGTGAATGAGTTTTTCTACAAACCCGCGTGACAGATTGTATTACAGATCTCGTGCCAGTGGAGTAAACAGTGCTTTATTCAGTCTTTGAACAGTGTCAAGTGCAGAGACAAGTGTTAACTGTTTATGCAGCTTACTAATAGTTTAAAGACGTTGTGTTAAGTGATATTATTTGGGACTGTCAAATAACGAATTGGACTGTGTTTTTGTAAGTGATTAGTTGCTCTTTTTTCATAATTTCTTTCTACATTATTGTACAGTTTATTGGACTCTTGTTTCTTTTATTATTGATCAGCCTGTAATTAATTAATTATTCATTTGTACAGTTTATTGGATTCTTGTTTCTTTTATTATTGATCGGCCTGTAATTACTTATTCATTAATTCTTGTAAATAATTACTGAAAATAAGTATTAGCTTGTCATTTGATGATCTGTTTTTATTTAATTAATTGAACTTACGATTAATTTGTGTAAATAGACTAATTTTGTATAAATAAAGTGCAAGTTTGAACTTTAGTGTTGCCAGCCTTTTTTTAGCTATTAGAACCCGTAACAATACTGTATGAAGTATTTATAAAGTTATACCTTACTGTTTTAATTCTAAATTCTTCTTAACAGAATAGTATTTCTCTGTTTTGGCAAAGAAGCATAAAAAATTATTGGCTTCATTGAAATAAATCATTGAAAAACATATAGATAAATAATCGACCTATTCATAGAACTTGAAAATATTTGACTTGCATTGTTTTGTAATGTGGTCTCATCTTCTTTCGCTCCTTTCACTCGAGTAGAAGGAATAAACATACATAATTTTGAAAATTCTTTCACTATGTTTTGTTAAAACATCAGGTACCTGAGCTTTGTCAGGTAATAACAGTGTCTGATGATGCTCTAACAGAGTGAAAAAAATGCTCTAACAGAGTCACATATGAAATAATGGTGGAGGCAGTCAAGGAAATGATTGAAAGATTAGCGAAGTCCTATGGAGAGGCTCTGCATCACCACCAAAATGTTGAAGCAATCCAGCTCCTGGACAATTCAACATCAGTGAGGAGACAGAAGAAAGAAGCCAACAGACCTGGTGTTACAGTGTTCAGTAGTGCTCAGTGGAAGTGTTCAATGAATTTATTAGTTGAAATGTGAAATATGTAATTAAATTTAAGCAAGAAGAATCTATTGAGGTTCTTCTGGTAATAACTTCAAATTTAATAATTTAGGCTAGAAAAGAACTGATCGTTAGTCCTAGTACTAGTAAGAGTTATATCAAATTTTTAAAATTTAAGAAAAAACACATGAAATTCGGTTTACTTAGTAAAGCTAATGAAACGGTTTAAGTAAAGCTCCATGAAACGAGGCTCAAATTGAAAAGCAGCAGACTCACGGTGATGTGATGTAGGATGACTTTTTAAGAAACACAGGAGTTAATGGTACTGCATAAATAGAAGTCAGAGTGAGTTGTAATTCATATCTGTATCTCACAAAACGTCACACCACAAGGACTATTTTTTACCAGGATTGAAAAGACCATAGAAATAAAGAACTCTTTTTGTATTTTTGAAGGATAACTTCTATTTAGCGATGCTATTGTTCTTACGAGCGAAGTTATGATTAATTATTGCTCTTTCAAAGCAATAGGGAGTGAAACATTATTTGTAAGAACAGAATAACACTCACTCACTCAGTGAGGATTCTCGTTCTCGGTATCTTGGTAGGCTGCTCGAATGCCTCTAGAAGCGCAGCCTGGTATCTTCGTTGCTTACCGAATAAATATTTGATCCAGTCGTAGCAGCAAATGAAATTAATGACGAAAAATGGAACCCGAGAATCATTTATTTTTTCACCGAAAAGCACACAGACAAACAAACGGATTGGATTACGTGGTACAGCAATTCTCTTTCTTTTTCCTCTACTATTCTACCAGTAGCATGCCATTAGCTCCGTTGTATTTTTCGTAATGACAAAGGGCTGGTTGTGATCACGTGACCTAATTGGATCCGCGTTTGTTTTTCTCTAAAATTAATTATCTCGTTATCGGTGTATTATTTACTACACTTTGTTCCATGTTAACAATGTCAACGACAAAGTATTTTTTCCTTTTGGATTATTTAAAAAATGTTTGGCAAAGCTAATTAGGAATTTAATTTATTTGATAAATTAAGAATTTTAAGATTAACAATTCAAAAGGATATATTGATAGTTGTGCTGCAGTTTAATAAATTTATAAATATAAAAACGGAATTTTAAGTTTAACAAATATGGATGGTTTTATTGGTAATTGTTTTGCAGAGTTTTAATATATTTAACAATTTAATTTGATTGCTTAATTTTCCTACTCTATATTGTTAGTTTGAAATGTGTGCTGCTGTGCAGAAGGGTCACTATAGTCTATAGGTTAAGGCGCCTGATCGGCAATTGGGAGATCCGCGGTTCGATTCCCGGTGGTTACTGATAATTTTTACAGTAGCATTCATCGATTTCCATCAGATGTCCAGTGCTGTTGTCAATATCCGCCATTACGGAAGTCTTCAGTATAGATTAATAGCACTTTGAGGAATTCGAAATTAATAAATTCTGTTTCTATATTGTTGTTATGTTCCTACCTGTTTTATTCTGTCTATGATAATAAATTCAATTTTATTCAAGACTCAAAATAATTATTCTTCGGATACTACGTTTAAGCAACAATGTTCTACTTCTATAAATCTTACAATTTGGCTTAAATGAGTATAAGTTTAATGATTTCAAAACAGAAAATCTATGAAGCTATTGTGACTTGACGCCACTTGACTATTCAATGTATTATTATTATGGATTACATAAATTTGCATTGATATATTTTATGGATTTCAGCCAATTTTTATAATTATCAAGGAACAATAAGTCATAAAGAGGGTTGGTTATGTTCAAGATAGATCTTTTCAACACACCTTTATATTATGATGGAGTAGCAAAAACATGTTCTGTGAAGATGTATGGGTGCCTCTTTTTCCTAGGTCTATAGACTGAACACTGATTGAATTAAATTCTAAGAAATTTTATCTGTGCGTTCGAAGTTTGAAGACAGAATTTTAAGCCTGATTCTGGAAGGAAATTTTCTTTCTGTTGAAAACGTAAGCTTTAGACATTGATTATTTAAGATAATTGTACCTAAATTCTTCCTTTATTATTCTGAAGAAGAACCACCTCCTTCTTGCTAGGAAATATTGGGAACTAGCTAAACACTAAAAATATGAATTTTTTAAAAATATTTTATATAATAATAACAAAACTCACGATCAAATACCACACCCCCAGCATACCATAGGACCATATTTTCAATGTGAATTCCTGTATTTAAAATTCAATACATTAAGCCTTATTGTTTTGTTACAATATGATAGAGTTTATATAATTGTTTGTTATTGCCGAATATAAATATAACTTATAAGTATGTTACAGTGTACATAATACTTTAATAATGATTGTAAATGTAACAGTCTGTAAATGTCTCTGTTACAGAGTTTTACTGGTTTTGATTGTAGTAGCTAGATTGGTGCCTCTGGTAGCGCAGTTGGTTGAAGCGCTTGTCTCTGGTTAGATAATTCTCTGGCTGGCTTCGTTTCCTGCAGCATTGGGCTCGAATCTCATTCAGCCATTAATGTTTCTCATCAATCACTCATACACCTCATTACCCACGCACAAGTCTCCAGACAAAAACAAATGAAAAAATCACAGAGCTTAGAATTGACTAATTCTATACTTGGCGGGTGAGTAGTAGTAATTCTATACTTTCCTAATATAATAAATTTGCAAATATGTTGATGTATACCCTAAACCCTGAACCAACATTATTCTACATCTACTCCTATAAGGATTAATGATGAGAACATTGTTCAAGTCATCTCATAATAAATTGCATTCAATCTCGAACCAAAATTGAGGAGTGTCCGTAATCTAAAGCTAGTGACATCCGCCATTTTGAATTAGTTTGTGAACAGATTGCTGGCGCACACTAGGATGAGATAATAGGAAGGACAGTGTCCGATCCATTATCGCTGTATTTGTCTAGTAATCCAATTCGCAATACTCACTGGAACGTGGCCTGGAATGAAATTTCGCATAGCCTATTGTATGAACTCGGCGGCCCCTGAAGACCTATTTGCATTCAAAGTAGGCCCACTCCACCTCATACATCTTTCACAGTATCAACAATCAAATTCCTGGATTTCTTGTTCCATGACGAACTGCGTTGTTAATATTAACTTTTCATGTGAAATTTAACGACTTGCAGTCAAATATTCATTAAGAATAAGTATAACTTACTTAATCTGTAGGCCGAGCGCTTACGAATCTTTGAGATCCATCTTCAGAGGCCTCTGAAGATGGATCTCAACGATTCGAAAGCGCTCGGCCTACAGATTAAGTAAGTTATACTTATTCTTAATGAATATTTGACTGCAAGTCGTTAAATTTCACATGAAAAGTTAAAATCAAATTCCTTTGAAAGTAATAAACGTGACATTGTCTATGAATAGTGCAATCTAGAGATTCTACCAGCTGAATCCTCAATCATAAATTCAATTTTCAATGGGAATAAAAGCTTTAGTTATGAAAATTCTGAACTCTGAAAAAGTAGGTATGTACTGTAACGTGTTTCCTGAGGGACACCTGGGAAAACAATATGAATTAAAATTATCTCCCTTCGAGGCCTTGCGTCTATGATCGACTTACCGATCGCAAGTCTCGGGTTCGGCTGCTGAATGTGTGCCCTGCAGTCACACGCTACTGCGGAGGTGCGACGAAAATCCTGTAGGAAAAGGCTATTCAATGGCCTGAGGATTTCGCGGCAATCCTCCACAACAATATTACCAGGTATGGAGGATGGACGTATCACTCGGTGCAGCTGTATGTCTCCTTGGACCACACCGGACACCGAGTAGATACCCCCAAATCTCCACCCTGACAACACGTCTAATTATGGAAGACAACCACAATTTCCCCCTGCTGATGGCCTGAACAGTATAAAAGAATATGTGCTAGACGAAAATTCCGTCTAAACACAGTATAATGGCTCAAACTGCCAGAACTCACCAAGCATAAGGGTAAATGATGCGGAGACTTTATTTAACAAAAATTTGACGTGTATTGAAAAATAATAATAGTAATAATAGGATAGAAGTTTAAAAATTCAATAATAAAATAATAAAACAATAATGAAGAATTTTTGAAAGTTGATCAAATGGAAAATGATATATAAATTTTATAGTTCTTCTTTTTAAGAGAATATGCTGTAATTTTGAATCTATACTGTGCACGTGGTCGGGATTCGGCTGGGCGGAAGGCAAGACTTCGAATTTGCACAATTTGACACAGCCTATATTTGAACTTTCCCTTCTTTTATGAATCGCGCACACACTTGGCGCCCCTTAAAATAAAGACTCACTTGAATGTTGTGGTGAAGGTAGCCTTTGTCTGACCGCAGGTGTAGTGGAGTGCTACTTCTCGCGATTTTTCGGGAACTCGGGGTTTTAAGATATTTAAATGGACTGATCTTAAATTAAATCCTAGTCTTGCTCGAATATGAACTTTCCGGAATTTTAAACACAAAATAAATTACATTTAACACTAAAAATGACAAATATGATGGATAACTTAGTCCTTTCTCATTGGAGTCTGGAGAGCAAGTTTTTGGTTGTAACAGTAGTCCTTCAAGAAAGGTGGTTACTGTTATCCCCACTCTTTTGCTAAATTAAAGGATATGACGCCAAATTTGGCGATGTTAAACCCATGTGGTTGGAATTAAATTAAAGAAAAAATTAAATAAAATGGTACTATTGCTTCCATGGGTTGTGATAAATGATGGAAATAATTTTAAAAAGAACCAGATACGCCAAAAACTAATTTAAAGATAGAAAATTAGCATTTAAGTTCACATAAATTTCGATGTTATTCAACTACTCAACAAGTCGATAATTATAAGTCCACGTGGCTTTGAACTGTGGCTTTTTACGAAAACATCATATTTGAGCCAATAATCAATAAAAAATACATTTTAAATTCATAAAAAATAATACTGAGCAAATAGATTTCACTGTACAACAAAGAATTACAATAATATAGGCTAGTGATGGTGAATCTAGCCTGTAAAAGGTTATCCTGCAAGCAACAACGGATTATACTTAGAATTTTGCGAGAATGAAGAGATCCAGGTATGTGTAACATTTTGACAGAATAGTTTATCCTATTCCTGCTTTTAAATAACATTTAAAGTCGCCTAAATATAATTTATTGCCATTTTTCACGTGTAGTTTTGATAGTATCGAAGCTATCGCTATTATCGCCGGTATGACTGTTTAGTATCGAAGGTCCTGCCGAAAAAGCTGACTTAATTGGCGAACTCATAACGGTAGTGGCGCCGGTTTTAAAAACAATCCTCTTATGCCCGGTTTCTAGGTCGTTCATTAAGTTTAATGGATCATTAACTCACAGCTGGAGCAATGTTAACCCATTGCTCCAGCTGTGAGTTAATGATCCATTAAACTTAATGAACGACCTAGAAACCGGGCACTAATCTTTTTGTATGGTAACTCTTTATATTTATGATATAACTTCTTCTCATATCCAATTGTGAAAAATTTTGGTGGTTGCCAGCCATCCAAAAAGTATCGTCACAGTACAGTAGTAATTTGGTTTGAAAAAATGGGTATGTACAGTAGTAATTTGGTTTGAAAAAGTGGGTATGTACAGTAGTAATTTGATTTCGACTGTAGGGTTCGACTCTTTAGACCTCAACGTTATGTTTCAGTCCATAGAGCTTACTACGCAAACGAGGAGTGAGGTAGTTTGCGATTGCTTTCCTCACTGACCTAACAGAGCTATATCAGTATGCTAAGCCTGCCAAAAACAATTCTGGAACTCTATGCTTAACAATTCACTCCCACCACTACAGAGAGTCTGGCTGCATAGGTGAGTGTATATACTATCTAACACACCTCTCAGCTACTTCCTGCGTCCAAACCATCTTCAAGACTTCGACAGAGTTGTTTGGAAAGTATAATTGATGTAGCCTTTCTTGTATCTGAGATAAACAAAACTCAATTCATCTCATGCCACAATATAGTATAGCTTAAATCACATAATAATTATTGGTTCAAAGAAGTTTTAAATGTAAAGGCAATTTCAACCTTCAACTTTAGACAATAACATACTTTTTTGTAGATTACGTCTCAGAGACTCCAGTTCAGTAGTACAAGACAAGTCAGAACTGCAATATATACAATCTTATACACTAGTTACCATAAATTACTATATCAATTAGTTGAGATGAGGCTTAATTTTGATATGAAAGGAACTCTTGTATACTATAAAACGCTTTATCTAATAAATATTTTTTTAATTGTTTTTCAAATATTTCTATATTTTGAAGACTCTAAAAACTGCGGTTGCTTATTGTAGAGTTTCCTAGAGATTAAAAATTAATATAAAGTAGCTTCATACACAATCATATAAACAAGGTACAATATCATACTTACTCCAGTTTCTTAGATCTAGATAGAAAGTTGGTTTAATCTGGATGAATTCTAGTTATGAATAGTAGATATAAAATAAGCTCTGCAAAAGTAGTAGGCTACATATCGTTAGGGAAATATACTGTAAAATCTAAAATGAAAAAGATACCGTAGTTGAAATTTTTTTTAAGACAATGTCAAACTATAAGACAATGTACGGTACTCTACTGTAGTTTTCTTATAACTTGGCAGCGTGTAGCAGATGGGACATGCTACATCTGAACCCAGCATACTGCTGCCAAGTTATATGAAAACTACAGTAGTAATCTGGATTATCTAGTTTCAGATAGGCCTAATTTAGGTGCACTGTATTAAGTGAGCCATATGATTTTATGTTAACAGTGATTGTCAAGCAACAAGACTAACGACTCTATTAATTAATGATGGTGCTACCTTCTATGTAAGTTACGTTCTTCTCGTCGTATAGAATAGTTGTATTTAAAAAAAGTATAATAGTATAATATTATTTGGTGAATGGTAATACCAAAGTAAAGATAATATTCATTAGTTCTTTAACATAAATATAATCTCCAGCTATGATTATTCTTAGTACCACTTCAGTCAAGTGTTCGAACAGTTTTGGTGTGATTTAGTCTACTTTTCAATAAATTTATAATAAATAATAAGCTTGTGCTGTTTTGTCAGAGAACAAAATTATACAAGGGTGATTGGATACAGAAGATAATAATAGATGGTTTTATTTAGCTTGTTTGACATGAAAATATTTTTAATTAAACATTTCCATTGGAATTCAAAGTTTTAGCTTAGTTTATTTTACATCCTATAGTGTTATAAAATTACAGTTTTCATAAAGTTTTGGTCAGTAAAATTTCTCTATTTATTCCATTTCTTCAGCTTCAATTATCCAAGTTCTACTGTTTCACCTTATAAAGGCGGTGCTGTATTAAGCTAGGTGGTATCAATAACAGGCCCGTTTTTATAATTGCCCAGGTGCGCAAGAGTTCGGGGGCGCAAACAGGGCGTAAATAAAAAAAATGCATATCTTAGTAAAAAATAGCTGATAAAAAGAAGGGATGTGAAAGTAGAAGCGGAAATCTATTTCGAATTTAGCGGTGGTGGGGCCGTATGTTTGGTGGGGGGAAGGGGCATACTACTTTTGTTTGCCCATAGCACAGCATAAAAAACGGGCCTGATCATTGTATTATTAAGTGACTGGTTGAAAAGTAAAAGTGATGTAAAGTAAAAGTACATGGTTTAAAAGCTGCAGTCCTTTAATGAAAAATATTCCGATCTCTAGTGCCTATTCAAGATGGTAAAAGGAACAGCAATCTCTGCTTAACGTTTCCGAGATTATCGTTGGGAAGCGATGCCGTATTTCCATTACCTTATTCTTTCCAGCTACTCTATCTCTCCATTTTCATCATAATCGTCAAAAACAGTCCATTCTCTCAGAAAACATCATCGTTATTATCATTTCAGCAGCAACATCATCAGCAGAGCCCGTCTATGACGTAGATGGTTTGAAAGTGCTTGGCTTTATTATTTACTACCACTCAAAAGTACCACTTCGCGCCCGGCCCAAGACCTTTCCTATAACCAGAAATTGGATTTTGGCCCCCTTCACCCTGCACCTAGTACAGAGTGCAGTCTTTGAAGTGGGAAGGGTTGTACCTAAGTTTCAACGCAAAATTGTTCCACCACAATTCAGCATCATGCTTCACGGTTCTTATCTTCTAGCGGACGTTAATAGCCAAGTTGGGAGGAAAAATCAAATTTCGTTAACTTTTTTCCTACCAAAAAAAACTCACCTTGGTGAAACGCATTAATCATTTGGTGTTCTTCTTGCTAAAGGGAAATAATTGATCTTCAAAAACATTTAGCAGCAAGGTGTGAAATGTTCACAAGACCTGCTTGTGAAAAAAGTTAAGAGATGATGAGATCTTAATTTTATTTTCTAAATACGCGTTGAAAATAGCGCTGAAACTGGTTTTATGTTATAACTGAGTTATAAGCAGTGGCATTAAAACTGCAGTTGACTGTGATTTTCTTTTGTGCAAAAATATACCACCTTTTCTGGTAAGTAGATACAGAAATTCCTGCATAGGAAACCCTGAGCGCAGGTATAAGTAACTAAACAGAAATAGGAACACAGCAAGTTAGCAAGAAAGATAAAGTTCAACATTTTATGGTACATTCATAATAAATAATATTTTTACTGACTTTAGGCCAAACGTTTTCGAATCATGGAGATTCATCTTAAACGTTATCTTTTACGTACCGGTATTAAACTTTATCTTTTCTTGTTCCTTAACGGTCTGCGCTTTTAATATTAACTTTTTTATGGTAAATTCAACGACTTCCAATCAATTTTAATTGAGAATAAATAACATTTTTACTCACTTTATCCCAAAAGTTTTCGAATCATGGAGATTCATTTTAAACTTTGAAGATGAATCTCCATGATTCGAAAACGTTTGGCCCAAAGTGAGTAAAAATGTTATTTTTCTCAATTAAAATTGACTGCAAGTCGTTGAATTTACCATAAAAAAGTTAATATTAACAACGCTGATCGTTATGGAACAAGAAAACCAGAAAGATTTTTTCATAAGATATAGATAGTTTAACAGTACAGTATAAATGTAAGTATGCATAGTACCGTAGCCAATTTCTACTGTAGGTGACTCTTCAGACATCAAAGTTATGTTTTGGTCCAAAGAGCGTGCTACACAAACGAGGAATGAGGAAGGTTGTGATTACTTTCCTCAGAGTTGCATCGATTCCTGCGTCCAAAAGGTGGTATTCCATAATAGTGGTAGGTGTACAGTATAGTACGGTGCAATTAGACCTAAACCTCAACATCCAAAGTAAAAGTTTCCCTCCAGCTGCAAATTGTTCTATATGGACCACATATTGTTTGGTAAAAAGTTACACCATTTTCAGCGTCTGGTTTAGGGAGGAGGGGGGGTTAAGTGGGTGAATTTGTCGTTTTCTTAAGTTTTTCTCAAATATTTGGAAAACTATGCGGATTAGCTAAAACGTTTTCCTATACAAAAATAATCTACATTAAATTGTGAACAAAAATTGTCTTTGCAATTTAATGTAGATTATTTTTGTATAGGACACGGTTTTAGCTAAACCGCATAGTTTTCCAAATATTTGAGAAAAACTGATAAAAACGACAAATCCACCCACTTAACCCCCCCTCCCCCCTAAACCCGACGCTGAAAATGGTGTAACATTTTACCAAACAATATGTGGACCATATCGAACAATTTGCAGCTGGAGGGAAACTTTTACTTTGGATGTTGAGGTTAGGCCGTTTTTTGGTCTAATTGCACCGTACTAAGTAGCAGTTGTATCAGATTAGATGATAAACTTATCTAGAAAAAGATCAATTAATTCGATTCTAGAAGAAAATCAGAAAACTGTTCTGATGAAAGAATTGATTAGAGAAACTAATGATGGAATCTAATGATAGATTTAAAACTATGAGTAGGTCTGAAATTTGATTCTAAATCCAATATTGTAACAAGTTTTCTATTATTGGATTTTTTCAACTCTATTATTCCGAATGCTAATGAGTTTCCATAGAGTTGGGTTCTCTGGTCATTCAAAACTCGCTCTCAGTTTGCCAAACAAGTTCAAACTCAATAGGCTAATTCCCTGTCTGTTGAGTTGGAGGCCCGCAAATTCACTGTACCGTGAAGTGGACACGGTTTGGGAAATATTTGCTCGGGAAAGTCAAGTGGAATAGTAGATTGTTAATGGCTAATTTTACTGCTCACATCTATGTTCTCTATTTATTACTGTTCGCTAAAATCCAATTAATTGAGATGCCCTCCATAAAAAAGCTATAAATAGAAAGGGCTTGTAAGATAGAGTGAGATAGAGATAGGAAGATAAAAGATGGAAAAAGGAGAGAGAAGTGAAAGAATGAGAAGAAAAGAGGGAAAAAGAGAAGAGAAATAAGAGTGAGAAGGAAAGGAAAGAAACTTATTTTATTCTTGGATTTTTGTTTCATAATGGTCTGCGTTGTTAATATTAACTTATGATTGTAAATTTGTAGTTAATTTTAATTGTGAATAAATAATATTTCTCCTCACTCTTGGCCGAACGTTTTCGAGTCATGGAAACTCATCTTCAAGGCGTCCTAGATCGGCTGTGATCGAAGACGTTCGGTCAAGAGTGAGTAGGAAGGTTATTTATTCACAATTAAAATTGACTGCAAGTCGTTAAATTTATAATCTTAAGTTGATTTATTTTAACCAATGAGTCAGCGTATAAGATAAGGTTTTCAACTACTTTTAAACCCGTGTATCAAACCCTAAACGAATCACACATTCTCCACCTTCGAATGAAGGAATAATGATCATAATGGAGATTTTTGATGATGATGCCCTCTTGAGACTGAGCTCTGTGCTTGGGTAATGAGGTGAATGATTACGTAAAATATGCCAGGCTGAAAATTCCTACCAGAGAAAAGTATTCTATATTTACCTTTTACGTGACTAAGGCTGCCAAGGGGATCCTATATTGTCTTACTAGGTTTCAATTTGAATTAAATTGTTACTTCCATCATTTTTTTATTTAATATCACAAATGACACTGTATTTCAATTTAATATATTGTCTTTACTCACTTATATTGGAGATGGTAGAGGGATCCATTTCACTTCTGAAAAGAAGCTTCGTCAGCCTTAGAAGTGAAATGCATCCCTCTACCATCCCAATATAAGTGAGTAAAGACAATATATCAAATTGAAATACAGTATCAGTTGTGATATTAGATTGTTCATTAAGTATTTCGTCATGGAAAACATCTCAGATTTTTTTATTTGTTCCGCTGTGATTTGAATCATTCATTTTGATGAGAATCTCATAAACTATGTACTTCAACTACAGCAAGTAAATAACTCTGAATAAATGGTATAACTAAGATGTGATAAGGAGAGAGTAATGTAATAAAATATTCAAATTTCGTAAGAAAAAATTGTGATGATATCAATACATTTATCAAATACAAAAATACATAAATTTGCACATTCATACAATATTAATAGGCCTACACAAAATGCTATTCATGAAATATGATATTATTATTATTATTATTATTATGCAGTACAAGTTTTTCAAATAATAATACAGGGTTTTGAATCCATAAACCTAGTGAACTTTTCTGTTGTACATATCACATTCACCAACATATTCAAGCACCGTATTGATGGTATTATAACAATAATTAGGTAGTGGATCAGTTAGATTGATATTCTTCTTGAATATTTTATCAACTGCAGGTCTGTAAGATACATAAATTGATTTCTATATAATAATATTATATACATATTGATTAACTTTTTTATAAATTTGATACTTTTATTTCTTTACAGTAGATAGGAAGATACGTCAAACATGATTGAGCATAACTGGGAAATATCAGTTTGAAGTTTTGAAGAAATGGATTTATGTAACAGTAACGCTTTTCATTTGTTAAAAACTCAGTGCAGCTTATACAACTGCGATAAAGGAACAATTAATTTCCCCAGCAATGATAAGGCAAATACAGTATAGATAATGTATAGAATAATTATGATTGTTTAGAAAAGAAAGAAGTTTTCCAAAAATTGAAAGACTGTACGGCAGTAAATAGATTTTTTGCAATAAGTTTTTTAAACATAATATATTTCAGATTATGGAGTACAAAGTAGAGTTTGCTTTGTAGAAATATTGAAAGTGAGAATGATTAAAAACAGAATTTATCAATTTCGAATTCCTTAAAGTGCTATTAATTTATACGGAAGATTTCCGCAATGGCGGATATTGACAACAGTAGCTGATGGAAATCGATGAATGCTACTGTACAAAAATGTCAGTCACAACCGGGATCCAAACCGCGGACCTCCCAATTGCCGGTCAGGCGCCTTCACCACTAGACTATAGTGACCTTTCTGCACAGCAGCACTCATTTTAAACGTGGCCATTTCGGCTCTTATCTCACAAGTTAGTTTGAAGTAACTGACAATTTGAAAGTTTAATAAATTCTGTTTCTGTATATCTGTCAGTTTGTTAAATTGTCAGCTACCGTACTTCAAAACTAACTTGTAAGAATTATTGAAATTTAGGAAAATTTATTGTATGTTCATCATTGATAATTTATTCAATCTTGAAGCTCAAATCAATTACCACAGAATGATGAACTAATATCACTCTAATGATGAAACTAATCATTTTATACAAAATAATCATGAATTTAAAACAATAATTATTAAAGCTAAGGACACAATCAAACATTACCAGTCACATAGACAACCATTGCATTAGTCTCATGATTAAATAGAATAGTAATATTTTTTCAAATAGGCTAGAAATTCATTTTTAAAACTTCCAATATGTTCTATATATTTGACATTTTATCTCTTCTTCAGTTTCATTGCACACCAATTCAAAAACAGTACGACAATTACACAGCTTATTGTCACTCATTCATTTTTAAATGGGTTTTTACAAATTAATTATTGTGTCAATGCCGCATTGTGTGCAAGGCCTTTTGCGACCTGATTGCATAGTTAAAAGACAGGCTCCACCTCCTACCAGTGGGTGTGTCAAGTCTCAGCCAACAGCCAATCACAGACCTCCAACGAAGTGCAGTTCAGCCTATAAGAGACCCCCTATTCTATTAGCCAATGGTATCAGTCCGTGTAGGATATAAATGGTACTACTCGGTACTATAGTCTATCTTTATGCATCAAAAGTAATTTTTTAATCTCTTTTTGCATTTTTTCTTGGGACTATGCGATTTTGCTTTGTACAAAATACTTTTTGTTCAATTTTCTTATTATTAATTTATTTCTTCTTTGAAAACATATAGACCTATGTTTGTACATGCAAGCAGTGGCTTAGGCCCATTCCACAAATACGTGTTTTAACTCTTAACTTTTTTTAACTCTTTCCTCATCAAATGTAGCCAACATTCATTTATATGAGAAATAGAAAAAAAATTATTTGATTATTTATATTAGTTTCATATCTACTTGAATTATTCAATCAAATATGCATTTTTTTCTGAGGATGAAGCCCACATAGGTCTGAGACCTGTGCGTGGGTAATGAGTTGGATGATGGTGATTGATGAGTTGGACCTACAGTTTTAGGTGGGTTGCGAACCATTTACAGGAGGAACTGAGAAGATTCTGATTTGATTCTATATTCTAGTTTTATCTCTTACTTTAGTTTTATTTAATCTTTATTTCATCATAGTCTATCTTGTTTGGTCATTCATAATATAAATGTGGTTGTGATTACATCGAGTGTTATTTGAAATAGATGTCTACCAGAACATCACTGGTCGAGTTCCTGGGAGCCTTACTGGTAACCGGTAAATGATACCGATGGCATCTGATTGGTCTATTCAAATTCATAGACGTTAAGAAATTAGAATTACGTAATAATTAGAATTATAAGTTAAAAGATTAGAACCTAACCGGTAACCGGTAGATGTTACCGGTGACACCTGATTGGTTTATTCAAATTCATAAACGTTAATTGGTCAATTAGACACCACTGGCAACATTTACCGGTTTCCGGTAGGGCTCCTATGAACTTAACCGTTGAAAGTGATAACATTGACTGAATTATTTGATTTGTAGGTTTTTCCAAGGTTTTCAGCGACATTTTTTAGGTGAAAGCAATCTTTATGAGTCGCCCACAACGACAATGGTGGTTGGTGTCCAGCTCTGTTCGTTGTTGGCCTGCTTGTCCGAGGAACTGGATGCGACGGGCACCATGGAGACGCCAGTGGCGGATCCTCCGAGGTCGCCGGATCGGCCTCCCATGGCGTCCGGTCAGTCCGGGTCGTGCAGGCAGTCAATGCGCAGAATCAGCACGGCAGCCACCAGCACACACGACGAAAGCACTAGCTGGATTATCGCTACCATGAAGTTTGTCTCTTTACCCCTGTTAAAAACATGTATAAAAAACATAGTTACAGTCGGCCTGTGAAGAAATCAGTCTATTTTCAAGCAAAATACAGGTATCATTGAGGCTGATACTGATTTAGGTCACTAAGACTGTACAGTGTACAATTAGCTCTACAGTGTAGAGTGGGCTTATTTGGGATTTTTTTGTTGGTTTCGTCTCGGAGACTCCAGTTAAGGAGTATAAGACAAGTCAGATCAACAATTATGTTCTTATACACTAGTTACCATAATTACTATATAAATTAGTTGGGGGTGAGGCTTAATTTTGATGTGAAAGGAACTCTTGTACACTATAAAAAGCTTTATCAACTAAATATTTTTTCAATTTTTAATAAGTTTTCGTTTTCCTGCTCACCCTACAATGGAGTCACCTATTTGTAACTGTCAGTATGTTATTTTTAATTTTTGTTTTGCTTTTTTTTAAATATTTTATATGTTTTAGTGTGTTAAATAAATTGAATTGAATTGTTTTTTAAATATTTATATATTTTCAAGACTCTTTAAAAACTGCGGATGTATTCAGAGGTGATCTCTGGAGGACATATGCTTATTAGTTATGTTGGTCTTTCACAATATGGTACATATAAACTCATTATTCTATATTGTTTGAAAGCTCATCGTTATCTCGTATACTTGTTTCTTGATCTTTTTGTAATAATTAAATCTTGTTTTATTTGTTATGTTTTTGTTTTTGTTTTACCAGGGTATTGTCTATTGAATTTATGTTTCATTTTCTATAGTTTTACTGATAGTGTGAGTGATTTATTAGTAAAGTCACCACATTTCAAGTTCAAATTAATCTAAATTTAAATTTTAGTGAAGTAATTTTACATTACCGGTATATATTTTCTGTTTTTAAATGTATATTTTCAACGTCTGTTACATATTGAAATTTTTAGCCTCCGGATACCAGTTAATATTAATAAAGGTTCAAATACTTGCGTTTTGGTATCCAATACTAATCCAATTTATTGGATACCAAAACGCAGGTATTTGAACCTTTATTAACGTTGTTACTGCCATCTTATTTATAAATTTTTACTAAAATTATATTTAATCATGAATCTCTAATATCTGGTTAGGATTAAGCATATTACTGAATCCAAAGTTTTAAGACAGTTTGAATGTGACTTCATGCTCCTCTATGAGAGCAAGCTGAATTATCATTTTCCTTCACTTTCCATAATTCCTTTGCTATATTTTAGTGCGAGAAAATTTCCCCCATCAATTGTTTCCTGTGTCGTGGGAGTTTAGAGTTGTAATTTACGTTTTTTTGGTGGCAAATCATTTCCGCTAAGATTAATTTGTAACATATTGACAAAAATAATTTCCTCAAACATCAATATTGACTGACCTAGCTCGACCCGAGTGCTGAATTGTAATGAGACATTGCACAAGTAGTGCTATCTGCAGGGAAAAAGCCACACTCCAGAACAGAGTGAGCACCGCTGCTATTTGCGCATTTGGTCCGAGTACTCTGAGAGCGGAGCCTGGTGAACAGGTAGACGACCGATAACCGCTGAAACCACGGCTGGTGTGAATGCTTGCACCTGAAATAAGAGAAATAAATACATCGACCGACATTTTAACAGGAACAGAGCAAGAACTCTGTTACATTGAATAAATTTATTAATCCTGTAATATTCATTGACTAAGAAATTGAACGCTTAAATCATTTTTGCCAGGTCAAATTTCCATTAAAAAATAAATAATTGGTGGAAAATAGATTTAAAAATACTGCAAAAATTACCCAAGTATGGTAACAATGGACCACTGCCCAATTAAATAAAATTTGAGGTACAATAAAAATAAAAATTAAAAAAAAAATTAAACAAAATAAAAAAAATTGAATTAAATTAAAAAATTAAAAATAAAATAAATAAAATTAAAATAAAATTTTTAAAATAAATAAAAATGGTTTATTGTCAAAACAAAAACATTTTTGTATAACGTCATTAATAAACATTTAATAGAATAAAATTTTTGTTGTGGTTTAAATTCTCATAACCATAGAGAAGTAGAGCATTCTGAATAATATTAACTGCAATGTTTACTGGAAGTCTTTCAAGTCTCCAAAAAGGTTGAGGATGTTCAATAAAAAATGTGTTTTAATTTTTTAATACTTTGAAATTCTGTAGTTTATCATACATTCAGTACAATACAAAACAAACGGAAACAATAAAGAACCAATTAAATGACAATTGTGTTAATACTTTATATTGTAATGCGTAAAGTTCATGTAGGCTCCAAAAGTCTGCTAATCATGGAGAACTATTCAATATCATACTTTCAACAAAACAAATATTATTTATCCTGTCTTAACAAAATTGGATAGATAAGTAGAATGCAGCCTAGCTAACATAAAATAAAATGACGTTTTTAATTGTTTCACGTGGTAAAGTTTGGACCTGCTACTCTGCTACTTAACCACGTCAAGAGAAGAAAAATACAAATATTTATTAAATAAGAGATAAGAGAAAATGAATAATCCAGTTGGGATTATAATAAAAGTTATTAGATATGAAATAAATGAATAATCTTGAATAATCATATTTCTAATAAGTTAGTTTGAAGTGACTGACAATTGAATAAACTGACAAATATACATAAACAGAATTTATTAATTTCGAATTCCTTTGATTGCTATTACTTTATACTGAAGACTTCCGCAATGGCGGATATTGACAACAGCATTGAAAAGCTGATGGGAATCGATGAATACTACTGTACAAAAATATCAGTCACCACCGGGAATCAAACCACGGACCTCTGAATTGCCGGTTGAGCGCCTTAACCACTAGACCATGGAGACCTTTCTGCACAGGAGCATTCATTTTCAACTTGGCCATATCGGCTCGTATCTCACAAGTTAGTTTGAAGTGACTGACAATTGAATAAATTGACAAATATACATAAACAGAATTTATTAATTTCGAATTCCTTTAATTGCTATTACTTTATACTGAAGACTTCCGCAATGGCGGATATTGACAACAGCCTTGAACAGCTGATGGGAATCGATAAATGCTACTGTACAAAAATATCAGTCACCACCGGGAATCGAACCACGGACCTCTCAATTGCCGGTTGAGCGCCTTAACCACTAGACCATGGAGACCTTTCTGCACAGGAGCATTCATTTTCAACTTGGCCATATCGGCTCGTATCTCACAAGTTAGTTTGAAGTGACTGACAATTGAATAAATTGACAAATATACATAAACAGAATTTATTAATTTCGAATTCCTTTAATTGCTATTACTTTATACTGAAGACTTCCGCAATGGCGGATATTGACAACAGCCTTGAACAGCTGATGGGAATCGATAAATGCTACTGTACAAAAATATCAGTCACCACCGGGAATCGAACCACGGACCTCTCAATTGCCGGTTGAGCGCCTTAACCATTAGACCATGGAGACCTTTCTGCACAGGAGCATTCATTTTCAACTTGGCCATATCGGCTCGTATCTCACAAGTTAGTTTGAAGTGACTGACAATTGAATAAACTGACAAATATACATAAACAGAATTTATTAATTTCGAATTCCTTTGATTGCTATTACTTTATACTGAAGACTTCCGCAATGGCGGATATTGACAACAGCCTTGAACAGCTGATGGGAATCGATAAATGCTACTGTACAAAAATATCAGTCACCACCGGGAATCGAACCACGGACCTCTCAATTGCCGGTTGAGCGCCTTAACCACTAGACCATGGAGACCTTTTTGCACAGGAGCATTCATTTTCAACTTGGCCATATCGGCTCGTATCTCACAAGTTAGTTTGAAGTGACTGACAATTGAATAAACTGACAAATATACATAAACAGAATTTATTAATTTCGAATTCCTTTAATTGCTATTACTTTATACTGAAGACTTCCGCAATGGCGGATATGCATTTATGATCAAAGTGAAACTATGAAAGACCCGTAAGGGTCTCCCCACCACGAAAAGCCATACGAATTTACTTTAACTATGAAAGAAACAATTAAATTGAAATAAAAAATCCAGAAAGTGAACGAAAGGAAAGCAAATAATTAAGTCGTTTTTCAATAACAAAATTGGGAACGGTACTAGAGAATTATTATATTGTTGATCTGACTTGTCTTATACTCCTTAACTGGAGTCTCCAAGACGTAATCTACAAAAAAAAAAAAAAAAAAAAAAAAAAAAAAAATTTAGCATAAATGATTTATTTACTGACAGTTGCCTAAACGCTCAAGCCCATTGAAGCAAATAAAAAATAGTAATATTATAAAACATTCTTCATTAAGGGAAATGGAGGAAGGTGCCACATTTAACAACACAGAGAAAAAAAGTAAAAAAATAAATAAAACTCAAATTGAATTCATGCTAGTGTTGTATGTGAGTGTTTGAGGTAATCCAAGTACAGAGGCCAGCTGCGGCGAGTGTATCCTAATCCTATTAAACTAGGATTTGCAATTCAAATTCTTGTGCACTAGACAGTGCACAAGCATTGGAGTTTGACACCACCTACAGACAAAGAAGAGCAGATCGGACTGTTTGGGTTCCAAACAGGACGGTATAGACTGCTCTCAGTAATCCTGCAGATCTTCACGGTATTAACCTGAAATGCTCTCCTCCACTTTGTTGACAATGTATTTCTTATGGAAGGAATAATGCAGGTAGACTGCATGGGGTCTGAATCAAGAGCTCAACAAATCCTTCAAATTAGAGTATATACAAACAACTGTAGAAGAATAACCTGAATTTGTACATAGATGATCAATATTGGAGCTGTGTAGATTAAAAGGGGTCTCAAAGATGCCATGTTTCACAACAAAAAAGAAGATCTGTGATGTTTTCCATGACGAAATACTTAATGAAAAATCTAATATTAAAACTGACACTGTATTTCACTTTTAGATAATGTTTTACTCACATATACTGGAAGAAATGGTGGAAAAAAGAAGAAATGTATCAGTAAAACATGGATGATGTATTCTGAAAAATATATGACTGAAGTAGAAATAGCTAATGTGCTTTCCTTGGAGGAAGGTAACAATATGGAGGAAATGGACCTAGCTAGTAGGCTATTCCTAAGTTTAGTCTAAGAAACCTTTTTTTGTAGATTACTTCTTGAAGGCGCCAGTTAAGAAGGCTTGAAGGCTTCCAGAGTATAAGACAAGTCAGATCAACAATTATACTCTTATTATTGTTACCATAATTACTATATCAATTAGTTGGGGTGAGGCTTATTTTGATGTGAAAGGAACTCTTGCACACTATAAAAAGCTTTATCTACTAAATATTTTTCAATTGTTTTTCAAATATTTCTATATTTTCAAGACTTTAAAAACTGTGGTAGCTTGTTGTAGAGTTTCCTACCAATATAACTAGGTTTTTGTTTGAATAAGTTAGTATTGTGACTCACCAAGTGATACTCTCCACGATTTCTTGTATTATAATAGTGTACATCAAGATTTTGGTTAATATCATTCGTTTTTACATATAAAGTAGCTTCATACACATATAAGCAGGGTACAGTGAGGAGACCAAGTCTCTTGAACAAAGACCTACATGAATTTAATCTATTTAATCTATCTAATCTATTATGTATTAATAATTGCAAAAATTTCATTTTCCATTTAAATTCAAACAAAATATTTATAGTTGATAAAGTTTCTATAGTGTACAAGTGAGCTTTTCAGATTATTTCAAGTCTCAACTTTTGTAATTTTATCGATTGTGACTATTGTAATTTGTGAATACTGTTTGTATTTAGTCTTAATATTTCAAGGCATAATTTTAAACACAGTTTGTACAATCCAGTAGGGCATGCAGTTCTCTGTTACTTCATTTATTTGTTTTGTTGTGTATTTCTTGTCATTGATTTCACCAAACACCTTGTATTAATAATTTTTAAAAATGTCAGTTCCCACTTCAAACAATTGAAGATATGTCTAGTTGATAATGATTTCTATGATAATTTAAGAATAATTTTAAGGTTCAACTGCTGTAATTTTATCGATGATGACTAATGTGATGTGAGAATACTGTTGGTATTGACTTGTCTTGTACTTCGTCTGGAGTCTTCAAGGCATAATCTTTGAAAAATAAAATAAATAATAATAATAAAAATACAGGATGACAAGGGCAGAAGAAGGAAGAAGTGATATAAGTACATATTCAAGTGGGAGGTCTAGGCCTTCTCCATCTTTCTCAGTTTGAAAAATTGAATGATCGACATTTAATATAATTTCTTTCTACTTTCAATAATATTTTATTGTTATATATATAGGAAACATTCTTTTTTTTTAAGTGTTATGAGTTATTCAAAATTATTTTCTCTTTTGTATGAATTTCATTTATAAAATCTTACACTGGGTTCTCTGCTATACAAACCGATGGAGAATTTTGATAGGCTCGTTTTTTATCTTGAATTACATCTGAAGTTCTGCTCGTCTGGTGTATTTTGATGATGTTTTCGTTTTGGTGTTTAGGGAGGGGGGTATTGTTTGCTGGAGGGGGATATTGTTTGCGGGAGTGATTCTATTGTGTTGTTCAGGGTGTCAGTTTGTAGAATAGCTTTTGATGTCTATTTGTTGTGTATTTGGGTGGTTTTGTTGTATCAGAGGAGTACTGTAGAAAACCCAGCAAATGAGATTGATATTAAAATATATTCTTTTTGAAAAAAAATATTATTTATTAATAGAAAATGTGGTCAGGGGATGCTGTTTGGTTGGCAGGACAGAGGTGATCTCTGGAGGTACCCCAGGGATTGCCTCTCAAGTCCAACACTTCTTCCCTCCGTGAATGGGTTGTAGCTAGGAGCAGTATCCACCTCGCTTGGCCCACAAGGCCCTCCCGGAAGGGCGGCAAGTCAACCTTACGTCCTCGAATGGTGTTGATGCCACACCTCATGTGGGCTGTGAAACGTACGTCCTGGGTGCCTTCGGTTTGGTGTCATCTCTTGACTGGAGGCAGTGTTGCTGAGATGTCCCCTCACGGTGAGTTACCAAACTCTGGCGATTGGCGAAGTTAGGGACACCCAAAGTTAGTAGACAGATCTATCTGCTACTAATTTTTGTGATCACAACCGCCTTTTATGATTTTTTACTCTGCTCCCTTTCTGTTCCCAATTCCCTTTTGGGGCCAAGTAATGTGTGTTGTTGATTTCAATTTTTTGATTTTCTCAAGTAGGCATCTATTATTTTATTATTAGTGACTGCATAAAAATCTTACCATCTAAGCAGTTCTATTTGTTACTGTTGTCAATATTCGAATACCGAAAGTCTTCGTTGCTTTGTTGCTTTTGATAAGTTGAATTAAAAATTCAAAATCCAGAAAAAAACAAAACCAAATACATTTATTCAACAATAATTACATTAATAATACATAATACAATAATACATTCAAAAACCAAGTACATTTATTCAACAATAATTGTTTATCAATGTGATATGCTTGGATTATTTCCACCATCAATAAAGTATAAATAATAAAAGTACAAATTATCTATTACAAGAAAATAGAACGTTTAAATTGAGTGCTATTTGAAAAAACCAACAGTAAAATTAAAAATGAGGTTTATTGGCTAATATATATTTAAGAATATAAATTATCGTGGAACAGGAAATAAAAATGATACATGTAGTCATAGTCACCTGAACACTTATTTTTCATTGTTAGAAAAAAGTATTTTGGTAACATTACATCAATAAATTTATTCAATTCAAATGAATAACGATTAAATTGAGTGCTTCCCGAGAAAAACAAGAATAAATATATTTCCATCCAATACCCTTTTTCATTAGTCCGAACAAAACAAGTATTATAAGAAACGATAAATTTTTCACATCATGATCCCATTCTCCTATTCTGGCCTGTGATTAACAAAGTACAGAGAATCCACAAGATTTGAGATTTTGAGAATTTTGTACTGCTAAAGCAATTTAAAAAATGTCCGGTTTCCCAGCTTTTGGTAATTAACAGAAAATTAAATAGCTGTGATTGAAAACATTTCTGTATGATAAAATTTTTATCTATTACAATAATATAGTATCTTGTATTTTTTTAGTGTCATCCTTAGAAGTTTAAATTTAATCAGAATCGAAGGAAGTGGAAAAATGTGTTTATTTGCATGAACTTTTTTTTTCACATCAAATATCTTTATTCACTCACATCTTGAATACATGAAATAAATGAATAATTTTACAGAGAATATTCCCCACAAAGACAGAAGTCTGAGTGTGGAGAATGAGTTCGACATTAGCAGTAAGGTGCTGTACATAATTATACAATTGACCATATTATGAATAAATGACAGATTAAAGAACAATATACAAAACAACAAACATACACAATTCATGATGAATCTTATAACTTAATATTGACCACAGATAAAAAATAAAGAGTAACAGATTCATGTTATTAAACGTTAGATAAACCAAGAGTTCTTACAATTAAATTTCAATATCTATAGGCAGACTGAATGAGTTGTTCTGCAGCATCCCTACCAATATAAAATAACCATGTATACAAATACCGTTTGTAGAAGTTAATGGAAGTGATAGCCGCGAGCCGTAGCAGGTATCTGTTCAATCAGATAGATAAGCTGCGTTCTCGTAGGTCCTGTTTGTAACGGTGACCGATTAGATTGGCCAGCAAAAAAGACACTGTTCTCTGCTGAAAATCACTTCCCGGTGGTTCGGAACCCACCTAAAACTGTAGGTCCAACTCATAAATCACCATCATCCAACTCATTACCCACGCACAGGTCTCAGACCTATGTGGGCTTCATCCTCAAAAAAAAAAAAAAAAAAAAAAAAAAAAAAATGTTATGTAGTGTTTGTAACTTACTGTTTATGATATTGTGATTACTCTTCATGGCTCTATTTCATACTTTTACTGTCAGTAGTTAGTTATTATATAGAACAGAATACTAACACATTCCATTGATTAATAAGATTAGCAAGATAAAGGTGCTGTAGCAGGTATCTGTTCAATCAGAGATAAGCTACGAAACTCCTGGGCGCTCTTTCTAAGGATGACCGATTGAATTGGCCAGCAAATAAGACTCTGTTCTCTGCTGTAAAATCACTTCCCGGTGGTTCGGAACCCACCTAAAACTGTAGGTCAAACTCATTAATCACCATCATCCAATTCATTACTCACGCACAGGTATCAGACCTATGTGGGCTTTATCCCACAAAAAAATTTAAAAAAGTATGAAATTAAGAAATTCAAACCAAACTTTAATACTTCAACACAAGTATTCAAATAATAATACCAAGAATTAAATCTTTCAACCAAATTGATTTCCATTGAATAACTAGGTTTTTTTTTTGTTTTTTGAGGATGAAACCCACATAGGTCTGAGACCTGTGCGTGGGTAATGAGTTGGATGATGGTTTTTTATGAGTTGGACCTACAGTTTTAGGTGGATTCCGAACCACCGGGAAGTGATTTTCAGCAGAGAACAGTATCGTTTTTGCTGGCCAATCTAATCGGTCACCGTTACGAACAGGACCTACGAGAACGCAGCTTATCTATCTGATAATAACTAAATAAATTATATACTCAGCCAAAAAAACAAACAAAAAAACTACAACAGTTTTGCTCCCTTTCAAAACCTGCTTAACAGGATCTTCAAAATTCATGAGCTCAATTGAGCAAAAAAATCGTTCATCATTTTAATTTACATCGTAATTCATTTTTAATGTTTTAATCACTTTGTAAGACAGAAACCAATTTCGTGAACGTAATTCGACTTGATGCTTAATTTAATCGTAAGCGAGTGAAATTCGGCTGACTTACGATATTGCTCAGTAAGTTATGGCCAATATCATGGCGCTGTGTGCCGGGCAAAGTTTACAGCTAGTTGGCAGAATCGTTTCCGCTTGATTAAATTTTGAAAGCTCAATTTGTAATCACGCCATTCCTTATTGATGAAGAGCCACGTTATCACCAATGGCGTATCGTTAAAGTGATGGTTCGATATGCCTGTTGACACTATGAAACGCCTGGAATTGGTCCACTTGCTCTAAATAAGTTACTATGAAAGAGCCATTGAATGTGTCATACATAATTTATTGAGGCCTGAAGTAATGGCCGCTATAAGTTTGGAACAATATAATATCGGTGATGGAAATTGAATTTCCAAGCTTATAGTCCATTAGAAATGTGGCAATATCTGATCGAATATAGAGAAGTTTGATATTTTTTATGATGGAGGAGGAGGGCGCAACGGTTGAAGATTGCTTTTTACGATTATAGATATAAAATCATTTTCCTTTCAATAGAAATATTATAAATAAAGTTTTGGAAAATTAAGATTATCAGTTGTAGGATATATAGGAGTCATCAAAATGGATTTCATTTCGTTAATCAGTAAACAGACTTCTTTCTTCTTTGCCTTGTTCATGACGTTATGTTGATCTACAATTGCTGATGATAATGAAATAATTAATGACAATTGGATAATTCAGTTGTACCATAGATTAGGGAGTAAGTAAGAGGGAAGTAAGGGAGTAACTTGATGGTTCGTCTGTGGTTGTTCCTATCTATTTCATGTAGGGTAATTGGAAAAAGAGTAATAATCAAATTGAGTTTTGCAATGAAAACAGTAACATGGAGAAGATTATTACTGAGTATTAAAAACTATCATAAATGCATTGAACAATAAAGAGCTGGATTTTGAAGGAACTTGCAATTTACCGATCGGCCAAATATATGCAATATAATGTATAAATTGTGTTATATGGAGTTTGAAATTAATAAATTATGTTGATCTGCAATAAATTGTTGATGATAATCAAATAATAATTAATCACAATTGGATAATTCATTCAGCTATACCTAATTCATGTAATTTGAGAAAGCTTATAATCTTATTAAGTTTTGCAATAAATAAAAACAGAACCATATTATGAGGATGATTATTACTGAGTAGTAAAAAATATCGCATATTTTTGAAAATAAACTGCACTTTTTCTGCAGAAGAAAATAAGGAGATGTGAATTCATGCGGTCATGATGCTAAATTATGTTTAACATATGGATGGAGGAAGTTGTTCCGTAGAGAGATCTATAAAAACGTAGAGCGGTAGCACTCAGACGGAAAAGTTCCAGTGTTCTTGCTCTAAAAATGTTTTTATGCATGTAAATCATGGATTCAGCCGTGAAAAAATAACAGTATTGTTCCAGTTCTCCCTGAAAGCGTTCTTTCATCCTCACCATTTTTCTAGACTTGATTTTGTCATTGTTGACAGAGATGTATGGATAGAAATATGGATTCTATCGAGGAAGGATATTATGCAAACAACAGTGAATGATTACCTACAACAAACTGAAACTCTCTTGGGATTCAACTGCCTGTTTCATTCATTCCACCTTTGAAATAAGGACAATGCTATTTAGACAACGGATTCTGGGAATACGTCTTGAACAGAGATGAAATTGAAGGATAAATAAAGCCGATTCTGTTTATTGTATGAGACTGAAGATATGAAGGGTAATTGAAGAACAACAGATTGTCTGCGTTGAATAAAGTATTATATACAATTATTATTTTAATATTCCTGGATTTCTTGGTCCATAACGATCTGCATTGTTAATAGAAACTGTTTATGGTAAATTCAACGACTTGCAGTCAATTTTAAGTGAGAATAAATAATACTTTTACTCACTTTTGGCTAAGCGTTTTCGAGTCATGGATACCCATCTTCAAAGACTCACTTTCTTTCCTTTAGAAATATTAATATTATTTGTGTTTTATTTGGCTACATGTTTTGAAATAGTACAGCACATGAGATGCAGAATTATTGAAACTATGTTTTTATTTTTATTAATTTCTATTTTTTATAATCTAGGTGGATTGGCAGGCAATTCCAAGTATTGTGGGTACAAGCACAAGAAGTATAAATTTGGAACTGTTTGCTAAACATTCAGTACCTATATTTGTCGATAATATTATGAATGCACATCTTTTAAATTCAATATATTATTTGTTTAGAAGAAGACGTACAGGCAAAATTGTTTAATTAATTGTTTAAGAATAACTTTTCTAATATATTCATGATTTGGAGTTCAGAAGAGGAGTCAATACAAACTGAAGAAAAAGGTTACAGAATGAAGGACAGAAAAGCAGTCTACGAACTAGATGTAGGATCTAAATACTATAAATGAGAAGAAACGGAATCATTATATAGTGCAGGGAAGACAGTTGACATTCTTATAAATATTATGCTATTATGAAAAATGCAAATTTAATATGAATAACTCTAATACTATTGAAATTAGTATATTATCAAAAATTTTAATTTGTTTAAGGACTAACATACTATTCAGAGTATAATCAAAATCAGATAAGAAATGTAGAAGAGTTGGAGAAAGAAATCTAAAGAGAAATAATAAGTTTACTTGAAGGAAGTCTGGTAATTGCTTGGGAATATTCGCACTGGCGAGGAAGGGTACAAATATCACTGGAAAAATAACAAACTACTTGAATTTTAATATCAACAAGAATTTTTCATCTACACAATATTAAAATTTGTTCAGTATTCAATGCATTTATAATGCCGAAGCCGAGACATTTTCAATTTTCAAATTCCACAGCCGGCATGATGGATGATTATTGATATTGTCTCTTGTCACTCAGGCTCCATTTCCAAGCAGCGTGGAAGTTGACATTTTGAGAGATTAGTCTGAAATATATATATATATTGCAGACTGTTGCGTAATATTTTATTGCCTAAACATAAATATAGGCTTCACATCACTCCACTGAATGTTGGATCAATGATTGGGAAGCCATTCGAGTCCATGAAAATAGCTGTTCCATTGCACATGGTGGTTAGCATTGCAATTATCTGATCAATCATGTTAGAATTCCCTTTTTTATTTCCAACAGTATAAATTTCTGAAGCTGTTTATTAAATAGATACACGGTGTTGATAACTCCTAAATTATACATTTATCCTAACATGTTTGAGAATTCTTTTTTGAGATTTTTTTTCAGAGGAGTGAAATTTCATGAAGCAGACATTTCCAATTATCCCAGGTGTTGATAACTCTTCATTTGAACATTTATCTTCTTTTACTGCTTCGAAAAGCTCTTTCCAGAGGCGTGAAAGTCCATGAGAAGGAAATTTCCATCAATCCAAGGTGTCAATCTACCTCTCTTTTGGAGATTTTAAATTATTATTCATTTATTATTATTATTATTATTTATTTATTTATCTATTTATTACGAAACACAATCAAGTAAAGATACTACAGGCACAGCCCAATACTGCTTTCTTTACAAATTTTCAATTAAAAAATCCAAATTTTAGGTTAAGACCAAGTTCAACTAGAAATTTCACATTGAAGTACAATTCCTGATTCTTTCCAAAACTTGAATATTAATTATAACTCCTATTATAGCTCCCTACGTCTATATACGACCTCCTAACCTCTTGTTTTAGAGTTATCATGCATAGTCAGACAGATATCACAATTCTAATAAGCATTATTTTTAATTACATTCGAGAGCACTTTTCAGAAGTGTGAAATTTATGAAGTGTCTATCATACTGGAATCTGCTGTTTTGAGAGGTGTGAAATTATTTTCTCCAGTGGTGTGATTGATTTTTTCATTTCACAGGTTTGAAGATTTCTTTGAACTTTGCAAGTTGTAAAAATTAAAAAAAACGGTCAATTTAACTAATACAAGGTGAGAATATTTCAATCAGTTAAAGCTAAGCCACGAACTTCTGTGCCCTCTTTGTAAGGGTGACCGATTGGCAAACAAAAGACTCTGTTCTCGGCTATAAAATCACTTCCCGGTAGTTCGGAGCCCACATTAAACTGTAGGCCCAACTCATCAATCACCATCATTCAATTTTCATTACACACACAAAGGTCTCAGACCTATGTGGGCTTCATTCTAAAAAAACCTCCGCTCCCTACGTCTATATACGACCTCCCAACCTCTTGTTTTAGAGTTATCATGCATAGTCAGACAGACATCACGATTCTAATAAGGATTCTAATATTGAGAAGATAAGGAGCTACAGAGAATGAAAATAAATGTGGGGTATTGACAAATTATCATTGAACTGGCACTCGATCAACAAAAAGCTACAAATATGCCATTATTTGAACATTTATTCAACCCATGATTTCATTAGACATCTGTCCAACTAATGGTTTTACAAGTCCGTCCACAGATTTTCTCAACATTTGATTCACTATGAGCCTAGATGGCACTCTCTTATCTATCTCTATCTTTTATCCGCCACTATCTCTGTCTTGTCAATGAACTGGTCCACTGGGCATCGTTATTCCGGGTGGTGGTGACAATAATTCTGGCCTTTCTCCAGGATATTATTTGTGCAGGCAAAGACCACCTTGCTAGGCTTGCAGGCAAAGGGCGACAATAAATATTGCAAGTTTGTCGTATAGCTCCGAGTAGCATTGGTTGGCAATGGGGCATCTTATGACACGTGTAGTTGGCAGCACTGGTTGGCGCGAAAAATGTGCGCACCAAATTCACTACCACCGCCTCCTCAACTCTTTATTATATCTATATTTCATAGAGAGAATATAGCTCATATATCTATAAATAGAGAGAATATATCTCATATATCTGTATTTTATAGAGAGCGTATAGTTCATATATCTTTGAATGGTGAGACTTCGGCAGACGCCTGTATTATTCATGCTCACGCATTGTTGGCCTGATAAAAATGTCTTGGGTTAGATTCCCACTATACACAAGCAGTCAAAAAGATGATCTATGGAGTCTTGATTCATTTTCCTCAGATTATTATTGGTGCTCTCCAGATTTAGAAAACTTTGAGAGTGGGAATAATAATAAGGGACTAAAATAAAATTTATTGGTGGGGGGACACTTACGGGTAGTTCCATCTCGCCGTTCGAGATATACTATGAGGAATTATAATTTTAGGTGGGTTCCGAGCCATCGGGTGAGTGATAATAAAGCTGATACATCAAGTTAAGATTGGAATGAGAAGTAGATCTCAAATTTGTTAAAATCTTTAAATGAACCAGGAAGTTTGAGTCTCTTACTGTTGAGCTTTGTGTTCAAGGTTGCTTCTACATTTTCACATGATGACAAGTGAACATTGATGATTTAGATTTCGCCACATTTTTCATTCCACATCATTGAGAGAGTGGGAAGACATGAAACGAAGCTCATTAGTCGACTAATGATAAGAAATTGTTGGCTAACCAAAGTGTGTATTATGATAGTGCAAAATGGAAGAAACATTTTAGTAAAAAAGAAAATGTGCCAGAGAAGAATACAAAATGAAAAGAAGATAAATGAAAATATCTCAAGGGTTATCAAAATGTGGTAAATCCGAATTATTAGGATTTAGTAGATTTGATTTTTCTGATGTTCAGATCACAAAAAAGGGAGAAGAATTCTTGGACACTCTAATACATAAATCATTACAATTTCTTTTTAAACAAATCAAATATTATAATTTATTTTTAGAAACTTATTGTAACCAAAAATTACAATTACAAAATAGTGAGAATTCTTTTGATATTTATCGTACATAATTCTTCATCGAACAATGCTGGCAAAATTTTTGCATTTTTTTGTCAAGTAGAGTTTGATAAAATATAGTTTATGATAATTGAATTATTTATATAAAGATGCTGTAGTATAATAGTTATAATCTGTTTCACTTACCTGCCGCTAGAACTGTGAAAATACCAGCAGGTACTCCAAGTCCCAGTTTCATAACTGCCGTTTTATCGGCTATGCAAGCAACCGCTCCCATTATTAGAACTGATATGCCACAAACAACCTAAAAAGAATAATCAATAGATTAACAAGAAATCGAAAATAAAGATTAAATAGATATTACCAGCTATAAATGAACGGAATGGTGAATTAACCAGAATTTGATGCTACTTTTGTACGAATAAACTGTTTTTAACACAAGGATAAGTGTCCAGAATAGACATGTGAAGATGTTGAATATGCTATAATATAGTGTAAGTGTACCGTTGATACAAACAATAAGTTGTGATATCATTTTGTAAGCTGTGGTGCCAAAATTTTAGTTTTTTATTTCTGGCAAATTTTTAACCTTTTTAAATTATTGTGTTGTAAAGTTGTGGCAATAAACAATTGAATTGAATTGAATTTTTATGTATGATTAACTTTGTTTGAATGATTTAAATGATTAAACACACGGGTTATATGAATTTGAAATTATATGTTATAGAAAACTAACATCGTGAGAAAACTAATCTACCTGCTTATTTATTTATTTGAAGGAAGTTAATATTTATTTATTTAATTACTATTATTATTACTTAATTTACTAGAGAATGAGACTTCCCTATTCGCTAAGCTATCACATTAAACTTTGTTTATCCTAACAAATCTCTCTTATTTGAATAGCTCAAGCAAAATGAAAGAAAGTACTCCTAATTCTCACTTATTACCTCATAAAACTAATAAATTACACCCTCTTACATTGTACTCTCGAGAAAAATAATTAAGATGCATGCATGATTTCATAAAAGTTAAAATTTTTTGAAATTCCCTAAGAGTAGTTTTAAACTAGACTTCAGGCCTAGACCGTAGAACCTTATTTTCCAATAACGAATGCATTGTGGGAATAGGAATGCTGAACTTCATGAATAATTAAAGAATCACTGATGAAAGAAAAGTTTGTTGTTTTCCCCAAAAGCATTCTAAGTACGTTATTCTTACCTTCGCACTCATTTTACATCCCCTTTTCTCGCTCCTCTCTTACTCACTCTTTCTCACTCATTCTCTTTTCCTCCTACTCCTCTCCCTTCCCCTGCATGTATTTAGAAGAGTGTTTTTGACAAATATGAGGACTAAAAAATCTCCAAATGAAAAACGTCATTTCAATTCAAGTGTTTGTCCCTCTTCCATAATTGGAAAAAATATGACATGCTCAATAATTCTAAATGATTTTTGTATTTGACAGCTCCATGGAACAATTCAATGATTTCAAATGTCTCTTTGAACTCAATATTGGCATGCAGCATGTGTTCAACTACAATAGAATAATTTATTGGGCCAAACTAATAAAAGTATTCTATTCATTGATGTCACAAAAAATCATAATAATTTTTTTATATAGTAAATAAATCATCAAGCTATGAAAGTTACACATTGTCATTTGAATATACTGTTTTCCAATACTTTTTTTGCCACTGAAGAATAAATTATCACAAATTACATCCATGGAAAGAAAGGAGACAGGAAATATATTCTTCGTTGAACTCCTCATTATATTAATTAATTGTTCAGTCACAAATTTGATGCATCTTGGATTTTTCAGGTGATTATCACGTGCAAAATCAACCATCCACCACTTTATATCTGTGTTATCAACGTCGCTATAATTAAGATCAAATAATAATACCGAACTATGCCAATTATGAATAAACTCCAAAAAATATTCAGTAAGTGATTAGTTTGAACAGTTTGACCATTTGCTTCAATAAATTTTACTGTAACTTAGGTGTTTTATGTAGATGAATAATTTTTTAACATTTTGAAATAAAGTTGATTTGAATAATTCTGTTCAAACCAAGCAGTAAAATAGTTTCACAAAAATATTCATAATAATTGTTGAACAGAAAATTGAAAATATAACGTGATTTTACTATATTTATTTATCAGTGTTGCTGAATAAAGAATAATTGAATAATTATGTAGAATTAACAAGATCTTTATTGTTTCCAATGTATTCAATTACCACTTTTCATTATCAGTCATGATTATTCTTAATCTATTGATTTTTGTCTATTTCATCTTGCTCACGCTTTATAGATTGCTCACTATTGATTTTTCATTGATCTTGGCATGCAATTTAAAAGAAGAATCTTGTTTCTTTAATAATTATTTTGTATTCAATTTCGACTCTACCTGTAGAACTCTGAGGCGTAACACTTGTGAGAAGGGGTAGAGGGTGTCAGTTGTGGTGAGTTTTGCCAGAACTGAGGGAAAGTCAACATCGACAGCTGATTTGGTGACGTCACTCGTCACGGAAGGTTTACGACCGCTTGACATTTTCTGCAAAATAAAAACTCATCATTAGTTATCTCTATATATAAAAATGAATGTCTGTCTGTATGTATGTATGTATGTATGTGTGTTCCCTATAGACTCCAAAACTACTTGACAGATCGGCATGAAACTTTGGGAATATGTTGTGTGAATATTGGGGATGGTTTCTGACCATAAATTTCAATAGGGGAGCTAATAATTATTATTAATTAAACCATTTTATAGACCTAACCTACTGAACTTGCCAGCCAAACAGCTTAAAGGAACAGCTGATATAAGTCAACAGTTTTTAATCATATGGCAGGCCCCTTATGGGTTGATTACATTGGGATAGTTACTCGCTAAGCGAGTAGCGAGTAGGACGTTACTGACCGACCGTGCTACAGCAGCTCAGCATACCAAGCCAAATTATATAAAAAAAATTATTTCTAGAATCACCCCCATACTATGGAATTTCTAAGACAATAAATAATATTGCAACACAAAATTAAAATATGAAGTTTACCAACAATTATTCAATAAAATTTCATCAAAACAATATACAATATATCTCATCTGAAGTGTTATGCTGGCAGCCTGCGTGATTAAGTATCGGCTTTGGTCACAATAATATTGTATTTTGGTGTTGGCTACTCTGCCAGCGAGTACAAATGTGACCAAATTCAAAGTTGAGAGCCTGTCTACTTTGAATTTGGTCACATTTGTACTCTCTGGCAGAGTAGCCAACACCAAAATACAATATTATTGTGGCCAAAGCCTCCGTTAATCACGCAGGCTGCCAGCATAACACTTCAGATGAGATATATTGTATATTGTTTTGATGAAATTTTATTGAATAATTGTTAGGAAACTTCATCTTTTAATTTTGTGTTGCGATATTATTTATTATCTTAGAAATTCCATAGTATGGGGGTGATTCTAGAAATATTTTTTTAAATATAATTTGGCTTTGTATGCTGAGCTGCTGTAGCACGGTCGGTTAGTAACGTCCTACTCGCTACTCGCTTAGCGAGTAACTATCCCAATGTAATCAACCCTTTAGTGGCGTTATTTACGCTGTCTTTGAACAGCAAAAGACTTTGCACTTCGCATGTAGGCTACCGTGCAGTTGGAGCCTTGCAATATGTAGGAAACATACGACTGGGTATGATGAAATGTAATAATTATGCCAGGTTGATGACATCTGTTAACCAATGCAGCTAGAAATTTGAAATGCAGCCTCAGCGGGAGGTGGCGAATAATAAAATAAAAAACCTAGCTTCTACCCTTATAGTCATAGGAGGTTTAAATTTGAAATGTTTCTTCATTCAGAGGTGGTGATTAAGAAAACAACGAAGCCTCTATGATCAGCTGGAAGAGCCCTAGGACTAACTTCTTCCTAATTTTAAATGTAACCTCAGCGGGAGGTGGCGAATAATAAAATCAAGGAGAATTTTTATGAGAATGCAGCAACGCGCGTTGGGCCAGCTAGTATACTGATAAAAACTTTAGACTTTTCAAAATAATTCACGACTGTGAATGATTGAAAAAAGTTTAACCCGTAACATAATGTGAAATTCCTAACTTTCATAGAAATGAAAACTTGTGAATTTCGTAGAAATGATTCGATCACTTCTCAACTTCCATTAATATGGAGCAGGGAGCATTCTCTTTCTATGGCAATAATTTCTTCGATATTCCAAGAAGGAAATTCGCTATTTCCCTGGTACATTTCAAGGGTGGTGGGGCGAGACGATATTTTTTCGCCAACCACAAATATGAAAGCGTTCTTCTGGATGCATGAGCGATTTCAGGGCGCACTCCACGTTTCAGATTGCACGCGATAAATTCCGCCTTTGCCAGCGGAAAACAGCTTCAACGGACGGGTGATCAAGTTACGGCCGCCATGCAGGGAGCAAAAAGTGGGAAAGCGGAAAAGCGTCATTGCTTTTTGAGAGTCGAATTTTCCAGCCCAGGAAAACAGCAGAAACTCTCCCCAGCATAGCTGATTCTTTAGCGCAGCGTCTCCAAACTGTTCCTTCAAACATTTTCCCGTAATTGTCGTCTGCTCCGCCCGACGTCAAATGAATTGCCTGATGTTGACTGATCTTAAGTCACGACTGCTTTCAAATCCTCATCTCTTCTTATCCTCCACCAGATTCCCTTTACAAATTACTCTTCAGCTTCATCTTTATTGATTCTCCGCTTTCCTTTTTGTCATCAGCTCAATCGTGCGTTTGTACTCTATTCGTCAAACTTCTCCTCAGACACATCAAACCGTGAACAGAGCAGCTGCCTTCTTCTAACTAATATCGTTGTAGAGACGTACAAAACGTTAATTTCGAAACTTTTGTTTTCAGTCAGCAATCTGGTCTTCAATGTCTTTTTGTTGCCACTAATTGACTCCATTGTAATCACTAATTCTAATATAAATTGCTTTTTAATTGCAAATGGAACATCGTTGGAGCTGTGTTTGATCACAATAGTTATTTCAAATTCAATACGACATTATGATTTCACGACAATTTAACAATAATTGACAGGAATATTAAAAATGAGAAGCGGTCAAAGAATATAAGAATATAAGACATCGTTCAAATTGAAATTTACAGTATTACAAAAAAATGCAATGAAGATAGATCTTGTCAACAATACATGTTCTAATCAAAGAGGGTAGGAAGTAATTACTATAGTTGGTAATATGAAATAGTAAGTACTGTACTATAAAATCGTAAGTACTATATAAAATAAGTACTATAAAATCGTCTTCGATTTAATCAGCATTATGTGTATTCAAATGTATTTACTTTAACACATATTAACTTCAATTACAGACCGTTTCAAAGTGCATGGCGTCTCGCTGGCGGCAGGGGAGGCAGTGCGAGAGAGACAGAAAGTCTTTCCCACAACGCTTCCCCTCCAGCAGTCAAGTACAGTCGTGTCAAATACACTCTCTGCTGAACGTTTTAGCGTTAGCGGACTTAGGGAATATTTGAACTTGACTGTACTGCGAGGCAGCAGGTACACTAGTGGGAGAAAGCGCCCAGCGCGCATGCTCCATCGAGACGCCAAGCACCGTGAAACTGTCTGTATCAACAAATTAACAGATCTATTGAAGCATTGGAGATCTCACCTATTATTGTAGGCTTACGTAGGATCAAATTTGATGAATTTCTGTGGACCTGTCTGTAAGCATAGAGATTAAATGTTGGTTGTATATCCCAAGTAAGAGTTTAAAGTTAATGCACGCCATTTAAATCGATCAAATTCAACTTATTCAATAGGCTTTCAGATAATGTCTCCTATTTGGAACTCAACGAAACGTATAGAAGTTGAATATGCCTTACGAAATCCTAAATTTGAACTATCCATCGAGTTATAGTATTATTATCAAATTTTAATTATTCATTTTACAATATAATATCAAAACTGACACTGTATTTCAATTAAATATATTGCCTCTACTCATTTATATTGGAGGTACTGGAGGGATGCATTTCTCTTCTAAAAAGAAGCTTCATCAGGCTGACAAGGCTGATGAAGCTTCTTTTTAGAGTGAAATGCATCCCTCCAGAATATCCAAAATAAGTGAGTAAAGACAATATATTAAAGAGAAATACAGTGTCAGTTTTGATATTAGATTGTTCATCAAGTATTTCGTCATAGAGAACATCACTGAGAGACATCACAGATTCATTTTATCCCATTGTATGGTACATTTTTGAAACTTTTATTGTAAAGGAGGCATTCAGGAGGCTTTATCTGCTTGTTCCATCAATAATTTATTGTTTTAATCAACTGATTTTGATCCTTGAATAGATGCTGGATTCTGATTACAAGTAAGACAATAATTGTAAACAGGTGAATCGATCCCAGACCCATTCATGTTTGAGGTGAGCGCTTCTATCAATTTGTGGGGACAATTCAATCAACATGACAGTTTCTCGATCTGTGGAAGCTGGTAGATTCTGCCTGTTGTAGATGTAATTCAATTTGACTTATCACTTGTCTCTCATTCCCATGAAATGTCAAGTGCTACTGTATTTACGATTTATTCATAAATACATATATTTATCCATTCATTTATTGAATTGATGTTAATGATGACTTATTAAATCAGACACTTTTTCTCCAACCCCTTTTCAATTGATGTGATCAGATTTTTACATTGAATAGCAATATTAAACCATTTATAAATAGCATATTATGAGCCATTTGGAAATTAATAACTCCTGTCTCCTTCGAAGTCTGGTCAAATCTCTCTGTCATTAGAAAGAAAGGAATATTTCAGATACTAATGTAATTTTCACATGAGCTATTACAAGAAAAAAAATCAGTTTCTCTCATTCATTGGATAATAATCCGTTAATCGATAGTTTAAACATCAGTTTAATTAGAAAACGTTAAATTGCTTGCTATCTTACATCACATCAATAAAAGATTGTCACACAATACCTAAAATGCTACATCAGAGTAGTAATTATTATTATTCTAGTTTGTTAATTGCTATTATATCTGTTTAATTTTTGTAAAATAAAAGTTTGTCACACAATACCAAAAATGCTACATCAGAGCGGTAATTATTATTCTAGTTTTTTAATTACTATTATATCTGTTTAAAATTTTTGGAAGAGTGAACTTCAATGCATTATTTAAAAAATTATATAAATTAGTTTTCAATCAATGACTTCATCGAATCAAATTGCCAACAAGTCAAGTTCCTGTTTTTTTATTATTTGCCTCTTTTTTCTAATATTTGGCCATCTTAGAATTCCATAGATGAGAAGGACTCGTAAAGAAAACGAACAACATAGGATGCTCATACAACATTCTGTTTCATAGTGCTTGTCACCCATAAAAATACGCTTTTCCTTAGGACGCACAGTAGTAGTACCTTTGAAACATTTCTTATAAAGTTTATGCATTTTTGAATGCTTTGCTAGTGTACAGGAGAAGCTACACCAAATATATGTAGGTATCATATTCTTAAACTTCTCGTAAGAGTGCTGTGTTTCATTATGAGAATTTCAGGTAGAATTGGTAGAAATAAATTATATGATGGAGAAATTTCATTCCATTGCTTATTTCACTCACAATTCACCAACCACCTTTTACTCAAAAAATTCTCTATAGTTTTGTCACAAAACGTACCGGTTTATAATACAATCAACTAATAAGTTGAACAACTTCGATTTAAAAAAAAAGAAGGGTTTTGAGTCATTCTTTTAATAGCTCAAAAATTGATCACAACTGTCGACTTCCAACATGTTTTTTAGATTTTACAGCTCATTTACATTACACCTGACCAATTTTCAAGTGAAATAAAGGCACTGCAGATAACTAAATAAATAAATAAATTTGCAACCTTTCGCCATATTTAATCCTTTAACGAACAATTTCCGGATCTATATTTATATGAAACTATTCCATCCTTATGCTGAGTATAACAAGCTCAAAAAGTATTGGTAACACTATTTGAAACACTGTGTATTCAAGTAAA